>ML790361.1:890687-900898 GCA_009831015.1 Picea engelmannii | reverse complement strand
GGGGGGGGAATGTGAAGAAGCAGGGTAAAAACCCACTTACCCTAATATTGGGGCACAAATGCACCTTTGGATAAGCAGCGAGCAAATCTGGGCAGCCAAAATTTGCGCACCCAAATCTACGGTCGACATCGGATTACGGAGCCCCCCTGTCATTCTACCTTTAAGCGGAGGGGGGGGTGTCCGAAATCGGGCATGCACCTCTATAGCGGCAAGGATTAGGGTGCCCAGATCGATGATGCTCAAGCGATTCCGGACCCCCCTTGCCTTTCTTCCTTTAATAGGGGGTGGGTCTAGAATCAGGCACACATCTCTCGAACGACCGAGATTAGAGGGCCTAGATCAACTGCTCTCAAGCCATTCTGGCCCCCCTTTTCCATCCTGCCTTTAATGAAAGAGGGGGGGGTATGGAATGGTGTGGTACTAATCTGGGGCCCCCTCCCATAATGTCACCTTCCAAGCCGCCTCTCCCCTACCACCTATTCTCCACTTGATTGTGTGACATGGCCCATTCCCTTTGGCCCTTCCTCATCCTCCAACATCTGTTCATCTCCCCTCTCTCCATCCACATGGTCCCTTCCCACCTAATCATCCACTCACCACCTCCCATGTGTCTCTCTCTCTCCCAGTCACCTACATCCGTATGGTCATCTCTACTCTGTGTCCACCTGTACCCCTGCACTCCATGCTACTTCCACCAGTGTTGGCGCCATCACCCCTATCACACCCTCATCCACATCCGCCATAGGGGTCCCATTGCAGCAGTCCAACGAAGCAACATCCAATGAAGGGTTGCCACGTCTTCTGATTCTAGAGTTGACCGAGCCCGTTCCCAATCCCAAGGAAGCAATTATTGTGCTAGTTGACGGTAGTTAGACATCATCTCCGCCATAAATTGAAAGTCTGGCAAAGGACTAAAAGCATGTCGATTCATCTGCAAGACAGTCAGGAGTCCGATTGCGATCGTCTGGAGTCTACATGTGCAGACTGTCAGAAGACATGCAGACACAATGTTTTTATTGTAATGTCTCATTTTTGTTGTTTTTGTTGTCTTGAGTATATGTATCCATTTTTCGCCATTTTTCTAAGGGTCAATGGTTGAGCTAGGCTCCTGATCTGTAAGTTTTGATGAAGCACTGGTCGCTCTGGTTATGTATTGGCATTTGAGACTTCCTACTTTATGCATGTCAGCCTTCTTTTTTCATCTCTTTGTTTACTGTGTTAGAACAACTCAGAATTGGAGGATCCAATCGAGTTGCACTATTATAGGATGATGTAGGTTGGATCACTGTAATAGTCGTGGGGTTTCTAATCAGTTCTTGTGCTTTCTCAATGCTGAATGGCTTAGAATTGGAGGATCCAGTCGAGTCACCCTTCAGTTCCTTGAAACTATGGGCCAAGAGGATCTTGGCTTCTGAGTTTTTCATCCTCAAGCTGTTGAAGGCCTAACACCCGAGGTAGTCTTGCTCACTCTTCTCACCAAGTCTTCCATCTACCACCTTATACTCAACTTACTAACGGAAGTTGGATCAACACCTCCCTTGTTTTCTACATACCAGACCCGGTCATCCTGATTTAAAGAGATCTTTTCTGGGTCTCTATCCATTTGACCACCCCCCATTAAACTATTTGTGACATAAAATTGATGGGCGTCGGGCTCTGCTCCTGCTGCAATCCAGGAGTGACTTCCGACGCCAACATCTCTGGCGCAGTTGTTGGGGATGAAGTTGAATATTTTCCCTGGGTAGAAAGAGATTGATCCTCTAATTCTAAAGGTGCATCAGGCATCAGAGCCCTTAAAGATTTCTACTGTGCACCTGGCGACTCCACTGTGGTGACTCCAAGGTTTCCACATCACTGTTTCAGCTGTGGCTACTGTTAGCACACCTGAAAGCTGACCCAAAGGAGATTTCTTGAGAAGGTTTTAGCAGCTGCTTTCTCATCCCGAGAAGCTTCCTGGGGTAACAACAACGTAAGATCTAGCCTTTGATGGTGAACAAGGAACATGCACATTCAAAGCTACGCATCTTTCACCTAGAAACTCCATGATTCAAGGATCAATCGACGACTCCACTGGTTTGGAATGGAGAAAATCCTAGCTCGAAGGT
Source organism: Picea engelmannii (assembly GCA_009831015.1). NCBI lineage: Eukaryota > Viridiplantae > Streptophyta > Pinopsida > Pinales > Pinaceae > Picea > Picea engelmannii. The sequence goes on along the minus strand of ML790361.1, from coordinate 898,793 downwards.
TTGCTCCTTTTAATTTTTCTACTATTCCTGGTTTTCCTAATGTTGTTCCCTTCTCCGAATGAATGGGGTGATTATTTTCCCATATTTGGAAAACGTGAAGAGGACAACCCTACTCAGCACCTCAGTGAGTTTCATGAACTCATGCATCAGTGGGAGATACATCATGAGGATGTATTACTGAAAATGTTCATTTTTCTTGTTAGTAGGGGATGCACATAAATGGTTTCATTCTTTACCCCCTGCTAGCATTTCTTCACTCAGTGAATTCCATGCAGCTTTCACCGCCTATTGCCAGGAGTTTTATCCCTCTGAGTTAATTTTTCATAACTGTTGTGAGGGATACCACAACTCTATACAAGATAAAGTTGCTTCTAACGTAGGCTGTGAGGATGATCCTAATGACCTGGATCAGAGATCAGTCCTTTCTCCTTCCCATTCATCCGCATCAGAGGAAGGTTATGAAAGTGATGAAGATCCCAGGGAGGAAGAAGACACCCTGAGTGAGCTAATGGAGTAGGTGAAATATCTCTCTGCCCAATTAGAGAAGTTTAAATCTGAAAATGATGCAGAGGATTTTCCAGCCTTTGAAGAAGATGCTCCTGGTATCTCTACAAGGGATGATGGTGAAGATCCTAGGGGAGAGGAAGATGCTTTGAGTGAAATGGAGCAGGCGGTATCTCTCACTACCCAACGTGCAAAGTTGGAATCTGAAGACAATGGAGAGGATTTTCAATTCTTCAAGGCAGATGTTCTAGGCACCTCTTTTGAAGAGATTATTGAAGATTTCTTAGATGCGTTAGCACCTTCCCCCGATGAGCCTGCTGTCTCAGATTTAAACGAAGAAGCCATTATGGAAGAGGATTGTTCTTTCTTCCTTCATGAGATTTCCAATGATGTTTTTACATTTGGAATTGAAGAGGAGGATCAGGAGACCATTCCCTTTTTTCAAGATGGGGGAGTACACGAGGAAGAGCATAGCTTTCCCACAGATCTTGTCTATGACCATTATGAATCTGACCCGGGGGAGGGCCAAGGAGAAGGGGAGGAAGAACCAGAAGAGAAGCTGAGCGCACATTTCATTTTTTATCCAGATCTAGTCAGTGAGAAGCTACCACCTGAGATCAGTGAGCCTACGTCAGTTGTCCACTCACCTGTGCTTATCACAAATATTCAGTCACATGTGAAAAATTGTGTAGTAGAGGAGGATGCCTATCACCAATTTTCTGGAATCGGCCACTCATTCTCTGACCCTGTCAGCGAATACATGGAGTGGCATTTCCTTTATGCCTTGGAGCCACCCACCTTCATCTTCACGACAGCCCTTGAAGATGAATTAAAGGATGTAACCACTCTGATGTCGTGGTTACATCATCTGTATTCCATTATTGACAGATTGAAGGAGCTTCTATTCAGGAAGTTGCTCGAATGGCTATGGTGGAAGTTTGCTTTCACCTAGCCCCATGTAAAGTGTTTTATTAGTTTAGGACTGTACATAAATAAGCTCCTTTGAGCATGTGCGTTTATTTTATTTTTCTTTTTAGCTTGTATTTTCAGTGGGGGTTTTTTGAGCTTGACCCCATAGCCCAACAACAAGGCACTAGAGATGCAAAATGAGTTCTTAGAGTATCACAGGGATGAATCTATCCCCCATGGAGCCTAATGTTAGCAACATTTCTTGTAAAGGGGGGGAAAATGTGAAGAAGCAGGGTAAAAACCCACTTACCCTAAGTTTGGGGCGCAAATTCACCTTTCGATAAGCAGCAAACAAATCTAGGCGGCCAAAATCTGCACGTCCAGATCTATGGTCGGGATCGGATTCCAGAGCCCCCCCACCATTCTACCTTTAAACGGAGGGGGTGTGTCCAAAATTGGGCACACACCTCTCCATCGGCCAGGATCAGGGCACCCAGATCGATGACGCTCAAGTGATTCCGGACCCCCCTTTCCTTTCTGACTTTAATAGGGGGGGGTCTAGAATTGGGTGCGCATCTCTCGAATGGTTGACATTAGAGTGCCCAAATCAATTTCTCTCAAGCCATTCCAACCCCCCCTTTCCATCCTGCCTTTAATGAAAGAGAGGGGTATCCAGAATGGTGTGGTACTAATGTGGGGCCCCCTCCAGTCATCTCGCCTTCCGAGCCTCCTCTCCCCTCCCCATCTCATCATCCACTCACCACCTTCGATGTGTCTCTCTCTCTCCGAGTCACCTACATCTGTATGGTCATATCTACTTCATGTCCACCTATACCCCCGCGCTCCATGATACTTCCACCAATGTTGGTGCCATCACCCCTGTCACACTCTCATCCACATCTACCATAGGGGTCCCATCGCAGTAGTCCAACGAAGCATCATCCAATGAAGGGTCACCACATTGTCTGAGTACAGAATTGATCGAGGCCGTTCCCAATCCCAAGGAAGCAGTTATTGTGGTAGTTGATGGTGGTTAGACATCGTCTCTGCCATAAGTGGAAAGTCTGACAAAGAACTAAAAGCACGTTGATTCATCTGCAGGACAGTCAGGAGTCCGATTGCGATCATCCGAAGTCTACATGCGCAGACTGCCAGAAGACATCCAGATGCAATGTTTTTATTGCAGTGTCTCATTTTTGTTGTTGTTGTTGTTTTGAGTATATGTAGACATTTTTGCCATTTTTGTAAGGGTCGATGGTTGATCTAGGCTCCCGATCTATAAGTTTTTATGAAGCGTTGGTCGCTCTGGTTATGTATTGGCATTTGAGACTTCTTACTTTATGGATGTCAGCCTTCTTTTTCCATCTCTTTGTTTACTGTGTTAGAATAGCTCGAAATTGGAGGATCCAATCGAGTTGCACTGTTATAGGATGATGTAGGTTGGATCATTGTAATAGTTGGAGGGTTTCTAATCAGTTCTTGTGCTTTCTCAACTCTGAATGGCTCGAAATTGGAGGATCCAGTTGAGTCACCCTTCAGTTCCTTGAAAATTTGGGCCAAGAGGATCTTGGCTTCTGAGTTTTTCCTCCTCAAGCTGTTGAAGGCCTGGTGCCTAAGGCAGTCTTGCTCACTCTTCTCACCAAGTCTTCCATCTACCACCTTATACTCAACTTATTGAAGGAAGTTTGATCAAGACCTCCCTTGTTTTCTACATACCAGACCCAGTCATCCTAAGTTAAAGTGATCTTTTCTAGGTCTCTATCCATTCGACCACCCCCCATTAAACTATTCGTGACATAAAACGGATGGGTGTCGGGCTCTGCTCCTGCTGCAATCCAGGAGTGACTTTTGGTGCTAACAGTACCAACACCTCCATTTGCATTTTCGATACTATCACCTGGTAGCACTCTTACCCACATGAGTTGTCCCATTCATAGCACCCTTTTGCGCCTTTGACACTCATGTTGTTTTTCAAAACCCTTTAGGAATGGGAGTCCCAATAGTATTACATCATGTCGCGAATCAGCCACATACTCCTTCTCCTCATTTTGCTATCTTTCCCACCGGACTCCCAGATTATCTCTTCAAGGTTCTATTTTTTACTACACCTCCGCAGTATCATGAACCCTCCATTTCATCCACAATTAGTTTGCCCATCTGCAAATTTCCCTTCATTTCACCTACCTCATATAGAAACCCACCCATGGGGCCCCCACCCTCCACTAGTTCTCTAAGCAAATTGTGCCCTCACAGGCCAACCATGTTACATTGGGGCACCCATTTCTGTATTTGTACACTTATCCCAAAAGTATTCTTTATTTTTTGTACAAATGCCTTTTTTTCCAGCATTCACATTACCCTTTTTGTCATTACCTTTGGCGACCTTCTTCCCTTTTTTGGCAAACGCAACCCATGTCTCCCTTGGTTGGGGCACTCTTTATCATCTACCCTTATTTTACATCATCCATATCCTCTGAGTATCCCATAGGCCACTTACCTTTGCCCTCTGAGTTTATTCACTTTGTCCCGCCTCTAGCACAACTTCACCCATGTCTTGTTGTCCCCCTGACACTCGACTTAGTTGAATGGTTGCGGCCACTTATACTTTGCATATACCCCCAACCAAGGGCAGTCTTGAGTCTCCATACATCTTGACTTCGACCATGTACCTCTTCCAAATTACTAAGCTCACCTAGTAGATTTCACGAAGCCCTTTGCTTCTGGGAGTCATGTCCCCCTTTTGTCGACATCAACACAGTTTTCCAGAAGGGCGACAGTATCTTGATTCTCATTACCTATCCAATGAGAGATCTCGAACAGCATAGGGAGAACCACAATTGCTCCCTGCTGTTGTTGACCCCCATAACATTCGACGTCAACACTTTCTCATGTTACGGTGGGTCTTACTTTGCGACTATTGTATTTATTTCACATAAAAGCCGAAGACCTCTGAACCTGGCTGGGCTATCACTGCCTATAGAATCCATGATACTTCTTACAGATATCGCTGCCTACTATTCAGAGTACGTTCCTCCACAGAATTATCTTCTACCTTTATCATGACCACCCCTGAGGGAGCTGCAGTTGTCTACATCAACACTTCATTCCTCTTTTTAAGTTACATGACACGAGCATGGGGCATGCCCGCCTCGTTTGTACACAGTTTATTTTTTAAACACCTTATGGAAGGTTGGGTTCTATAGGTTCCCTTCTCCCTCCAATGGGGCACTCTTCAAAATCCTACTATTTCTCTCTCTTACAACAACACTCTCAGTAGAAGAAACATTGATGGATTTCAGCTATACGTATTCTCCTAACCTCATCCATCAGGGGGCATCTGTTATCACTGAAATTTCATCCGCAAATGGTTACAAGAATTCATCATCGTCAAACAGTTATGAGGTCATCCATGGACCCAAATTAACACAAAATCATTCCCAAAGGGTCAAAACTATACAACTAGTGCAAAAATTAAAAGGCACTATGAAGACACAGGGCGCGCGTGCACATGCGCGAAACAGGAATGCAGAAATTGTGCACATGCACATGATGCGCGGATGTTGTTGCAAAAAGCCTCACACCTGAGAAATGACACATTTACGAGAGTGGTCGGCCTCCCACCGACTTCTAGTTCAGCTTCCAAGTGTATTTGACACTCAAATATGGACTAGATTCGACTGGGTGGTTGGTCAAAGACCTAGAAATGCCCTAATTAGCCTCTTTACACACTGCAAACTAGTTGGACAATAACTCAAAGGAATGCTATAAAAAGGCCATGGATACACTTCATTTTTCAAGGAATTCATAGCAAAGTTATGCTTCCATTATTCTCTTGAGGAGTCTTCTATCCTTGCCAAGAGTATACTTGCATCATTGCATTGGGAAATCCATCTCACCCCTTGAGTGGATTAGCAAAGAATTCTTTCACCATTTTCATTTTCGTTTTCAAAGTTGTAAGAAGAGCTTATTTGTGGGGGTCCAAGATCCCTCCCTTGGAGGAAGAAGGGACTCATAGTCCTCTTGCTTCTCGGTGTTTTCTTTCACTAATATCAACCTTATCATTAGTGACATGGGTCTCATTGTTTCTTTTGTCCTTATGTCCCTATGTTCATTAATTTAGTTGTTGTTTTATTTCTTAGTTTAATTCTTAGTTGTTGTTTTTTATTTCTTTCTCTAACCCTTTTCCTTGCAGTTGTCCTTCTTAGCAAACCCAACTAAGCTTGCAAGCACCTCTATTTTTCACACTAAGGTGACGAAAGAGGCGCAAAAATGTGGGACCCAATGCTCTATGGTGTGAGAGAAGAGCACACTCAATGATTAAAGTTGATTTCTGGTCCCAATGCAAGTGTTTTTTTTTATATGGGATAGAAAAGAATCTCAACTTAACTTTTACAAATCAAACAAGCCATCCATGTGGCAACCAAAATAAAAAGAGGAGAAATATGGTTCTTTTTACCCACTAAGTGGCTATGTTTGACTAACATTTCATGTGGGAAAGGAATATAAGTGGAGTTCATTTACAAATTGCATGAAAGCAAGATTTTGAATGTTAGGGGCCTGCAAATCATCAGAAAAACTCTTACAATTTTGAAACTCTGGACAGGTGTGTAGGTTATATTTCAGATAGAGGCACAGTGGGTAGACAATGCACAGAGAACAGAAGCAGTTTGGGCACACAATGTGTAGAGAAAAGAGGCCTTTTGGGTGCATAGTGCGTTGAGTGTGCATCTGTGGGATGAAATACCCGTGCACGTTCTGATACTTGTCGAGGGGGAGGGGGGGGGGATTTTAGTGAAATTCTCCTCGTCCAGCTCCAAACTTGTCTCTTGGCAGGTAAGGCTAGGTCGTTTTTGATATTTTCAAGACAAATGGGTCAAAAATAAGTTCTCTCAAAGCCCAAATAGGGAGGAAATTGATACCTTATCCCCAGTATGGTCGTCAATCTATTGTGTTTGTTTCGTCACTTGGGTGAGAAAAAAAAGTGCACTTGCATGTCTAGCTGGGCATGATATACAAGACAAAGGTTAGTGCATGAGTTAAAAAATCCAAGAACATGAAATAAACAAGTAAATAAACTAAAAACAACTAAGGAAATAAAACTAGAATGCATAAGAAACTTTGAACCAAAAACAATCAACCAAATGACCAAGATTATGCCACCAATGGATAACTATATTAGTTGGAAAAACACCATAGATAAATGAGGAATTATGGGTCCCCTCTTCCTCCTTGTGAGGGCCCTTGAGTTCCCTAATGGGGATCTCTTCTTATAATGGTAAAAAATAAAGAAAATGACAAAGAAATCAAAACATATTCCATCAAGAGGTGAGTGGAAAGGCCTATTGGAATGTTTCTAGAATGATCCAAGGAGAAAAGAGGATTCTCAAGGGAGGATTGAGGTAGCATAACAATACTATGAAATTATTGAATTCTTATTGCACCCATGGCCTCCATTTATAGCATGTCTTCAAGGAAATATTCAACTGGTTCTTGGTGTGAACAAGGGGTCCTTTAGGGCACCCTTTGGTCCTTGACCAGCCCCCCATTTGGATTCAGCTCAGATTTGAGGTTCAAATAAAGTTGGGAGTTGGTCCATAAGTGGTTTATGGGACAACAAGAAACATAAATGCGTTATTCACAAGAGTACGCAGAATTTCTCATACATAGTCGCGTATATTGCACATTGTGCACTTTTCTGGATTCATTGGCCCACACATTGTGTGCGTGCTTCCTTTAGTGAGTTATCACATTTCAATTTTTGCCCAATTGTATAGTTTTGTCCTCTTGGAAATGCATTTTTGGTGTTGCAGGTGAAATAATGGTTGTTTGGCATTGTTGTATTTCTGTAACCATTTGCGTGCAATGTTGCAGATGAAATTTCAGTGATAACATCGTGGCTACAATATTATTGATGACATGGATCCACCATGTATTCTTTTGTGTCCATGATCCAATAGTTCATATCATGGATCCACAGTGTATTGTTTGGCATCCATGCTCATTCAGATTTCGAGTATGTCTACCTAGGGGATGGTCTATATATGCTCTCATCCTTGATGTATGAGTGCAAGTACTCACTAGTTCCTTGATATCTGATCTCCTTCCTATACCACTCATCATGATGAATTTTTGAAATGTATTTTGGCCATTAGTTCCTCTTTTGAACTCACACATTATAGGGAATCTTTTATACTTTTATTTTCCACCATAGGTTATGAAAGAATTTTATTAGATGTTATGAGGCTAGAATTACATAATTGAGTAAAATTATCATAATTATTTCACAAGGAGATAATTATTTTGTCACAATTTCATAGTTATGAAGTAAGAGTTATTTCATAATTGAGAATAAACTCATAATTGAAAAATAAATTCATAGTGAGTTGGAAAAAGATCATAATTGAGCATGGAACTTGAGAAAAAATCTCATAATAGAGAAAATTTTCATAATATGTTGGCCAAATCTCCTAATTAAGCATGAAACTTGTGCATGACTTGTAATTTATTAGTTCACATGCCATCAATCTTATATATGACTTGTAATTTCTTAGTTCACATGATATCAACCTATCCATGACTTGTATCCACCTTATTCACATGTCATGAATCCTATCTCTAATCTCTTCTAAAATCCTATAAGATGAGGTGAAATCAAGAAGATACCTAGGGAGAAGCATTTTGAGAGTGGTTATG
>ML790361.1:863535-880246 GCA_009831015.1 Picea engelmannii | reverse complement strand
TTGTACTTGAACATTTAAGTGGGGTAAAAGGAGGTTTCCCCCTCGAAGAGGCTTATTATCTAAAATTATCTCTTTTTCAAGGCATTGAGTACTTTTTCTGAGGTTTTTCTATGCTATATTGATATTTGGTTCTTAACATTTTCACACATTCACTTTTCTATTCGGACATCATAGGGGACCCATAGAATCCCTTTTGTTTGAGATGCTTGCAAAATATCCCTCATATCCTAGGAGGAGTTCCTAGTCTTTCCAACTGACCGACTCAACCATATCACACCCCTGTGAGTGCCACTATTTTGGGATCATATTTTCTTCGGTCCACCTTACTTGGGTCCAATTCCCAAGTTCATCCATCCACTATCTCTCCATCACAAGGAGGCGGGGGGAAAACTTCTTCTCAAGGGATAAATACAACCCCACCAAACCCCCCTCAAGAATCAGGTCCACTACCTGCTCACACCATGGATGGAACTAATCTTCCACCACCCCCCCCATGCCCTATTTGGCATCCCTCAACATCCTTGATTTGAGTAAACTCACAAATGAACCAATATTGCATGACCCCACATGGCCCAATATGCCTACCAAACTACCTTCAGACATTCCCAAAATTGAAGGAAAATCAGGGGAAGATCCCACCAACCATGTCATGACCTTCCAGTTATGGTTATATTTAAACAACATCATGGATGACTCCATCCACTTAAGGTTATTTCAATGCACACTCACCGGTCCATCAGCCAAATGGTATGTGGACGAAAAATTAGGGTCCGACATGACTTTTGAATCCTTGGCCAAAGCACTCTTGGCCTTATTTAAACTACTAGTTTTTCATGACACTGGTCTAGAACTACTCTCTGAGTGAAAACAAATCTTAGCTATGCACATTGCCAACCACATTCATGAATGGAGTCAGTGACATAGTTTATGTAAAGAAGAAACCACCAAATAACAACCTCTCGATTTGTTTCTCAAATCACTCATCTCTATCCTTACCAAATATGTGGCATCCACCTTCCCCCAAACTTAAGAGGAATCCATCAGCAAGGCTCAAGAGTATGACCTCATTTATGCTCAATCGAGTTACTTATACACAATAATACCTGATTCACCGAGACCCGTACCATTCGGCCAAGAAAAAACTGGAATGTCTCACATGATGGATGGATTGATTGGTACCACAACACACCACAATATGTACATCCAACCACAACCTATGTATGGTACACCCCAATATCCATCGATGTATGGGGGGTCATATTATTACCCTCATCCCCTTTACCAACAACCTTATCATGTTTCTCTCCCTCAACCCATGAACGGACCCTTGCCGGCACCCATCATGCACCTAACTTATCAAACAAGTTCAGGTGCCCCTTCTACCTTAGCTTATAACCTAGGAAGTATTGAAAGTGCCATGCCTTCCTATGTGCCCTACAGATCATTTCCACAAAACAATATGTATTTCCTATTTCCTGGTCCTACACAACCAGTTGCTCCTCCACATGGACAACCCCACGCCAATGTTAAAGCTTTTCAGCCCTCTCCCATTCAATAATTTTAGACTTTTGAATAGTTGAATATGGAAAATCCGGCCCATCAGCCGAATAATTCCAAAAGTAAAGGGAAAAAATGAAACAATAACAACCTAGGACCAGGTGTAACCCCCAAAAAACCAACCTTCTAGGGGCAACTAGAATCAGGGTAACCAGAACCCCCAAGGGGGAAATAACAACAAACACCAAGGGAGGAACAACAACATCAAACTCCAGATGAACTTCCCTTGCATTATTTGTGGTGAGCATGGTCATTATAATCACCATTTCCCCAAATTTTTTACTTCAAATGGATGAAAGACTCCATGAACACTCCACGTCCTCCAGCGTCGCCTACCCCTCAGTAGGAACCACAATAGTATTTGTAACAACCACCCTCGGTTGTGTTGAAAAACCCTATTCCACACCAAGGTGTGATGAATACTCAACAGGAGATGCATCCTACCCCACCACAAATGGGACAGTATCAAAACCCTAGAAATCTGGTGGATCACAATATCCTCCTCACTAGTGAAGAAGAAATTCTTTTACAAACACTCAGTCGTCAATACAGCTCACCCCTAAATCTACTCCCACCACTCCGGAAGTAGTTCCGAATACATTTGGACAACCCTTGATGATTCCACACCCTAACATTGAACCCCCCATTCCTATTCCTCGCATTCTGTTATGAAGAAATGTCAACAATCCTCAGGCTAGGATGGTACACAATTACAGTCTAGTCAATGACTTGGCACAGTCCCCTGCAACCATGTTGGTATTGGAGGTCCTCCAAACCCATCCAAATAAACAAAAATACTTACTTTCCACCTTGCGGTTAGTCGACCCAGCTAGTACTAGACTCATCACATTTGATCTAGATTGTGGGGAACCTCATATCCCCACTTTGGTATATTTCCAGATACCAGTCAAGATTTAGAACATCAGGGTTCATTGGTGTATCATTGATGAAGGTGCATCCACATGCATCATGTCAAAAACTGTATGGTAGAAACTTGGCTCCCCTGAGAAAATACCATTTTCCATCACTTTAAGAGCTTATGATGGTCAACCATATTCCCCTGAAGGGCACTTTCAAAATGTCCCCATTGAACTCGGGGAAAAACCATCCTTATCGACATTGAGGTTATCAACGCCCCACTCTATTAAAACATCTTGTTTTGACATAGCTACATGTATGCTATGAAGGTTGTGGCCTCTTCTGTGTTTCAAACAATGATGTTCCCCCACAATGGAAATATCATTACCATATACCAAGTTTCACATTACGAGCCTAACCACTCCTCCAACATCGATAACATCTTACCTATTGTCCGCACTAGTTTTGACACATATCCATTCATGGATATGGGTCACAAAATTTTCAAAGATCCATCCTTGCTAGGGGCATACCATGGAGCACCACCTCTCATAGATCCCTTAGAAAAAGTGTGTGTCATCTCTTTCGATGGAACTAAAACCAGAGATACCATTCCTCCCATCAAGGCTTCTTCACCCCTCGGCATCCCACCAGTTGAAGAAATTCCACCTCAGGAATTACCTGAGAACCTGTTATAACCCTAAATTACACCATACATGCTTACCTGGCATCAGGCCAACTCATACCCCTTCCTTGCCAAATCCATGCTGAACAAACTCTTAAAAAATCTCTTAACTCAAGTGAAACGCGCCCTAACTCACTACTGCACGCTTTGGAACGCTGGCAGGCCCACTACTGCACGCGTTGGAATGTTGGCTGGCCTACTACAGCAAGTGTTTACCTAACAAAGCACAAAAACAGGAAAGTTTCCGACGGGACAAAAATCTTTGGGTCAGTTAACTAAAACTCCCCGCCATGCATGGCCGAGAGTTCATCCAAAACCCTAGCTCCTTCTAGCCTATAAAAGAAGGGGTGGGGGTACTATTTGGAGGAGGAAAAAGATAGCAAAGAAACTCTGCCCAATTTCCAAATCCATTTGTCCCAACCCTTTAGCATTTCCTCAAGCCTAAACGAGAATTCAAGCAAAGCAGTTGGAGGACAAAGAAGAGGAGGAGCCCAGGATCAGGATTGAGGAATGGTGGCCGGTCTCTATCATTATTGTAAGTTGATTCATCTTGATATTAATAAAAGAATACTTTTCCCATCCCAATGCACGAGTGATATATATTTTATTTGATTTATGCTTAATCTCTAACCCTTAGGTAGAAAAATAGCATGCATGCGTAGTGTTTTGTCTTGATTGCAGGATTGTCTTTGGAAGGAGAAGCGAAAGAAAGCGGATAAAGTGCAACGGAGGATCTACATCAAACATCGATAGAAAAAGGTTAGTAGGTCTTTTCCCTGCTTGTGTGTGAAAAAGGGGTTTGAGTATTGGGGTGATAGGTTAAAAGTGTTTTCTTTAAGGTCATGATCTGCGTACAAGTTCAGCCCTAGATTGTTAGTCTGTAGGGTATTATTTCCCAACAATAGAACCTTATGACACATCTTATCTCTGATTTCACCCTTCCCCAAGGGAAAATCCCAGTTTGGGAAACAATCCCCCAAGCCATCACTCAAATTCCCTTCTACCCCCCACTGGGAGTACAAGATTTTCAGGTAGTCGCAATGCTTACCCTTCCCAACATGGTGCTCTCCATTTCGATATGGTATCTACACCCACCAGCGATGGTTCCTCAACCATCCCTCCCTCCCCAATCAAAGGGAATATCGATGTCGATTCCAGTACTAACTCCATCCACACCACCCTCACCCCCAATATCCAACACCACTACTATGAATGGGGCAAACGGAAGAAGAAAGAGCCCACCACTCCACTTCCTCACCAATTTCAACCTCCTTGCGCACTTCTCTAAAGAGAAGGACACCCCACTAATCGATGTCCTTCTCTTCCCAATTTATGCAATCTGATCCAAATCCCTCGAGAAAACACATCACTCGTCACTTCACCAAGCACACCTACTACTACCACAACGTCCCCTACTACAAGTAGTAAAGGGCTATGAACCAAATTCATGTGTTCCATATGTTCAGAGTATGGCCACTATACTCATCATTTCCCTGCTTTACCTTAGTTTCAACAAACGCTAATGGAGGTACACCAAAGATTTTAGCAAGATCCCTCTCTACCCACACCTTCGGGTACCCATCTCACCGACATCCATTATGTCTCAACCTTAGTCACTGAACACATGAGATACCCTTTCTCTCTTTGTGACTCACTTTATCATTTCACGTACTAGTGTCCTTTGATAATTGAATACAGGCGTCGTCAAATGACCCATATTCAAAATCCTCCAATCACCTCACCTCCTTTGATACAAGTGATTCCCCCCATTCCTTCTCCAGATATTGTGCACATTACCTCCCCTGAACCTAAGTCACTTCCCACCCCTCCATGGTTCATGGATAGACTATCTAGGGATGTTCCCCCAAATCCTCCCAATTCACTGGTTCATTTCCCCTAGGAAATCTTACCCCCGACCACAGTTTACAACCCACAGTGTCTGGACATTTGGTTTATGTAAGGCACATTGTCAACTCATATCAAGAAATATACCATGTGGAAGCATTTCCATCAAATGTATAAGGAAATAATATGCATAATACATCCTCTTGTTCAACACTTCAGAGTCTAATGGCCAACATAAATTTTTTGATGTGATCCTCAGTGGATTGATTTGAATCTGGGTCAAATTTGGGCAGCCATTTCTCTGTATGTTTCGTTAATGGGTGTTGGGATCCGGGTACAACCATGACATCTTGATCAAGCCAAGGTCTGGCATGATTGTTTTTGTTTTCCATGGGAGTTGGTGGTGTCAAAGGCTGAGATGGTTCTGATGAAGAACTGCCTTTGTCTGGAGATTATCCTCCTGAAGAGGATGGAGACGAACCAGATGGGGAAGGTGGGATACCATCTCCTCTTGATCCAAGGATTGGTGTTTCGATAATATTGGTAGTATTATCACCTAAAGGGTTCTCAGGTAGACCAATTCCTCGAAGTTGTTGTTGGATATCTGTGAAATCAAGAGGTTGATTAAGTGGCCTACCAGGTTGTCTGATATAAGCTAAGGCACTATGAGTTCTTATAAGTGACTGACGAACAATTTCTTGGACATTGACCCCTTGAGGAACTGGTGTGATCGGTTCAACAGGAATATTGGGGTTATTGATTAAGGTAGTTGTTGTTTCAAGTGTAACATTGTTTTCTGAGCAACTACGCATTACGACAGGGGAGCGAGTGTGTGTGGGAGAAGTCTTGCAACCTCCAAGTTCCATCAATTAAATTCATTCCCTCCTTCTAGCTCCATTTGTTGACAAATGTAAGTGACATACCGTCAACTGGAAGGTCAAATCCAGACCGAGGTTGTCTAAATAACCCAAGTCATTTGGAGTGAAATGACCTAACGAGTTTAATGGCTTCGTTGGCCAACTAAAATCCTAAAATAAAAAAAGAAAGAAAACTAATCTAAAATAAATTATGACACTATATACATGAACTAAATTATCTACAACTGTTAAAGAAGAAATGTAAATATGAACATGTGATTATGAATAGGGTATTTACAATTTGCAAGTTTTGGTGGATGTCTTGCGAAATCAAGGTTTTTTTTTCCAATTGTTTATGAAGTAGATAAAGAAAGCACATACATTTTATATTTTCTATTTAGTAATTAAAAAACCTAAAATAAAATCTAAAACACTAATAAAACATAATTCAAAATGAAAACAGAATAACAGTCAAAGCCAATATAAGTTGTTCCTATTTTATTTTTAAATAAACTAATAACAGAAAAAAAAAATACGAGAAAACTAACCTGAGATTAATCGACTAATAAGTTTTTTTCTCTGTGCAATCCAAACTCCTAGCTATCTTGCCTGTGAGAAGAACCTACAACAAGCTTGTGCTATTATCCCTAGAATAAACTCATAGGTATTTGTTGGAGCAAAGATATAAGAGCAGAGTAATAAACGCATAGATCCGGTGATCTTGTAATGATGAAAACTTTAGTAAAGGAAATTTAATATAAAGCATTCATGTGATACATCACTTAACATCAAGCATAAATCACAGATATAATATATGAACAACAAATTACAGACATAATTTAAAGTACTAAATAAAATTAAATACCATATGTTGATAAGACTAAATTTGTGTAACATATTAACATTCCATAATATAAAAGGCAAAACGTAATGGGAAAGCTCCACGCCGGTCTAGAGACAAAGAATGAAAAGATTTTCCATATAGTCTTGAAAGTTACATGTCCATAATGCATACAAATCAAAGATTTCTTCACTAACAAGAGTGAACAGTATTTAAATTAATTTAGGATCCAAATACTCATATCACACATGATAGAGTTGAATCCCCCAAAATCAAGTAATATTACAAAAATAGTGAACTGGAAACCACTCATACATGAGTTGGTTTGTTCAAAATTAAACCAAAGTTTTATAAAACATAAAAAGGAGAAACTACTAAACATTTGAGTGTATAATTCAAAGTATTTTCTCCAAGCAATCAACAACACAATCTTCCATTTCCCGAGAATAGCAAAACTGATTTGATATATTAGAAAAACAATTACTAATTACTAAATATTATTCAAAAGAGATTGGCTATAGAATCATAGATTATGTAGCTAGTCTTATTTTTAGTAAATGAAATCAAAATTCAAATCTACCTATTTAGACTTTGATAACAGAAATGAATGAAATGAAAATAAAATCATTTTACCATTAAAAATTAGCCAGAGAGGGATCAAACAATTCAGAGTTTATAATTTCTTTGAAACTAGTCCTATTCTTAATGATTATATTTCCCACCCTCTTGATTCATTTATTCTCCCTCTTTGTATGTTCCTTGAGATCACAGTTCTCTTGTTTCAACAGATCATTCTGAGCAGTCAATGTTTTAATTCAAGCCTGTAAGAGAGGAACATTTGTATAGTAATTCTCAACCCAATTGAGGAAGCTATCACAATGTACTGGGGAGATGGAAAATCGATGCAGGACATAGTCAACCAGGGGTGCTTCAATATTACCTGTGGTTTGTTATAGATCATGCCCAATACCCAAAAATCCTTATTTACCCTTAAGACATAGGGGTAAATTGTTCACGAAATCATATGGTTCAACATGGGTGAAAACCTCCTTCCTAGAACACTGATTTTCTGGGTCTTCACGGGCCAAGAAATCCTCTATCTCATTATTTGAACACCAATCATCGATCTCGACCAGTTCGATCGAGCTCATATGATTACCCTTTCAGTTTCTCATTTTTCTAGAGATTAGATGACCAACAATATTATTCTTGAAACTCAAATCCGTGCACTGTTGTTTCCTTCCTTTACAGAGTTTCTTGACATCATATTTAACATTAACGTTTAAACTAGAATCGTTCATAGGAACATGAGGATATTTTCCCTTTAATTTGATAGTCACTTTTTCCAGAGACCTTGCAGGTGAAACGCTACATGGTAATCCTTTATCTAGATGGGTTTTATCAATAAATTTTGGTCCATCAATTGAATTAACCAACTGGATTTCAACCACTGGCCTGTTCGAGTTAGGGTTTGCAATTAAAATAGGGTTGGTTGTAGCATCGACCTTTTTGAATCCATTTCTTATCAGAAAGGTTTCCCAATTGTCACCTATCTTCGATAGGTGATAAACCAACAAGAGCTTAACAAGTCCATGGTGAAACAAACTTGAATTGATACCCCGTCACTTGAAACGCTTGGACATTTTATAAAGAATCATCAATAGTTAAAAGGGAATATCTAATTAGAAAGATATGAAATTCATAAGCAAACAGATATGGTATAGAAAAGTCATCCCATATCAACCTTCGCATGTAACAAATTTCTTCAGCATTAAAAGTAGACTATGCCATCTAGGTTTTAACAGAGCGATAGGAATACCTTTTATACAAAAAGTGGTTTTACGGGAGGTCATAAATAAACTCCATGAGACCTCTTCTATTCTGGTGTTTTTAAACCACCTCTCGCCCTTTGAAGGGAGCCATGCCACTTTGCTCAAAAAATCTTCTTTCAATTCCAACTGTATGTCTCCAATATTGGCTCTGAAACCGTCAAAGGTTTGTGTGAAAGCCTTTGCAACCTTGAGATTATAGCCTTTGAACTTATTGAGGAATACATCCCACCCATGGGCTTTTAGGTCATCAATAGCACCATCATGAGATAGTAAGGCTTGGAATCTGTTCGGCTCTATATGAACGACAGGTGCCATGACCACTATGATAAGGATGCAACATAAGTCACTCGGGATAGTTTTAGGTTCCCAACAGACGGGCAATAGAAACAGGTCTGAGTGGAGAGTGAAAGCATGAAAATAACAGAGCATGGGGCTATCATAACCCAGATAAGAGAATTAGGGAGAAATAGAACCAGAGGGTTCATAGAATTCCATACCATCTCTCGCGATGAGTGAAAAAAATTACAGAGTACAAAACCCTAGGCACCTAATGAATAGCTTCATTAATGTTTTGGGCCAACAAGGTAAGGTGAAAATGCAAGTACAACATGCATGTACTCATTGGCATGAATTTTAATATGACCATTAAACTCATGAGAAGAATATCAATAGTTAACCAAGGTTCTTCATGCATAAAAAAAATTCAATAATGAACTATCAAACCATTGAATTCATAACAACCATAATTAAACAAGAAAAAATTGATAATGGATTAATCAACCATTTCATAAGATTTGAATTTTAATCACATATGGGTGGATTTGAAAATGATATTTATAAGGTAAAAGATTATTAAACCAAGCCAAGTTTTATGTTTAAATTCATGTGTACAGTCATGAACTAAAAATAAAACAAACGAAAATGCAAACTATAAAGATTCAATAATGTAAGCTTTAATCCAACAATCATTTCGAAACTCAAAAAAAAAAAAAGTTTACAAATTGGAGGTGATGGAAGCTACAAAAAAGTGTAATCTCTTTTGATCATGTTAAATATCAAGATCATGTGTGGCTGCCAACAATGGGAATGTACTAGGTGAAGAAGTTATTTCTGCATCACCAGAAAATTCATGTTAGGGTGAATCAGAAAATATGAACTTTATAGAAATAGTTAACAACAGATCAAGCATACTAATCATAACTTAGAAAATAACACATTTTATCATCATAAGTATTTCTGTTTAAAAAACAAAACGTCATCTGGTATCTAACTTAGATTATGAGTGTAGCGATTGTTTATGCAGTTGACTTCGACACTGTTGACAGAGCCACTACTGCCAGCATGCATTCATAGCCTTGGAAGGGATTTCATTTGACCCACTCTAGTAACTCTATCCTATCCAAGAGTCATCCAATCATAATACAGGGCATCTTTTCATTTTGATCAAATTGAAACAGGCTTGAGGATCTTCTCAAACTTGGCATTGCTTCACTGCCAGCATGCCTGTTCAGTACCCCGACGAAGTTGCCTTGGTATCGTGCATGCATTCACCTGTTGCCAACAGACCTGTTCAATGTCCCGACAGGTTTACATACATTTCCCACACATCATCATGCTTTCAACCCTCTAGAAATTGTTTATGGTTTGCAAAACTTGAGAATATTCAAGAGGGTGGGATGATACTGAAGATTTTGTAGTTTGGAATGAAAAAAATTGATCTTTCACCAATTATTCTTCTGTTTGATGACCTTCATCATGATATGGATACTTAGATTTCAGTTGAGAAATCATCTTGAGGAAGGGAAGGTACAGTTGAGTTTTTTTTCTCAAAACAGTGGCAACATTAGAAGTTTATTAATGACAATCACGTCTACTTGTAATTTCAATGAGAAACCAGAAACATTGATTTGAATAGAAACTCACTTCTGTTGATCTGAGTTTTAGCATTTACTGCTCAAGTTATTGGGAAGTTATCAAATGCTGCTAATGAACTAAAATTATGATCCCCCTCCACAAATGAGATGGTGACTTAGACATAATTTTTCAGAAAACAAATCAAAACTAAGCAAAATGAAAAGAACGAAAATCAAAAACAGAAAAGAAATATATATATATATATATATATATATATATATATATACACACACACACAAAAGAGTGGAACATAAATCATCAGGTGAAATACCTCTTGAGATCCTGGCCATTCACTGGGAAAGTGTTTGGTTGTCCCTCCAAGTTATGCAGATGAAAAGAGCTGGGACCCAATTGTTCAAATATTACAAATGGTCCCAGCCATGGATTTTGGAACTTGGTGTGTTCCCCTTTTCCCTCGTGATCTTTATCCCACTTAAGAACCATATCTCTGAAATCAAAATCCCTATCTGAATAAGAACTTGAATCAAACCATATTTTTAAAATTTGTTGATGCTAATCCAATTTCTTCTTTAATTGTGTTATTACTTCCTACAATTTTAACAAGGCATTAATTCAATTTTTTAGGGGAGGGAACTCCTCTTCTTGAAATTTCAACGACAATTGTAGAGAAGGGAGTAAAAAATGTGGGGGGAGAATGGCTTATCTTCCATAAAAGAGGAAGAAAGGGGAATTACCAATAGAAGCTTTAGGTGTTACCCTATCATCCGAGAGTGCATTATACAATGCATTGCACCAATTTTTGTGATTTTTTGAAACTGTCCTTTTAATAATCTTGATCAAATTTTTGTTTGTTGATTCTGCTAAGCCATTTCCTTGAGGGTGGTAGCTTGTAGAATAATTCAGTTTAATCCATTTTTCTAGAGAAAAAACGTTCATATCAAGGGATGAAAATTAAGAGGCATTATCCAAAACCAGATATTCGGGAATGCCGAAACGAGTGATGATATGAGAGTTTAGGAAGGATACTACCTGATTTGTGTTCACCACTTTTAAAGGTACATCCTCGGACCATCTAGTAAAATAATTCGTTGATGTAAGGATATACTTGTGTTGCTATGAATAAGAGGGATTAATCGTTCCTATGATGTCAAGACCCCATTTCTGGAAAGGGGAATCTATAGTAACATGCTGCAAAGGGAATGCTGCATTTTTTACCCATCCTGTAGCCGTTTGGCAGATTATTCATTTACAACATAGTGCATGGGAATATTTAAACAAGGTAGGCCAATAGTATCCCTCTCTTAACACTTTGTGAGAAGTGGTATCTCCACTGAAATGACCACCGACTTCACCTGCATGAATTTCAGATAGAACTTTTTCTGACTCTTCCTTTTCTAAACAACGAATAAGAACACCATCAAAGTTCTTTTCAAATAAAACATCATTTATTAACTGGAAAGATGCAGATTTAATCCTAAGTTATATTTTGTTTTTAGGATCAATATTACGGGGAACAGATCCATGTGTCAAATAAAATTTAATATTCTCATACCAAGAATTGACAGTAACTTGTGCACAACTGGTCGGTTTTTCGTCGGGTTGATTGACAGTTGAGGTGTTTATTTGATTTTCTTGTTCTTCAACTGAATCAGACACTAACTTACATAGGCCTTGACCTCTAACAATCTATGCAGGGGTTATTTCAAGGTCATATTCTTGTAATGACATCATCCAATTTGCCCTTTTCTCACCCAGTTCTTTTTGTACTAACATGTTTCTTATAATTGGGTAAGGAACAATAACCTTGGTTCTGGATTTCAACAGGTATGACCGGAAGCGTTTCACTTATTTAAAAACAAAATATTCATGTTGATATACCGTTGGGTATTTAATCTCTTCTCCTTTGAAGGATGAGCTCATTAAGTCAATGGGTATCTCATTTCTTTCAACATTTTTTTGTGTTAACACAACAACATAAGATCGGTCAGAAGCAAAGGTATAAAGAGTGAAATCCTGAGTAAAATCGGGACTCATCAAGGAAGGGGCTTCTATTATTGATTTTCTAATTGAATTGAAGTCCTGACTTTCTTGTGGTCCCTAATGATACAAAACATGTTTTTTAATTAAATTTTGTAACAATCTTACCATTTATGAGAAGCTTGGGACAAATCTTCTGACGAAATTAATCTTGCACAAAAAGGATTGCATGGATTTTTTGGAAGAAGGAGGGGGGAGTTTAGAAATAGCTTGGGTTCTTTCAGGGTCAATAATCATCCCATCTATAGATAATATAAACCCAAATAGTTTACCTTGATCCACTGCAAAGATCGATTTCTTAGGGTTGAGAGATATGTCGAACTTGTGACATCATTCTAAGACAGCCCTAAGGTGAGACAAGTGATATTTCTTGTTTTTAGAGAAGACAGAGACATCATCAAGGTAGACCATGACTAACTGGTTAATGAGGCCATAGAATGCAATGTCCATTGCTCTCTAGAAAGTGGCACGAGAATTTATTAGTCCAAAAGGAATTTTCCTGTAGGCATAAGTGCCCCATGGGGTGCGAAAGGTGGTTTTAAGTTGATTTGAGGGAAACATGAGGACTTGGTTGTATCCTGAAAATCCATCTAGAAAAGATAGTCATTCGGAACTAGACACCTGCTGGAGAATTTGTTCCATTGGAGGAATCGGGTAATTATCTTTATCAGATTCTCGGTTTAGGTTTCGAAAATCGACACAGAGTCAAATTTCACCACTTTTATTCCTTATAGGTACTAGATTAGACACCCATTGTGTTTGCCTAACCGGGAAAATTATCTTTGTAGTTAGTAATTTATTCAGTTCTTTTTTAACAGTGGGTTCCAATTTAGGATGCATCTTCCTCAATTTATGTTGAAAAGGCTGCATCTGGGGTTTCATGGGAATAACATGTTGTATGATGTTGGGGTCGAATGTTTTCAAGTCATTATTCGTCCAGGCAAAAACATCTTTAAATTATTTAAACAATTTTATAAAAGCAGATCGCTCTTGCTCAGAACATCCTGTTCGCAGATTAATATTTTGAGGATTGTCCTTTTTTCCTAGATTAACCGTCTCATAAATCAAAGAAGAAATGTTCATTTTAAAATTAACTGTCCCTCTAAATTTATCATGCAAGTCATAAAATTTATCTAATATTACAATAGATCTAGGGATAGATTTTACCAAATCGGATGTCAATTTAGGGGATATAGGATCTAATATTACCGTGAAGTTTTAGAGTTTCTCATCGTGAGTGCCTTCATCAATAACTACACCTTGGAAAGTATCTTCCATATGCAGGAAGTTGATAATCTGCCGGTCATCGTCAAATACTCTCCAATTTGTAATGTTATACGGGATCGACGGTCTGAACAACAATTCAATTGAAAACTCATTAGGGGAAAGACCTTCAACAGGAAATAGTTTAGAAGCAACATTGGCCAATAAATCAACTTCTGAATTACTCAACGTAGGAATGGAATTTATGTTGAATGCTGAAAATTTATGCATTAAACTCCATACCTCTGTCTGGTAGATTTTCGGATGTGTTGATAAGCAATGTATGGCATTTCTTACCTACCTAACCACAATTTCCAAATCACCAAATACTATCAAATTCTGTACACCCATATCCAAATCTTTCCAGATTCCTTGTAGAATTGATTCGTATTTGGCCATGTTATTGGTACATTCAAACTCTAACCGGCAAGCAATGAAAGTTTTATTACCTGTAGGATCGATGAGCACACAACCAAAGTCTGATCCTTATTTGGATTTGTATCCGTCAAAGTATAAGGACCATATCTATGCGTCGTTGGAAATACTTGGCATATTTTGAAAAGTTGATGTCTAAGTATAAGTTACAACTTCAGATTGCTGCGCAGGATCAGTGATGGGAGAGATTTCGGTCATGAAATTACCAAAGAAGGTATTCATTCCCTATGATTCAAATGAAGTAGCAGATGTAATGAAAGGTTCATTTGTGTCATTCATATCAATTACAGTATGCTTGAGATAACGTTCTCTGTTTATCCTGATTTTGTTGGGCTGTCCATTTTCAGGCAGCCACAAGTGAGACCAATTTGTGGCAAGGTAACCGTGCAATTGTTCTGACCAATCCTTGCTTAAAAACAAACCATAAAATTTAGGGATATCAACAACTATAATATCAATTATCTGATGAACTTTCAGATTGGATGATAATCTAATAAACACATTCTTAAGCTCACCAATAACTTTAACATTAGTTTGATCTAGCTGAATTATTTTAAGATCAGAAGTTTTAACTTCCACATTAATGTTTTGGAAAATAGATAGAGGCATCATGTTTGATGATGCATCAGAATCGACCATGCAATTATGTACATTCCGATCAAAATTTTCAAAGGTTAACAAAAAAGGCAGGACATTTTTTTGAGCGTTAACAACAGAATTCTGTTGATTTTTAGTGGTTGTCCCTAAAACATTTTTATCTGCATTTCCTACAGTTTTTTCTACTAAGTCACTTTTGTGTGGAGGTTCAGATTTTGTTTTAGTTGGGACCTTTTTGGTTGTATTTAAATCAATTTCTGCTGATTTTTTGCTGTTAGGATCGTTATTTTTGTTGTTTTCAGCGATACTTTGAAGCATTTTCTGCAAAATAAGGGAAAATTTCAGCAACTCAAAATGTGAAATATTAGCCCTCAATTTTTTTAGATCTTCAATTAAATCGTATTCTAAAAAAGGGAATGCTAAGATTTGTTTAATTTCAGATTTCTTTGATTGTTTCATAAACACATTTTTACTCATTTTAGAAGAGGGTTTGTTTTGGGTTTTGCTTCTTGTATTGTAGGGGTGGACAGTTTCAAAGTTTGCTTGGAAAATACTATCCGATAGGTGACCAAAAAAAGGAGGAGACAGATCTTCCTCTTCTGGTACCTCTTCCTCTACGACATCTTCAGAGTTATCAGGTGGGACAGAAACATAATTATCATGTTCTTCTAAGATGGTTTGCAAAGCATACTGTAAACTTTCAAAATTTAGACCTTCATTGGTTGGGTTTGGTCGGTTAGGAGGAAAAGGTTTTCTGAAAGGAGGTTTAAAACTTCATTTTCTTGTCGATGCCTCCTCGACCGATCTCTTCAAGTCAATCAATTGATTGGACAATTTTTGGAAANCAAAATTTAGACCTTCATTGGTTGGGTTTGGTCGGTTAGGAGGAAAAGGTTTTCTGAAAGGAGGTTTAAAACTTCATTTTCTTGTCGATGCCTCCTCGACCGATCTCTTCAAGTCAATCAATTGATTGGACAATTTTTGGAAATCTTTCTACAAGCTTTCTAGGTCTAAAGTTTCTTGTTGATTCTTAAGTTGAGGTGGCCTAGTGAGAATTTCTATTTTCTTTTTAGAAGATGAGGTTGTTTCATCTTCACTACTAAGATTGTGTTTTAAGATTAATATATCCTTTTCAATTTGGCTCGCCTCCTCAAAGGCTTCTAACAACGTGTTCTTCTTAGACCTTTTGACCCATATGGCTATATTATTGTGCAAGGCTTTATCATAATATGCAACAATTAGAATTTTTGTAGGCATCAAATCTGTAGGGATTTTATTCTTTAAAGTAATAAATATTTGGTTAAAGTCATTCACTTTTTTCTTAGTATTCATTTTTAATATGGAGAGTTCCATAACCAGGACTTCCGAAGATTTATCGTCTCCAAATTTTTCCAAGAAACAAGTTTAAAATGTATCCCAAGAGACGATGGTTTGGGGTTGCTGAGAAAAATACCATGTGGAAGCATTTCCCTCAAACATATAAGGAAATAATTTGCATACTACATCCTCGTGTTCAACACTTTGGAGTCTAATGGCCAACATAAATTTTTTGATGTGATCCTTAATGGATTTCTTTGAATCTGGGTCAAATTTGGTAAGCCATTTCTCCAGATGTTTCGGTAATGGGTGTTGGGGTCCAGGTACATCCACAACATATTGATCAAGCCAAGGTATGGCAGGATTATTTTTATTTTCCATGGGAGTTGGTGTTGTTGAAAGCCGAGATGGTTCTGATGAAGAACTTCCTTCATTTGAAGATTCTCCTCCAGAAGAGGATGGAGGCAAAATAGGTGGGGAAGGTGGGATACCAGATCCTCCTGATCCAAGGATAGGTGTTTCAATAAGATTGGTAGTATTATCACCTAAAGGGTTCTCAGGAAAACCAGTTCCTCAGAGATATTGTTGGATATCTTTGAAATCAAGAGGTTGATTAAGTGACCTACTAGGTTGTCTAATACGAGCTAAGGCACTATGAGTTCTAATAAGTGAGTGATGAACAATTTCTTGGACGTCGACCCCTTGAGGAACT
>ML790361.1:814343-848772 GCA_009831015.1 Picea engelmannii | reverse complement strand
TTGCAGCCCTACATCTGCAAACACAAAAAACATAGATAGAGTCAGCATCCATATACATATAAACATCTTATACTCTATCAAAATAACAAATCATATATACACAAACATACCTTTTTGGTCCCACACCTCTCCAGGAGGAAAATGCATGTCTGGGTCATGCTGGAAGTCCATCCCACCATACGGGAATCATAAGATAATCTATGGCATGAGATGCCACACACGTGTCAATGTGGTCGTAAAATATTTTCCACCTTCCCCCCTTCCATTCCATACCAAAAGATCAGCCCAGTGCATCAAGCGTGGCTCCTGCGACCCTGTAGGAGGAAAGAAAACCCTAGGGAGCAACATGGGAACTCTCTCCAGAAACCATGCCACCAAGACAGATCCAAAAGAAAAATCACCGGAGTAAGTGGTGTGACATCGCTAAAGTTTCCCCATCATCTTGGCATGCAACATCAAGCCCCAGGAGAAAACGTCCCCATCAAGGATCCTCTACATAATTCTCAACTGACCACCACTGATCCGCTGAGTAGCTAAGGATCCGTATATCCTCACAATCATCGTCGCAATGCACTGATGCAAGAGCACATCCATCGCCTTAATTCGGACAACCGAACCCGACATCGGGTTCAGCCCCAAAAATTAAGCCCACGCTAGGTCTATCAATCGCACACCCCCTGGAAGTTGGGTATCAGTAGGCAGGGCCATTCCCCGAAAGGGGAGCCCCGTTAGAAAATAAACATCCTCAACAATTGAGAATGTCAGATATTGTCCCCTCACCATGAAGCACTGCATATTAGTACTCCACATCGATACCAAGTATTGGATAAGGTACTCCTGTGACCGTATCAATGGTAAATCGAAGAACTTGAGTAGCCCACAAGCTACCAAGAGTCTCTGAACACCTGACTCCTCTCTCACCTCCTCCTGGAGGTGCTCCCAGTCTCGCTCCCTCTAGTGGACTAGCATGATAAACTGATCACCTAGATTCATAGATAAACCCTTGGTTAGCAATCATCATTTATAAAAAATAACAACAAATTCAAGTTCTCAAAAAACCTCTTAGCTTCACCTCAAGTGCGCAAATGTCATCCCCACAAGCATGCACATATGTGTGCCTATTCTTCACATAGCCGCACATCAATGCACAACTATCGAAGAAATATATGCACATCAATGCGTAGCTATCACACCCACAAGTGCATACACATCCACACCTATTCTCTACAAATATGCACATTGATGCGCAACTGTCTGAGAAACAATTGTGCATAGTGCACAACTGTAATTCGAACATGCGTGAATCACATGCGCACCTGTCTTTCCCACCCACATTCCCTCAAGCATGGTTGTATTTATCATAGCCACACATCATGTGTGAGAGAGGGAATTATACCCGCACATCTCAGCGCAGGTACCTTTCCTTTTCCCACACATTAGTGGGCCCATCCCTAACAAATACCCTAGTATGACCATCCGTACGACCCCTACCCACAAAATAGAAACTAGCTATTGTGCAAGAGGATGGGACCACTAACCTGAATCTCACAAATCCTGGATCAGCCGGCTTGAACTCTCATAATCTCAAAAACTCCTCCAAATACTCTCATCAATTCACTATAGCAGTGGGTACAAATTAGGTGGCATTGTGGGCCCCATAGCCATATATAGTCCCTTTTTCCAAATTTCCACGCTCAGTTACAGGAGCTCAGAGTCTTTGTTTTCTGATTTGTCTTCAACCATGGGATTAGGGTGCCTCCACCTAAATAGTCACATTCCCTGGGTCACCATCCACACTCGGCCCCGGGGGAGCATTTTTCTCACATCACGTCTAGGTATGCATGCTCATGTTCAAAATTATCAAATAATTGTTCTATGTTCTTTATCTTCAGATATTGTTAACGTCAGACATTTAGTTTTAATGTGTACAGGTACTTGGTCATAACAAACCAGTGCATCCCCTTTCATGTATATGATCGACACTGTCATGTAATCATTCCCTATGAATATCAATTGCATCTCTCAGTCACACCCTCTGACATTTTCCTTTAGGGTCCCTACATCCGGCTCTGCAGTATTGTCACCTCCGCTACAGTTTGGTATTGTCACCAAGTAGCACTCTCACCCACATGAGTTGTCCCATTCATGGTCCCCCTTGAAACTTTGACACTCATGATGTTTTCACCCACTAGGGATGGGAGCATCGATAGTCTTACGCATTTTTGAGAATCAACAACATACTCCTTCTCATTATTTTTATAGCTTTCCCAATGGACTCCCAGGTTATCTCATCATGTTTCTATTTTGACTGCGCCTCCACAGTATCATTAACCCTCCATTTCATCCACAATCAGGTTGCCCATCTACAAATTTCATTCCACTCATTTCCCTCATACAGAAGCCCACCAATGGGGCCCCCACCCTAAACTAGTTCTCTACACAACTTGTGCCCTCACAGGCCAATCCATCTTGCACTGGGGAACTCATTTATGTATCTATACACTCCTCCCCAATTATTCTTTATTTATTTGGTAATTATAAAAAGCCTCTGTTTCCAACATTTACATAGGTTTTTGTTGTCTCCCTTGGTGACCTTATTTTTCTGACAACGCAACCCATGTCTCCCTTGTTTGGGTCATCCATTATCCTCTACTCATGATTGACATCGTCCATAAACCCCAAGTATCCCACACTCCATGTACCTCTGATCTCTGAGTTTGTCCACTTTGTCAAGCCTTTGGAACAATTTAACCCCATGTTTAGTCACCCCCCTGACGCTAGATACATTTTCACGATTGTTTCCAATAATCCTTCAAAACATACCCCCAACCAAGGGTAGTCTTCAGTCACACTGCATCTTGACTTCATTCATGTTCCCTATCATTTCTTGATCATATCTAGTGGATTTTATGAATCCCTTTGCTTCTTGGATTCGTGTCTCCCTATCTATCGACATCATCACAATTTCTAGAAGGGAGACAATATCTTGAATCTCATTACCTTTACAATGAGGAGTCTCAGACGACACAGAGAAAACCATCATTTCTCTCTATTGTCGATGACCCCCATAACATTCGATTTCACATAAATCTCATGTTACAGTGGGTCTTACTATGAGACTATTGCAGTTGTTTTATACCATCTGAAGACCTCTGAATTTGTTATACCATCAATGCCTACAAGGAATCACCACTTATTACAGGTGTCCTTGCCTCTTTTTAGAGTATGTTCACCATAAGAATTGTCATCTTCCAATACCAAACCACCCCAGAGGGCACCACAGTTATCTACATCAGCATACCACCTTAGTTACTATCTTACATTTTGAGTTACATGACACGAGCATGGGGCATGCCCTCCTCATTTGTATACATATTTTATTTTCTCTCCCTAGAGAAAGGGTTGGGTCCCACAGTTTCCCCTCTCCCTCCAATAGGATCACTCTTGCAGTTCTTATCAACACTCTTCATTACAATGGTACTCTTAGTATAAGAAACATTGATGTATTTAGGCTATACTTATGCTCCTAACCTCACACATCAGGGGGCATCTATTATCACTAAAATTTCATCCACAATATTTCATGCAAATGGTTATAGAAATATAGCACTTCCAAACACCTACTAGTTCACTTGCAACACCAAAAATTCATTTCCAAGAGGAAAAAACTATACAACTGGACAAAAATTGACATGCGTTGAACCACTAAAGGAAGCGTGTGCACAGTGCATGGGACAAAGAATCCCATAGAGCACACAATATGCCATATGCACGAATGCATAAGAGAAAATCCATGCACTCCTGTGAACAACGCATTTATGGTTCTTGTGGGCCCCTCAGCCACTTATGGACCAACTCCCAACTTGATTTGACCCTCAAATCCGAGTTGAATATAAATGGGGGGATGGTCAAAGACCAAAGGGTTCCCTAAAGGGCCCCTTATTCACACTAATAACCAGTTGGATATTTCCTCAAAGACATGCTATAAATGGAGGCCATGGGTGCACTAATAATTTAATAATTTCATAGCATTTTTATGCCGTCTCAATCCTCCCTCAAGAAACCTCTTTTATTCTTGGATCATTCTAGCAACATTTCAATAAGATATTCCACTCACCTCTTGAGGGAACAAGCTTGGATTTCGTCACCATTTGATTTTTCATTTATCATTTTAAGAATAGCTTTCCAATAGGGAATTCAAGATCCCTCCCAAGGAGGAAAGGGGATCCATAAGTCCTCCTTTCTCTACGATTTTTTGCCAACTAATATAGTTTTCCATTGGTGGCATAATATTGGTCATTTGGTTGATTGATTTTGGTTCAAAGTTTCTTATGCATTGTAGTTTTATTTCCTTAGTTTATTTTAGTCTATTTACATTTTTATTTCATGTGATTGGATTATCTAACTCATGCACTAACCTCTGTATTGTCTAGCAGGCCCAACTAGACTTGTAAGTTCCCTTGTTTTGCTCACCCAAGTGACAAAACATACACAACAAAAACAACAACAACAACATGTTATCAATTGCAGTGACTTAGGTAATGACATATTTGTCTACATTTATATTTCAGGGTAGTTGGATGGGGCAAGGAAAGTGGGTTGTATCCTCCCTCTGGTCAGAGATGGTAAATTAGGGAGTTGGAGATTCCTTTAGGTTGTATCCTCCTTCCATTTGTAGCTGGATAAATAGGAATTTGGTTCTTCCAATGGATTTACTCTTTGAAAAAAAAGAAAATCATTATGTGGTTTTGTCTCGCATTGGGTTTCCATGTAAAATTAATGTGTACTATGCTTATATGATGTTTATGCATTGAATTATGGTGTTGATGATATGTTGAATGCTAATGTGAAACTATTGAACATTATTGGAGGTTTTATATTGTGATTAAAAGTACTAATTGTGCTCATACTGATTCACCCCCCCTATCATTCCAACAATTAGCATCAAAGATGGTCCTTCAAGAAGTAGTCTAACCACTGGAAGGATATAATGGAATATGCTAAGATTGGAGCATGAGTGTTTGAAATTCAAAAATACTCCTTTTATAATAAAAGGATGAAAACCATTTTACAGGAATAGGGATTTGATGTTTGGAAATCAGTAGTAAATGGGTATACAATTATAGCCACTCCCCCAACCAGCAGAGATGGAAAGAAACTCAGTGAAAACAACTCAAAGGAAAAAGTACCATTTTGAGTAGTCTAGTTGATTCACTATTTGTCAAGGTTATACATTATGACAATGCAAAGGATTTTTGGGTTAAACTCCAAAAGATTTATGAAGGAGATGCCAAATTTAGGGGAACTAAGGTTTAAATCTTCAGAGCTAAGTTTGAATAATTGAAGATGAAGAAATATGAAGACGTTGAAACCTACCTTATATGAGCTGATGAAATAGTTAACACTATTGAGGGATTGGGAGTATAATTTTATGAATCAATGGTTGTTCAAAAGGTATTGAGGTATCTTCCTATGAGATTTAATTGTAAAATATAATCCCTAGAAGAAAGAGTAGATATCGGTACATTGAACATGGATGAGCTAGATGGAATATTTACAGCCTATGAAATGAGAACAGAATAGGAGAACCAAATCACGAAGGTAGAAGATTTCAAGGAATCTAAGAAGATAAAGAAGAAGAATAAGAAAAATTCAAAACCCAATTTGAAGTTGTAGTGATGATTTAAACGAAGATGAAAATATGGATAACTTTGTAAGGAAACCAAAGAAAGGAACCAACACATATAAAGGTATGCTTCCAATGAAATTTTTTAATTGTGGTGGTATTGGTCATTTTTCTTCTAAATGTCCTCATAATAATAAATACATTGATGAAGAAGAAGCTTCTAAAAGGGAAAATAAATATCAAAAGGAAAACAAGAGAAGGAACAAAAGGAAATTCTTCAAGAAAAGTTTATACTCAAAGAAGGACAATTCCCCATTAGACGAGGAGGATAATGATAATGAGAGTGATTCAAAAATATTACTCTTCATGGAATTAGAATATGATGATTAAGGTTCCAAAGAATAAGGTGAATTTGATCTTAGAGTAGAGATAATTAGTGCATTATAAGAAATTAGGAAAGAAATAAAGAAAAATAAGTCACTCAAGGAAGAGTTAAAAATGAAAGAGGGGTCTCTGTTACACATGAAATTTGCACACCTAGGTACCTCGATCTAAGTGTGGTAAAGTGTCATATAAGTGTATCATACACCTTAACACCATGGAATAACCTATGTCACAATCCCTAGTCAATATGGAGGAGGGATAAATTACATGAAGGAAAAAATACCAAGTACACATGAATTATTATTAATATTCATGGAAAATAAATTGATTAAGTGTGAGAACCAAGTGCACATGAATTATTAGTAATATTCATGAAAAAGAAAGTAATTAAGTGTGAGAATCCACCTCAGATTTTGTTTCCTATTTTTTAAGGAAGGTGGAGGATCTCATGGATGGTTGAAATATTTCCTCCTTAAAATCCTTGAGAGATATTTCCTCCCCAAAATCCTTAAGAGATATTTTCTCCCTAAATATCTTAGAGATCCCTTTCTTAGTGGATCTGATGAGAGATCCTCTCCATGGTGGTTAAGCCTCCAAATCCTATATAATGAGGGMTTTACATGGAAGAGGAGGATATGGAGATTGAGAATTATACCAAACTTATGATATCATAAGTGAGGCACCATTGAAGCATAATCAGTCTAGATTACTTGAGCAAAGGRGTTGGACAAGGAGAGCTAGAAGAAGTTGTTGCACCTTCATCAAAGGATTGTAAGTACTCTTCATTTGTTCTCATTAATCCATATACATGCTTGGCCTGTTTATTTCAAGTTTATGTTTGTTTCAMTTGAACTTGTCTCTAGTAGGTAGATATGTATTCAAGCTAATCTCAGTAGAATAGGAAGCTCGTTGTATCTTTGTTTGTTCTATAGGACCTATCAAGGAGCATGGGAGTGAAGATCAACTTGGATTTTGTGAGGAAAAATGCCATTTAAAAAGGTACCCTTTATTCTTCCTCTTCATTCATTAACTTAATTATATCTAAAAGGATGTCAATGTCCATGTTAAGCACTTTTCTGTCTTGGCCTTAGGAGTCTAGAGACCAAGAGGGAATCCACTTGTCCGCAGGAGGATTCACTTGTAACAGAAATTGGCAAATCCACTGGGGAAGGACTCTTATTTTATTTCCTTGGTTTTTCTCTACCCTTTTACCACCTTTTATATAAATTTTTCTATGTTTTTATGATCCATTAGCCTTTTTTCTAGCTTCACTAGCATTTTCACCATGTTTTATGCATTTTGGGTGAATTTTTTGCAATTTTTTGGCTCTTTTTCTGAGCTTCTAGGAGGACCAACGCCCCATTGTAGGCCATATCAGAGCATTGTTCTATAATTAGTGCTCCCCTATAGTTCTTTAAGGGGCGTTGCAGCGTTCTGTACCCTTGAGACAGGGAGCTCTAGTCTATGTTTTGGAGGTTTTTTGCCCTTTTTTGCTCACATTTTTTCAGCCTGTTTTGTGAAAGTCTTTACCTGGTATTTGTGGATGGTTTGTGAATTTATTTGGATTAGTTTTTTATTCTTATAAATTCCTCTTGTCTTTATTGGATATTGAAACCCTTTTCAAAAATGTAAAATTGTCTTTTCTAGATGTGTTTTTGTCAAGACAGTTTTGAGTGTTTTCTCTTTCTCCCTATCGTTTCTTAGATTCTTCTCTACATTTCATTGTACTCCTTAGACTATTGTTGGTTTTAGGATACTTGAATGATTTCTTGTTAGAACAATATTTTACTTGTTTTATTTCAATTCACATTGTTTTGAATGCATTCTTTCTTTTGGGTCCTGAAACTAGCTTGCATTTGAAGTAGCAGAATTGCATGTTTTTTGACATTTTGGGACATTGTGCATCTAGAATGATGAATGTTTTCTCCTTATCATATAATATATTTCATAGAAATGAAAATATTGAATCTTCATCTCTTTTCATAAATTTCGAGTTGGTCAAAACACTATATTTTCCATGCCACTTTCCTTTTGAGTAACAACAACCTTAAAAATCAAGCGCTAAACTAAAATTGATTAGACATTTTTACATTTTATGGTAACAAACCTACATTAGATTAGTTGTAGGGATTTGGAATATTTGTGAAAGATAAATTTCCAAAGATGCAAACAAATATAGGATCTTTTGTTAGAGAGCAGTGAAATCCAATTGTTGCATTTTGTCCTGGGAAGCCCTTCTCACACAAGGGTCAATCACGAGGTCGCATTAAGACTGGCAGAGTTAATCACCCTTCTTTGTTGGTATTGGTGTAGATATTGCGCGTATTATGGGGGTCTCTTGAAGGCATACCCACAATGATGAGTGGAATCCTTTCAAGTTGATTTCGGGCTAGATACCCTGCCCTTACGCATGGATCAGACTGTCAAATGTTTCCCCAGGCATCACTGTTGTAGTTGGTAACCTTAGTGGCCTATCTCTTTAGGGTATTTACACATGGTTCCCATGAAGGGGAAAGTCTTCATGGTACCTGGAATCGACGTTGGCCAGACTCACTCGGGCTCCTTGGAGGGTATACCCACGATTATGTGTGGGAGCTTGCACTAGGGTGTAAGTCCGTTAAGCAGGTCGTCAATGTAAATTTTCCACCCACTCTATCTCAACCCCTTATTACTTTGTTCCCACAATGTTGGATTCCATCACCAACTAGTGTGCTCATTGTGAGAAGGTTTTGTTTGCTTTCTTGCTTACTAGATTTTTTAGCGTGTGTTTTTTGTTCTCCCTAGCAGAATCTAAGTTGGATCTTTATTTTTATGGTGTCAGCTCCCAGGATGACCAATGAAGGAACCCATTTTCCAGGGGAACCCTTTTCTTTTCCTTATTATGGAAAATTTGGTCCTCCTTACATCGCTACTTTGAGCCTTCCAGGTCTCACAATTGGGTTACCGATATGGTTGTTTTCGACTCCGGTGATCTCAAATGCAGGTGCTTCATATGTAAGCGCACTGCCCACACATCAACCTCATGTTAACTTTGCTCCTTCTTCTCCCGTCAGGTCTCCTTCTATTTCTCCTTCTTCATCTAGTGAAATCTCTCAAGCGAGTAGCCAGATTGATAAGAAGAAGAAGAAACAGAAAGAGAAGAAGACGAACCAGAAAGGGACCATTCCTCCAACTACATCAAATGTTGGATCTAAGAAACCAACTACTATTAATAGTATTGGGAGTGTTGATAAGGTAGATAAGGTTAAAACGAAGAATCTGAAACCCAAATTCCCTTGCAGTCTTTGTAAGGGTGACCATTTTTTGAGGGATTTCCCTGGTATTCCCAAGGTCTTAGAAATGTGTTCTTCCATATCATCATCCCTTGTTGGTCATGTCGGTGATACTCCATTAACTAGTGACATTAAGGTTGGCAGGAAGAAGACAACTGTCAAATTCCCTTGCATGTTATGCAAAGGTGATCATTATTCTCACCTTTGTCCTCGTATGGACGAGGCTTCTTCTATTTTGGAAAAAATTCAACTTCCAAAAGGTTATCATAAGCTTTCTCCCAACCCATCATTAGTTGATGTACTAGTCAATCCGGTTCCATACCCGGTCAATCTATTTGATTAGATGGTCAATATAGTTTCATCCTCAGTTGAACCACTCACCAAAGTAGTTGACCCAGTTCCGTCATCGATCAGCCCCACTTTTCATATGGAAAGTGAAACCCAAGTGAATGATCTAGTCTCATCATTGGTCAGTCCCACCCTTCATCTGAAGAGTGTTAAGTGGTCGACCCAACTCCGCCATTGGTCGATCCCACTCTTCCTCTGACGAGTGCCAAAGTGGTTGCTTCGGTGACTTCATCGGTCAATCCCATTCCTCCTCTGACGAGTGCCAAAGTGGTTTCTCCGATTACATGATCGATCAATCCCACTCTTCCTTTGACAAGTGCCAAAGTGGTTTATTCGGTTAGATCATCGGTCAATCCCACTCTTCCTCTAAATAGTGCCAAGGTGGTCGATCTGATCTCATCATCGATCGATCCTACTCTCCCGCTAGAGAGTAAACCCAATTCTTCTCATGTTTTTCTGGTTGATACAGGATCTGCCATGCCGGGGGGAATTTCTCCTTCTCCTACAAAAACCCCTCCAAGTAATGAGGCCATCCTTTTTTATTGGGGTGGGCTAACTAAAACTCATCTTCCCTCTCACATTCTTTTTAAGATTCTGGTACAGGTTTGTGGCCGGGCCGTTCCTCAGACACTGATAGATGAAGGTTCGTCCGTTAGAATTTTGTCCTCTATTGCTTGGAAAGATTTGGGTTATCCTAAGCTTGTGCTGGTTACCCAGACTTTATTCTCTTTCAACAGAAGAACCAATCACTCTTTAGGGATCCTTCCTCAGTTTCTAGTAACTTTGGGAGGGAAAACTATCTTTATCGTTGTTATGGTAGTCCAGGACCCCTTGGATTTCAATTTACTCCTTGGGTGAGATTATCTCTATTCCATGAAAGCTGTTGTGTCCACTTTTTTCCGTGTGATATATTTCCCACACAATGGAAGAATGGTGACTATTGATCAACTTTCATTTGTTGGATCTGAATTGACCATCAACCCAATAACCTCCCAAACCGGGTCTTATATGCAGTCAGTATCACCTCTGCCACAGGTCAATTATGTGGTGTTGTCTCCCATGACTTCAACTTCTGATGAATTATATCCAGTAGTTGACATGGTGATCTC
Organism: Picea engelmannii; assembly: GCA_009831015.1. NCBI lineage: Eukaryota > Viridiplantae > Streptophyta > Pinopsida > Pinales > Pinaceae > Picea > Picea engelmannii. The sequence continues at coordinate 838,033 of ML790361.1, read as the reverse complement.
TTCAGTAGGGCTATTGGAGCCTGATCTCCTTACCCCTTTCTTAGCCCTCGACATGTGTTCCTTCCAGAGCATTCTTCTTCCATCCAATGATGATCTCTTGGAAGCCATGACCGAGTTTTGTCCCTTAACATGGTGTCCTTCCAGAGTGTTATCCTTTTGGAAGCCTTGATCAAGAAGAGTTAACGAGCATAGTTTCTCCTCTCTATAGCAAGATTGTTAAAAAATGAATCAAAAGCTATGAGCATAGTTTTTCCTCTCTGTGGCAAACTTGTTAAAAAATGAAATAGAGGTCATGAGCATAGTTTTCCTCTCTATAGAAAGCTCATTAAAAAATGAAACAAAGGCCATGAGAATAGTTTTTATTTTCTATAGCAATCTCGTTAAAAAATGAAACAGAAATATGGGGATTGACCTTGGCACATTGAGCATAGTTCCTTTCCTGTGTCAAGCTCGTTAAAAAATGAAACAATCACCTCTCCTGTCAGGTCTAGTCTTTCGCCAGATCTCGTAGATGTTGAGTCGAGTCTTTCGTTAGATCTCGTATTTGAACCTTCTTTTCATCCACCTATATCCTTTATCTCCATCTAGTACATAAATTGGTGACAACCTCAAATTCGGTGAATGAATTGAAGCTTGGGGGGCATGTCTCCAACCTTTTGATGATCATTTTGGAGTTAAGCCACTAACTTTTCAAGCTTGGGGCATACTGAGCTTAGTCTTTGTTCTTTATTACACTCGTAAAAACATGAGAATGTAACCTAGAAACATTTTATCTATTTTTCGAGCTCACATGGATATACAAAACAGGAACCCTCTGGAATCTTCTTTAAACTCTTTTCAAACTCTCTAAACGTGAAAAGATTGTCGAGTGATCTTGCTTCCTTTCCCACTCGTTAAAAGGTTTGAAAGGGCATATTTCGAGTGATAATTTATCTCTTTTTCGACCTTGCGAGACTAACATTACGAAAAAGGACAACATTGGAGTCATTTTTAAGTTGTTTTCAGACTCTCTAAATATGAAAAAACACTGTTTTTACCTTCTCTGGACTCGTTAAACAATCATAAATTGAAAGGCCCATACGAGACCGAACCCTTACTTCTTCCAGTTCGTTAAACAAAGGAAGAGGGGCTTACCAAAGGTGAGTTATATCGAGCATGTGTTACCCTCCTCGAGCTCGTTAAATTAAAAAAGAGGTACTCGTCTATATGGATGGTGGAAAAATTGAAGGAAGCAAGCCAAGCAGTTTTTGAGAACATTACCAGTAACCCTTACAGTCTCCCCTGAACACGACATTTTATCTTTGCACACATTTCAATATGATGAACCTCTACACTAAACCAATCCTTTGAGTTTCCTCACTCCTTTGGGTCACCCGATGTAAAGTCACAATATCCATTGCATTATCATGTTTTGGTCCATGTCAAGTTTCTGCTGTCATGCCTTAGTGTTCAAGGGAAGTATCTGCCTCGAGAGTTAGCCATCACAAATATCATGTTTCAATACCCATGTCATTCCATGTTCATTTTATCTACCAATTACATCTATGTGACTATTTCATGTCGTTGATGGGGGATACATCAAGGCCCTCCCTCTACGAGTCTATTCCTGTCGAATTCAACACATTATCCAGGAGCTAGACTTAGAAACCAGTTAGTACCTTGGGATCTACATGCCTCAATGGCAGGCCTCCTCCCATATGATAGTGGGTTTACATCATTGAACTATGATCAGGTGATTCCATGAATATTCGACTTCAGCTCATCCATTCACATTCATGGGAATGTACTAAAGTACCTTGGGAATCATTGACATCAATGGTGATTTCCCTCGAGCTTGTTAACGGTTTACATCATTGACCGGTAATCAAGTGGCTTCTGCCATGTTCAACATTAGGAAATCTATTCACATCGTTAGAATCATATTGCATCAGGATCGGTAAGAAGACCCTGGGTTGAGTGATCACTCTAATATATACTTTTCCTAGGTTACGACAGATTTTCTTTTGAAGATTGATACATATACTATTACATATTTCCACTTTGTATTGGTTCGTAGCTATGTATTGTCATCTCATGGATCCACTGTGTATTTTTCATGGCTACGATTAGTTCATGTTATGGAATTATAGATCCACATTGTATATTTGGTGGCTATACTCTTCAATCAATATGATTATGGATCCGCAATGTATTTTATGGCTGCCATACCTGGAAAGTCTTTATCACTCAAGCATAGGTATGCCTGCCTTGGGGTTTGAAACATGTCATAAAATTTGTTTGATGGTTGTTTGCAGCTTCTACCAGGTTCTCCGAGTCTGCACCCTTGCTTTAAAGATTTATAAAGTGTTTCGGCCATCATTCTCTCTTCTGACCTCACACTTTAGGGGGAATTCTGTTACACATGAAATTTTCACACCTAGGTACCTCTGCCTAAGTGTGGTAAAGTGTCATATAAGTGTATCATACACCTTGACACCATGGAATAACCTATGTCACAATCCCTAGTCAATATGGAGGAGGGATATATTACATGAAGGCCAAAATACCAGGTACACATGAATTATTATTAATATTCATGAAAAATAAATTGATTAAGTGTGAGAACCAAGTGAACATGAATTATTATTAATATTCATGAAAAATAAAGTAATTAAGTGTGAGAATCCACCTCACATTTTTTTTCCTATTTTTTAGGGAAGATGGAGGATCTCATGGATGGTTGAAATATTTCCTCCTTAAAATCCTTGAGAGATATTTCCTCCCCAAAATCCTTAAGAGATATTTTCTCCCTAGATATCTTATAGATCCCTTTCTTAGTGGATCTGATGAGATATCCTCTCCATGATGGTTAAGCCTCCAAATACTATATAATGAGGGCTTTCCATGGAAGAGGACAATATGGAGATTGAGAATTATACCAAACTTATGATCTCATAAGTGAGTCACCATTGAATCATAATTAGTCTATATTACTTGAGAAAAGGGGTTGGACAAGGAGAGCTGGAAGAAGTTGTTGCACCTTCATCAAATGATTATAAGTACTCTTCATTTGTTCTCATTAATACATATACATGCTTGGCCTGTTTCTTTCAAGTTTATGTTTGTTTCACATGAACTTGTCTCTAGTAGGTAGATCTATATTTGAGCTAATCTCAGTAGAATAGGAAGCCCGTTGTATCTTTGTTTGTTCTACAGGACCTATTGAGGATCTTGGGAATGAAGCTCAACTTAGATTTTGCAAGGAAAAACACCATTTAAAAAGGTACATTTTTCTTCTTCCTCTTCATTCATTAGCTTAATTAGATCTAAAAGGATGTCAATGTCCACGTTAAGCACTTTTCTTTCTTGGCCTTAGGAGTCTAGAGACCAAGAGGGAATTCGCTTGTCCGCAGGAGGATTCAGCTGTAACAGTCTCAGAATTACAACTCGAGAGAAATCAAGCATATGATCATGAGTCTAAAAATTCAAATAGAAGAATATAGACGGAATGAGGAAATAATTAGAATTCAGATAGAAGAAAATGAGAAAACGATTGGAAGATTGGAAGTAGAAATAGTCTCTTTAAGGAAATATTTTCATAAGAAATATATGCAATAGAAGAGCTTCAGAATACTGGACTAGTATACAATCAAGTAAATAATGAGAAAGGATCAAGCTCCAAGACAATAGAACATGAAGCGGAATAAAGAAGCTATGCAGAGATTGTCAGAGATTCTCTGAAGAAGGAATAATGCAAGCCCCCAAAAAAGAACATTCCAGAAATAAAGAAGACTCAAGAAAATGAATTTAGAAGGAATGCATCGCAAAGAACATAATCTACTCCCAACTGTCAAAGGTTATTTCATGGTCATTGTTTTAATTGTGCTAATTTTTGACATAAATATGTAAACTGAAGAGCCTATGCCAAGAATCGAAACAATTATGCAGGGTACTTAAATAATAGTTATCCCAAAAAATGTTATGAAGAATACAACAGAAACCAAAACACTTTTGGAACATTGAGGAATGAATTAGAATGAAAAAATGCAAAAAATTTGACAGATAGCAAAGAATTATAGATTGACTATTCCACCTAGGGAACCAAAGTAGAACATTAACAATCATATATTGGAACCACAAGAGATATGGAAAAGAAATAAGAATCAATGCTTTCTTGCTCTAAAGGCCCAACACAAAAAATGTGATTGGTATTTTGATAGTGGTTGTTCAAAGAATATGACAGGTGACATGAATAGGTTTCAAACTATGAAGAAAGAAAGAGATGGATCTATTTCATTTGGAAATAATCATTCATCTAAAATCGTAGGTAGAGGCACAGTTAAGCTTGGAAGTAAAGATTCCATGGAAGAAAATGTTTTATTGGTCGAAGATACGAAACAACATATGTTGAGTGTAAGTCAAATGTGAAATCAAGGACACACACTTTAGTTCGAATCAGAGAAATTTGAAATTAGGAAATAAGGATTAGGAAATCTAGTGGTGACAATGATAAGAACTACGAATAACATATATGTTTTGAATTAAATTGGAAAAAAAAGTTGTTTCTTAGGAAAGGAAAATGAACGTTGGATCTGGCACAAAAGAATGGATAACATGAACTTTTACAATCTTATCAAAATCAACAGAAAGGAAACAATAAAAGAAATTCCTGAAATTTCAAAGCCAACAAATACTCTATGTAAGCATTGTCTATAGGGAAAACAAACCAGGTCCAATTTCAAATCAAAGGAGTACTCAACAGAAAAACCATTGGAGATTGTACATATTGATCTATGTGGACCAACGAGAATAAAGGGATTGAATGTTGAAAAATACTTCATGCTATTGATTGATAACTACACAAGAATGACTACAGTTTGTTTTCTAAAAAAGAAGTTAGAGGAATTTGAACACTTCAAGATATAGAAAGAGATGATTGAAACATAGACAAACTTGAAAATAAAATGTTTGAGATTAGAAAATGGTGGAGATTTTACATCAAAATAATTCATGGAATTTTGTGGTGAACATGGAATAAAAGGAAATTCTCAGCAGCTAGGACACCTTAGCAAAACAAATTTGTTGAAAGAGAGAAAAAAACAGTAGAAGAAATGGACAAAACCATGTTCAAATATTCCAAGTTTGATGAAATTGTTTGGGAACAGGATGTACATACAATAGTTCATATTTTGAACAAAATAATGCTAAGAAGTAATAGTGATAAGACTCCCTACGATATATGGAAATGAATACTGGAAAATGTGAAGCATTTTAGAGTATTTGGAAGAAAGTATTATATCAAAAGAGAAGACGTCAGGATTGGAAAATTTGACTCCCGAGTTGACTAAGGCATATATTTTCAAGTACTCAAGAAAATGAAAGGCATATAAATGTTTCAATATGATACTAAACATAATAGTGGAAAGCATCAATGTACATATAGATGAGACAAGTGTATGAAAGCCCAAATACGAAAGAAAAGACTCAGGAGAGAAGGAAGGAGAAGAGGATTTGAAAGAAGAAGTAGTAGAAGAAGAAGAGAAACCAGAAGCAGAGTAAGAGGAAGATGACCAACAAAATATTCATATATATCCTGAAAATCCTAGCCCGTGAGTGATGGCAAATCATCCACCAGGATATAGAAATTGAAATAAATATTCAAGGGTTGAAACCCAAAGAAAAGTACACTCACTAGAAAAAAGACATCTAGCACTATTGTCCACAGTTGAACCCAACAATTTTGAATAAGCTAACACTGATGATCTATGGAAGAATAACTAGATCGGTTAGAGAAGAATGAAACATGGGAACTTTTTCCAAGGCCTAAAACTAAGAACGTGATTGGCACAAAATGGGTATTCAGAAACAATTTGAACAAGGATGGACATGTAACTAGGAATAAACCAAGGTTAGTATGCAAGGGATATGCTCAGGTTGAAGGAATAAATTTTGAAGAAGCTTTTTCCCCAGTTTCTAGAATGGAAGCAATCAGACTGATCTTGGCTTATGCATGTTCTAATAAAATCAACGTATATCATATGGATGTAAAATCAACCTTCCTAAACAGAGATCTAGAAGAAGAATTCTACATCGAACAGTTAGAAAGATTTATACTATCAAAAAAGGAATATTATGTTTGCATATTGAAGAAGGAATTGTATGGACTCAAACAAGCCCCCAAAGCATGGTATTAAATATTGGATAGGTATCTAAAACAACAATGGTTCAGGAAAGGTAATGCAGACAAAAATATCTACATAAATTTAAATCAAGATAGTATATTGATAAATGAAGTTTATGTTGATGACATTATTTTTGGAAGTGATGATCACAAGATGAGTCAGAAATTTGCTAAAGACATGCAAAATGAATTCTAAATGTTATTACTTGGTGAGTTTTCTTTATTTTTGTGACTCTGCATATGTCAAAAAGATAAAGGTATTTTGAGTGATAAAAAAAATTGGAATGGTAGATTGCAAGCCCATAAGTACTCCCATGCAGACTAGTTACAAATTGAGAAAAGATGATAAATCCAAGGATGAAGATAAAATACTCTACAGATTGATGATTGGTAGTTTAATCTATGTGACAGAATCAAGATCGGATGTGATGCAAGTAGTTGGATAGGTTTCATTGTTTCAGGAAGCACCGAAGGAAACACATACTATGGCAATTTACTCTATGTGACAACATTGAGACTGGATGTGATGCAAGAAGTTGGACATGTTGCAAGATTTCAAGTAGCACAAAAGGAAACAAATGTTATGGAAGTGAAGAGAATATTTATATATCTCAAAGGAACAAAAGAATATGGATTATGGTATCCAAAAGAGAATGATCTATCTCTAGTTGCAGACATAGATGCAGATTGGGTAGGAAGCGTTGATGATATATTAAGTACAAGTGGAACAACCTTCTACTTTGGTGATTCTCTAGTATCCTGGTTGAGAAAGAAACATTCTTCAATATCATTGTCCATGGTATAAGAAGTGTATATTGCAGCAACAACATGTTGTACACAGGTTCTCTGGATGAAGTAAAATTTGCAGGACATACAGGTGGAATATGACGAGCCTATTTCGATATTCTGTGATAACACCAGTGTTATAAGTATATATAAGAATATAGTGGTTCATTCCAAGATAAAAAAACATTATGATCAAGCTTCACTTTCTATGGGAATAGATTACAGAGAAGAAAATCAAGGTAGAGTACATTGGAAAAAAAATAGATTGCAGATATCTTCACCAAGCCTCTTCCGAGGGAGAATTTTCAATATATTTGATAGAAAATTGGAGTAGTTTAAGTCCCAAAGTGATCTACATGAAATTTGGCACAATAATAATGAAATACTTTAATTATTTTTGAATGATTTTTATCAAATATTTACACGAGGAAGCACCATGAAGAGAAACATCAATATATATCAGAGGCTTATAGACAGGAGGAGCATCCCCAAGGAGAAGTCACCCTTCTCCATTGATGTCAAAGGGGAAAATAAAAACATAGGCATGGAAATGAAGATAATAGGCATGAAGATAGGGGGAGATATCATGAGTATGAGTGTTTTCCATGTCTAAGTGTGTCCATCAATGCTAAAGGGGGATATTGTTGAAACATTAGTTGTTGAAATATTGGTTGTCATTGAAGTGTTGAAAGATTGGTTTTCATTGATGTCAACCCTCGAAAAATAAGTTAACAAGTTTCATTTTAATTTAAAAATTTGCATGTTAGTTGCATGTTATTAACAATACATTATGAGTTGGCCCTAAATCAAGAAAAAGGTAAATTCTCGAAAAAAACCTAGCTAATTTTAGAAAAATCTTGGATGAATCTAAAACTAACCAATAACTAATACATAACTAGAGTGACATTATTCGTCATCTCTATTTTCTAATTACATGCATAAATGAAGAGATAACTAATAATTAATTTTTTTTAAAACCTACAAAAACACAAAAACTCAAATTTGAGGCATCATATGAAGGAACTTGACTCCCAAAAAGTGTTGAAATGGATTCTAATTTGATATATCATATAGGAACGTCAGTGAAATATTCAATAAACAAATCCCTGTAAAATTTCATCCCAATTGGATAACTGAGTCCAAAGTTACGACTCTCGGAAATCCCTACATTTTTTAATGTGATCCTCATTGAAAACACATAAATACAAAGAAGAGTCAACTGAATATTTCTGTGAGAATATAGATTGTTGGATCTGAGGCAGTGAGACGAAGGGAACAAAATTCAACAAAGGGATAAGTTTACAACATCTGAGTGTATATAAGAAAAGTTACCGCAATATTTTCTCTGAGGTAATATGTGAGTTGTAGAAGCAAAAAGCGTGGACATATGTTTGCAGGAAGAGTATAGGTTGCAGATTTGTGAAGAAGACAAGAAGAAGATCATATCTATAATCCACTAGGTCAGTCACAGTTTGAAGGTATGTATTCTTATTTATGTTAGGGTGTTTATTCTAAATAAATCAGGAACATATATGTTTGACCGATTCATAATCATTTGATTTGGAGAACTCTCTTGTGGATATTGGTATGAGGTATGTGTGGTTGTAGTATTTATTGGATATTGAAATACGTAGAAGAAAAAAAAGTATATGAAACAAAAAAAACAACAAATTATCAATTAGAGTGATATAGGTAGTGACATGTTGGTCTACATTTATATTTCAGGGCGTTTGGATGGGGCATGGAAAGGGGGTTGTATCCTCCTTCCGGTTGGAGTTGGTAAATTAGGGAGTAGGATCTTCCTTAAGGTTTCATCCTATAAATAGGGGGTTGGAGCCTCATTCCAGTTGTATCTGGAGAAATATGAAGTCGGTTATTCCAATGAATGTTCTCTTTGATAAATAAGAAATAAACATTTCGTAGTTTTCTCCAACATTGGGTTTCCACATAAAATTATGATGTATTGTGTTTATGTGTTGTTTATGCATTGAATTATGGTGTTGATGATATGTTGAATTCTAATGTGAAACTATTGAACATTATTGGATGTTTTATATTGTGATTAAACGAACTAATTGTGCTCATATTGATTCAACCCCCTTATTAGTATTCCAACAATTGGTATCAGAGTCATTCCTTCAGGAAGTAGTCTAACCACTAGAAGGAGGTCATGGAATACACTAATTATGGAACACCAATGTTTGACACTTAGAAATATACCTTCTAGAATAAAAGGATGAAAACCTTTTTACATGCACATGGATTTGATGTTTGAAAATCAATAGTACATGGGTATACAACACTAGCCACTCCCCCAACCGATAGATATGGAAATAATCTCAGTGAAAAGAACTCAAAGTATGAAGGTATCTTTCTGCGCAGTCTAGTTGATTCATTACTTTTCAAGCTTATGCATTGTGACAGTGCAAATGATCTTTGGGATAAACTCCAAATGTTTTATGGAGATTCCAATGTTAAGGGAGCTAAGCTTCAAATCTTCATATCTAAGTTTAAATAATTGAAGATGAAGGAAGATGAATACATTGCAGCCCACCTTCTGTGACTTGATGAAATAGTTAAAACTATTAAGGGATTGGGAGAAGAATTTGATGAATCATTGGTTGTTCAAAAGGTATTGAGGTCTCTTCCTATGAGATTTGATTGTAAAATATAATCTCGAGAAGAAAGAGAAGATCTTGTCACATTGAGCATGGATGAGCTACATGGAATATTTACAACCTATGAAATGAGAACATAACATGCGAAAATAGTCATGAAGGAATCAACTTTCAAGGAATCCAAGAACAAAAAGAATAAGAATAAGAAAAATTCAAAAACTAGGTTGCAATTGTAGTGATTATTCATACGAAGATGAAGATATGGCTAGATTTGTAAGGAAATTAAAGAAAGGAAATGACAAGTATAAAGGTATGCTTCCATTGAAAGTTTTTAATTGTGGTGGTATTGGTCATTTTGCTTCTAAATGTCCTCATAATAATAAACAAAATGATGAAGAAGAAGATTCTAAAAGGGAATATAAATATCAAAAGGGAAACAAGGGAAGAAACAAAAGGAAATTCTTTAAGAAAAGTTTCTACTCAAAGGAGGATATTTCCTCATCAGATGAGGAGGATAATGATAATGATTGTGATTCAGAAAGAATACTCTTCATGGCAGTAGAATATGAGGATGATTTTTCCGAAGAATAAGGTGAAGTCGATCTCAGAGAAGAGATAATTAGTGCATTAGAAGAACTTAGGAAACAAAGAAATAAAAAAAAGTCACTCAAGGCAGAGTTAAAAAAGAAAGATGGATCTCATACTTCCAACTCTGAAGAAATCGAGAAGATGATCATTGTTGATGCCCATAAGTGAAACGTAGTACCCATTCCTGCAAATGGGTTGAAATTACTTATTATTTATATACATATACTAAATAATAACTAGATAGGTGGGACCTCGAGATGGGAATAATGATGAATAATGTCTCTTTTTCTCTCAGCACTCATGACTATCTTACAAAATATCTCTATGTTTCTAAATTCTCTCTAAATGTAAAATGTGATATTGGTTGAATTGGTAAGGGTGATCAGTTTTTCCTAGAAAGGAATGAAAGTTATTATAATGTTAATCTGCATATATGGGTGGAAAAACCATTGTTTAATGGGAAAGTTATGACATATTATATGTTTTGTTATGGTTAATATTTGGTTAATATATGGGCGTGCTCGTACCCTGCTTAGGTTGGTGGACATTTATGTTGGAAGAGACATGAAACTACTGCACGTCTCTCCAACCATACCCATAGGCCACCACCCTCATTAGATTCACATTGTGGTTTTGGCTTGGACTGTGGTTACTCCGTGTTGCTTAGCTTCTAAACAAATAACAAGGTTTTTGGTCGGTTTTCCTCACATTTTCTACAATAGGTATGTGGGTTCTTTAATTTCCATTCATTATTGTACTTTTCTCTAGAATATAATTGGAATTTTGGCTCTTAGAATTCATGCATAGGGTGCTTGCTTTCTAAATTTACAGTGTCAAATGTATGCTCTTTCTGTGCAAAATCTAGTTCGCATGTTGTATTGCAAATTGAAAATGGTTTACTATTCCTTCCTGGGTTATGGTTGCGCAAGAAATATGGTTGTTTCCCTATCATGGTTATGTCACCCTGTTGCACTCCTTGAAATTTTTGATGGGTTTTTCTTCATTTAACGAAAGTGGTAACCTTGGAGTAATTGGGCTCTGTTCTTGTTTGCAATGCCTACACAGTCTTGAATGATTATTCAGCCTCTATTATTTTTCCCACATGAAAATTATTTTGGGCCTATGGTGGTTGTCGTGACCATGTGTGGTATGTGGAAACTTTTATTCTAAAAGAACTGGAGAATAGTTTTTTTGTTTTTTACCCAGGTGCCAACCAAGACCTCGTTTTGATTTTAAATGTCTGTTGGTTGGATGAGATCGATTCTCGTTCTGTGGTATATGGGGAGTTAGTGGCACTGTTCAATCAACCACTCAAATATTGAATGTATATCAAGGTTATTTATTTACGACCACCTTGGAAGCATCTGTATTAAATTTTTTTATGGTAATGTTCGAGGTTTTGTTCTTTTTCAACTACAATTGTAAATGGCCTCACCTAACCTCATCCTTCCTTTTCTAGAAGGCTGTAAACACATGTTGGGTTTTTTTTGTTCTGACCAAGAAATGGAGGGATCTTCTACTGACATCTGGTGTATTACCCGCGAGGGTTAGCTGATCAATTTTTGTAGTTGTAAAAGAAAAAGGCATCGGGGTTTCTAACCCGACCTATCACCTAGCCAATATTGTAAGTGGATTCTAGCCTTGTTTTTGAGTATTTTTTGGACATATTGCACTTCATTGCTCATTGGGTTTGGTTTATTTTTTTTAATGTAATGCTTCTGTTGATAACAAATCGTATGAAAATAATTATGTAAATGAAAAGAAAAAATATTATAGTGGATTGAATTTAGTTTTTTGGGCTCGAGTCATTTGATTTTGTTGAAAAGGGAAAAGTGACCAACTAAATTGAGTAAAGGGTATCGAACCCATTCCATTGTGTGGCAATTAAATGGGTTGATGAAAATGTTTAAGCTCAATTTCATGCTCTACTTCTCGACCTCCTCCTGTTTTCTCTAAGCAATCTTTGTATGATCGTTGGTAGTCGAAATTATGAATAGTCTATGTAGGAGTTGTGTTGTTGTTTGATGAAGGAAAATAGGAATTGATTGGTTGAGTTGATAGTTCTGAAGCTCTTCCTTGGGTTTGATATGTAGGTTATTGTGTTTAATTTCTGATATTGCCTACAGTCTAAAATATTCTTTTTGGCAATTAAGGGTATGTCATTTCTAAATATTAAATTTTATTTTGATAATGGAATAGTATCCATCTCATTTCCCAATTCATTGTATCATATTTCACTCCTTACAAGCCCACCATCTTCCCAGATTCATTTTTAAATCCCTGTTATGTTATTATGAATAACATTTCAAAAGAAATAAGAAATGGAAGTGACTAGTATTTAAATTTCAAATGGAGGTATTGTTTTTATATGGAAGTTGCATATATGTTTCCTAAACAATATTCATGGTGTTTCCCGACCATCATACCACTTTTCTCTCATTACAATCCCCCTCATCTTCCCAATGGCCCTATTCACCCCTTGTTCGGATAACAATTGATTGATCATTTTTATGGATGGATTGCATGTGCTTTTGTGGTAAATGATAAGAGCCAAATTTTGATTCTATTTAGGTAGAATTAATGAAAGGATTATTAAGAAGTTTTCATGACATGTTTTGGACCATTTCTTTAGGATGAGCTTTCTCATCAGAGGCAGTAATGGAAGAGGTAACAAAGGCAGGGGAAATTGGCAGAGGGGTCACATAAGACCTTGGTTCTCCATACATTTTGATGTTGACCCCCATAAATTGAACCATATTTTTCAAGATGGGTTCTTCAACCTAGTAGGCCAAGGAATCCTTCAATCCCTACCTGAAAGACCACCCTTCCAAGAAAAACATAAAATTTCTTGCATCCTAGTCCCTCCTCATGTATCAATGCGACCAGAACCTCTCACCAATGATGGTTAGCAAGAGATTTTCCACCAGCCTATTGTTCCCCACCAAGGTTGGGCCATTGCATCATTTCCATTACCTCCTCCACCACCAAAAAATCAAGTTTCCTAGTTTGATCCTGCTATCTCACCCATGCAGTCCTCGAGTCTATGCAGGATAGGGGAAAAGGAATAACCACTCACTCTAGCTCATCCAAATATTCTTCCAAATCAATTTCCTCTCGCCTTCATCTTAAGGATGATTTTTCTCATGTTATTAGTACAGGTCAGCCTCAAGGCTCTAACCAGTCAAAGGCTGCCACAAAAAAATCAAAAGGGGATAGTAGTGCGAAGAGGCCTAATGCCTCACATAGTAAATATGGATTTTGATGATGATTAAGGTTTATTTATATGTTGAATACCATATTTTTATTTTGATAAAGTTTTAGACAACAAGTAGATATTTTGACATTGTTTTCGACAACAACATTCATTTGCTCATTTTTTATTGCACAACTTGGATATGATGTTATTTTTGAGGATATGATTATATTACCTTCTGCTGATAATTATTATTTGAGTATATATACATGAAGCGTGAATTACAAGGAGATATTTTTGAATTGAATTATTTGGATATTTGTTATTATAAAAGGAAATAAATGGGATTCACAAGGGGTCCCACCTATTTAGTTATTATTTAAGACCCTTATTTATATATTATTATTATTTATTTTTCTCAAAATAATTAGTTATGTTAATTTGACTTAACTAAAGAAAGGAAATTGAACTACACTAACATATTGAATATGAATAAAAGCTCAATGAGATGAGGAGACAAGGGAGATAATAGAAGGAGAGCTATGGCCATAAGATTTTCTCTATACTAGTGAGATACTTTCAACTTTAATTCATTCTAAGTTTACTAGAAAGATTAATCCTCTTGATGATAGTAGGGTATTATTGAAGGCGGCGTGATTCAAAAACATAATCGCATACGTCAACAGCTTGTTTTTAAGGTGTATGAATTATATTTGGCAGTCTGTGTATTTTTGTTTGTGCATGAATTGAGTTTGATGACTGATAAAGAATATCTTGCAGGGTCAACTGACAACATTTTGTGGCAATCTAATCCAGATCTTTAGCTTCATTTTTCTTCTTGATTGTTAGAGTTTTTTTGTATGGTTCCCATCGAAGGCTTCTAAATTTGATTTTAGTCCCTACCCTCACAGGGGTTTATAGAGAGAACTCAATTTTGAATCTTAGAATGAAATAAATGAAAAATATGATTACTTCCAGTCTCACCATGTGTTTTAATGATCTAGTTCATTCTTTTTCTTTGATCTCCATATATACATTTTTATAATTTTTGTACAAATTCGTGTAACTTTTTTTAAGTTTACTTCTTTTGGATTGATATATACAACACATAAAAACCAACCGTGGTCCCTTGTAATTAATACTCATAGATTAAGCGATTGTTTTTTAAGCTATAAACCCTAACTAACATTCCCAACTATCTTTTCTTAGCCTGACAAGATATGAAAATGCTTGAGTAAGGTTTTCCATACCTTTTCCTCAACATTTATCTAGCGACCATACTAAGGAGATCTTCCATATCTCTCTGGTTGATTATAATCACACTTATCATTAAAGTTTTCTATTTTGTTTGAATACTCCTTGACTTTGTTTTCATGACACTACCCGTTACAATAAATATTGATATTGGAAATGGTATTAACGACCAAACTAGCACTGCTTTGACCTTATTCAACACTATTTTAGAGACTGCTAGTACTCGTGCTAAACTTGAACACTCTTGGGAAGTAGTTGAAAGAGATATAAGTATTTGTAAATGATGGGAAGCCAGAAAAATGCATCCCATAAATCAATAATAACCTCTCTTTTCCTATATCCTTGGTTTTTTTTTTCATGTACTCAAATCCTCGCATCTCTCTCTCGAAGAGGATTGTCCCGTGAATCTACTCCTATTTTTGAAATAGGAAGGATGAAAGTCATTCTGTCAACTCATTAAAGTTCTCTAAGGAGAAATTTTTCTCACTATTCTAGTTCACATTCATCACCTATACCTATTACTTTCAACATTACATCTGTAGGTAGTGACATCATAATCGAAGGTGCCTCCTCCTCCCAACCTTCTTCTTCGTCAGCGATTGGTAGTATATACATCCATCAGATCCATGTCCAATCCACTGCCAATCCTACTAAATTGATAAAGAAATATGGGATTTTCCAGTTTGATCAAGATGCTATGACCACTCCATGGCACATGTCTTCTCCCTCGAATCTGGAACCCGCTACTCACCCATTACTGAAGTTTAAGGAGCATTTACATAAAATTTCAAGAAATAATACCATGACTACAAATGAACACTTAGTAGCATTTTGCAATGCTTGTCATAACACCAAGGAAAACTATAATGACACTTGCATGCACTTATTTTTTAATTCCCTTGAAGGGAAAGCTACGACAGATTGTTTTGACCTCGCTCCCAAAATTATTTCCACATGGGAAGAATTGGTTTATTGGTTCAAGTCCACTTACGGATAGTCTAAAAGTGTGACAGAATAGTTAAGGGAATACAAAAATATCACTTATAAAGATGGTGAAACCATTAATTCATTTAACCTTCGCTTCACCAAGCTATACAATCAAATTCTTGAACTAATCCGTCTACAAAATCAAGACACTTTCATGCATTATTATAATGTGTTTCCTTCCCCTTATTGTCATAGGATTGGAGAAAAGGATATTTAAAATATTATTTCCACTGTTCATACTTGTCTAGAATATGAAGAGAGACTCGAAAGAACAGGTCTCCCTAAAGGGAAATCAGTCAAGAAAGGAGATATGTTTTCCCTCCTACAACTCGTGCAAGATATGAACAATATGATGATAGCCTATGAATGGAAGGGAAGTGTTTCTTCACCCTCCCTTGTCACATATTCTTCTTCATAGACACCTTTTAGTAATACTAATGAAAATACATTTCAGACAAAGGCCATTATGTCTTGCAATTGGTGTAACGTCTGTGAAGAAAATCATGAAGAAAATACTTGTGAAGTTAAGAAAAATGCCAGAGATAAGATATTTGGAAAAAGGCTTGATAAAAAATCACAGTTCTAGATTGGGTTGAACTAGATGATGCTATGATAATCAACACCAAGAAAAAATATTATACCGCCAAGGGAAAATATGACCCTCTTGTACTTCTTCCACACTAAGCGCTTCTTTTTAGAGAACTGATACAAAAGCTATCAGAGTTTCAGAAAATAAAGGAATACCTTCCCCTCTTACCCCTTCTAAATACAACATCCTTAACCAATTGGCTAATATCAAGGTTGATTCTACTCTTTTGGACATGGTTGTCATCCCTGAACAATAAAAGCATCTCCAGAATTTTATTGAAGGTAAAGTTTCTACTATATCCAATATTTTTGAAGAGTCAAAAGAAGAGGATTCAAATGTAAATAAAATAGGTGTAAATAATTTTAGGAAACCTGTAAAAAATACCCCTTTTTATATTTCGGTAAAAATTATGGATAAAATAGCTCATTGTTTCCTAATTGATGGAGGGTCTGTTCCAAGTGTAATGTAAAACATTATCATGGAAGAGATTGGATTATCATGCACTAATGAAACTTCTAGAGGCATGCTCTCTTATAATAGTCTACAATAGTCAAATGTAGGAGAAATCAAAGATGTAACCTTAGTTTTGTGCGAACACCCTAAAATAAGACCAAACCTTAGAATCTAGGTAATTGATATGTTGGTAAGCAATTATTCAACTATTTTAGGAAGATACTGGCAAGCCTTAATGGGTGGATTTCTCTCTATTGACGAAATACAGATGTTTGTCCCTAGGAACGAAAATAACATTATAGTCCTAAGGGAAGGAAGAATTTCACCATACATAGAGAGTGTTCCCCAATGTTCCGAGGAAAATCTCTCTATGGCTAGGGGTAAACCACAACAGATGAAAATAATTGCAGAAATCAACTCTAATCTCAAGTATGATATATAAACAAATATGCTAGCAAGACAATATAAAAGGCCTACCTCGTCCAGACATTTGATGAAGTCCATCGTTGAGCACTTGACCCCAAGCATTATACCTACAACTAGTCCTCAGCAACCAAGAAACCCAGGCATATGGTGACAATATATAATGTTAGCACATTCAATAACATAATCCATCAATATTCATAAAAAATACACCCATGGAATAAAAATTCAAATATTTGCAAGATATTAATTGGACGAGAAAAGAGTATTTCTATTAAGATGTAATCAACAAAAGTGAATGAGTTGGAAATTTCCATGTCAGCATGGCTCGAAACGGAGAAACTAAGTTCCTTCCAGTTGGGCCTCCACCACTTCAATCCTCCACCAAAGGAAAGATAATATAAGAGAGACAATGCGGTTCTCAATCAATAAGGGAAGATCTTGGGGGCTGAACAATGTGTTTAGAATTAAAGGACAAAGGGATGCAGACTCAATGTGAAGTGAATAATTTCTCCAGAGTAACTTTTTTCTCAAAGTTGAATTCTTCTCCCCTTTTCCATAGCTCGGATTTGGCCCATTTGTATCCTTCAAGTGGAACTGAAGGGTCGATTCAGAATGTTTCCAGTCTATGGAAGGCCAAGGATCATAGATCTCATGACGTGACATGGAAACCTGACACCATTTTTTCATTTTGGGCACAAATCCCGATGTACGTGGGATGTAGTGGTGAAACCTGCATATATGCATGTTGTAATATAGGTAGGTCACGTATATGTGGAAAAATCATGTTTTTATCTCTGGGATTTTCAAAACGGGACTTCAAGTCTGCATAGGGAAATGGAAAAAGGCCTTATGTGAAAGTTTTCCTAGGGTGAGGAAACTATTTCTATAACAGATGCCCCCTAATGTGTGATGTCAGAAGAGTATCTATGATGGCCAAAATACATTATAAAACCTAGAAGTGGAGTAATGGGGACCCAGTTGGAAGAAATAGTTGTTCATTACAATCTGTATTGACTTTGCATACATGGCTGCTAATTTGAATTACATTGCAGATCCATGTGAAAATATACCAAACAATTGTCCATGGCCATGAATAGGAAATAAAAAGGTGGCTACATGTTAAAGGATGTCATAGTCACAAACAAGTCCCAGTAAAACTAGTCTCAAAATTAATCTAAAGATATTTGTATACAATGGAGTACAATTTGATCTCCCATGATCATTGAAGTCACATAGGTACTGGTCCAATGAAAGGTAGAAACATCTCAGGAAAGATGCGACTATAAATTGATGTCTTCAAGTCTTCTATAGAATCTGCCAAAGGTGCAAGTCTACATCATGTGAATAAAGGAGTTCAGGTTGAGCACAATGAGACTTTGTTTGATTAATGGTCATTGAGGTATATCATTAACACAAACGAGAAAACCTACCAATGATGAAAGTAAGTATCAAGGCACCGAGTACATTCTTACAAGTGTGAATAAAAGTCTCGGGGTCAAACACTTGAAGAATCCATCGATCAGGAGACATTGATTGTTAAGGTCCTGACCTACACATAGGTAGATCAATGTATTTGGATGTAATAAAGGTCAATATTAATAAGGCCTTTCAATAAAATAGAATGAGGCGGATGTAAGAAGACCTAATAGAAGCTTCTGCTTCTAGAAGGATCCTCCTCTAGATGCTTCTCTTAATAGACATATTTAGTATAAATAAGGGTCGAGGGTATGAAAACCCTAGCTTGGAGATTATTGTAACAGAGCACTGCTCAACTGGAGGTTGCCCCCTCGAAGAGGCCTGTGAATATTGCTTTCTGAATCAAAGTGCTATTTTAGTTGTTGCTCTTATATTATTTATGTGTTATTGTTGATATTATGATGGTTATATTGCTATTATTCTGCCATTTCTAGCATTTCATTTATGTTCTGTGTATTTATTATATCTGGTATCTTCCAAGTGGTATCAGAGCACTTTCCTTGGCAGAATTTGTGGGATTTTTTTTTCCAGGGTAGATATGTATTCTGGCGTCTTTAAGCCACAGAGATCTATTGTTACGTGCATAAACCCATGGTTGAGGGATTCATACACGCAGGAAATACAAGTGGTTCTTAAGAACACATCTGTTGGACACCCTTGTAACCCCTGTTGGTACCCCTATGAGTGTTAGCGCATCAGACAATACCTGTGTACAGATCGGCCTAGATTTTCTAAATCCCTCTTTACATAAACCTATCGACCGCCGGACCTCTATAGTGTCACCGAGAACAACACTCGAGAAGATACTCTCTAGTACCTAGGTAGTCAGGTAGTACGACTAAGGGTACGGCCTATCCTCCTTAGTTAGTGCCCTGAGATATTAGGCCGAGTACTACTGTTGGACACCGCACGTATATCAGAGAGCTATAGCACAAGGCAAACCCTTGTCTGTAGAACCCTTGAATACCTAACCCTTGGGGGATAGAAACATAAACACATTAAAACCAACCCGATTTATTGTCGCGAAACTATTTTTGGGTTGCCAACTCAATACACATTTCTTTCTGGTTAAGAATTTGAGGATTTCATCATTGTAGTATTCTTCAGACTGGAGTATAACTACGCAAGTGTAAAAAAAAAACTATGGAAATTTTTTCACCATTATTTGAGACCTATTCCATTGGATTCATCTCTTCGCCCTTATCACATTCATCCATATCATTTTTCGGAAAAAAAATTTGACCCCGCACGCCCCTTTTCAGTTCACCCATCCTCATGGCCCATACCCATAGCCAAGAACTGGAGTCTCGCTTCAACACCTTTCAATCTAGTTTCCTCGAGACCCAAAAAGAAGTGAAACAAATCAGTGCTACTATTGCCTCCCTAGATACATCCATCAATACCACCATAAATGCATCTGTGTAGTCCTCAATGGAGGAAGTCAAACAAGAACTGACCACCCAGCTTGAATCTATCTTTGCATCACTCTGCACCAAACTAAAGATCCCTATCGATGACCCTTTTTCCGACGCACATCTAAAGACTAAAGGTGAACCTTCATCCCATTCCCATACCTTTCAGCCCCATCACTTTCAACGTGACATATGCCTTCCGCGGGTGGATGTAACCAAGTTTGATGGCTTGGACCCCACTGGTTGGGTCACCCAAATGGAACATTATTTCTCTTTAGACGGAATTATATATGACTTGGCCAAACTCAGGTATGGTGTTCTCCATCTAGATCAAGAACAATGGCAATGGTGCCAATGGAGAAAAACTTCCCGTCAAGGGTATATTGCTTGGACCCAATTTGTGACTGAGCTTTATGAATGCTTTGACACTGACACCAACCATTTGGGTTGTTTGAAAAAATTGAAACAATCAGGAACAGTCGAAGACTTCATAACTACATTTGAGTGCCTGGATTTTCGAACAGAGGGCATGATTGATGCTTTCTTTTGAGAGTGTTTTATTAGTGGCCTTAAGGAGGAGATTCGGGCCCACGTCCTCATGGCTCAGCCCTCGAGTTGGGTGGAGGCAACTAAAAAATCTAAAGAATCACAGCAATTTGTATCCTCTCAAACCCGTAAACCTTCCTTTATCCCTCTCCCTAAACCCATAAACCCCACTACTCCCTCCGCCCCATTAAAGATCCAAAAATTGACTAGGGATGAAATGGTTGAACGCCAACTCAAAGGCCTTTGTTATAATTGTGATGACAAATATTTCCCGGGCCACAAATGTAAGGAACAAAAGATTCTCATGGCCATCTCTGAGGATATTTTGGAAGAAGATGTTGAAACTCCCATTGTGCCTGAGTCACCTGAAATCACTGACATCACCCCTCCCTCTGACCCTCCCGAAGTAGAACCGATCATTTCCCTCAATGCTCTCACTAGCTTCTCTGCCCCCCAAACCCTCAAGTTAATTGGTTACATCAAGTATCAGAAGGTCATGATTCTGGTTGATAGTGGAAGTACCCGTAATTTTATTCATTGCCACATTGCCCAAGAAACCCATTGCTACATCCATGTCGTCAACAATTTCCAAATTATGATTGCCAATGGTGGTTCCATGAAATGTGGAGGGCACTGTGAAAATGTGTGTCTCCAAATCGGTGACTAACACCTCAAATCCCATATGTTTTCTATCGACATGGGTGGTTGTGACATTGTGTTGGGTGCAGATTGGCTAAGGACCTTGGGTCCCATTCTCATGGATTTTAAGGACTTAACCATGCAATACAACCAGGAAGGCCACCAATATAAATTCCAAGGCATCACTGCTAGTTCACCTAAGGTAATTAGTTCCCATCGTATGGAAAAGATGCTAAAAAAAGGTCACTCTAGTGTCATTTCCCAACTCCATGCCATACAAGTAACAGAGACACCCCCAGTTCTGCAAGACCTCCAAGCTCTCCTTTCTAAACATCAAATGGTATTTTCCACTCCCCAAGGACTCCCTCCTTCGCATGGTGTTCATGATCATTCCATTCCCTTGGTACCAGGAAGCCTTGCCCCCAATTTCCATCCGTATCACCACCCCTTTTCACAAAAAGGTGAAATTGAGAAAATGATCCAGGAACTCCTTACTGAAGGCGTTATTCATCCTAGTATGAGCCCTTACTCTTCTTCGGTAGTCATGGTCCTGAAGAAAGAAGGTTCTTGGAGAATTTGTCCTAACTTTCGTGCCCTCAACAAATTGACCATTAAAGATATATTTCCCATTCTTGTCATTGATGACCTCCTGGATGAATTGTGTGGAGCCCAATTCTTTACTAAACTTGATCTTCGCTCAGCCTATCACCATATACATATGAAAGAAGCAGACATCCCCAAGATAGACTTTCGAACTCATGAGGGCCACTATGAGTTTTTGGTCATGCCCTTTGTCCTATGTATGCCCCCTCCACCTTCCAAAGCCTCATGAATCATGTCTTCCACCCCTTTCTCCATCATTTTGTCTTAGTTTTCTTTGATGATATCCTCATCTATAGAAAAACTTGGAAAGTCCATCTTACTCATGTGGATCAAGTTCTCCATCTACTCTTTCAGCACCAACGTTTCCTGAAACAGTCTAAATGTGCTTTTGGTGCCTCAGAAGTAGAATACTTGGTTCTTCTAGTGGGCAAGGATGGCACCAAGGTGGACCCAAAAAGGATTGAAGCTATGCAAGACTAGCCGCACCAAAAGACTCTCAAAATATTGCGTGTATTTTTGGGCCTCACAGGGTATTATCGTAAGTTTGTTAAGAACTATGGAAAGATTGCAACACCTCTCACTGCTCTCCTAAAAAAGAACTCTTTCACTTGGACTCCAGCAGCAGCTCAAGCTTTTCAAACCTTGAAGACAGCCATGTGCACCACTCCGGTTCTGGCCCTTCTTGATTTCACAAAGACCTTTGTGTTGGAATGTGATGCCTCAGGGAAAGGAATTGGCACTATCCTTATGCAAGAGGGTCGACCTTTGGCCTTCACCAGCAAGCAACTGTCTGAAAGGAATTTGGGCAAACCCATTTATGAAAAGGAAATGTTGGCTATTCTACATGCCGTTGAGCTGTGGTGCCCTTATCTCTTGGGGAAACACATCCAAATTAAGACTAACCATCAAAGCCTCAAGTACTTTCTGGAACAACGCATTTCCTCCCAGGAGAAACAAAAATGGGTGACTAAGATCTTTGGATATGATTATGAGATCATTTACAAGAAGGGAAAAGACAATGTCTTGGCAGATGCACTGTCCCAAAAATATGAAGACGAAGGATCCCTTTTTTCTCTTTCCTTCATTGTACCCAATTGGCTACAAGCTATGCACCAAGAATGGCTTCAAGATCCCAAAATTTCACATCTGATCCAGCAATTGTAGACCAAGGCTCTGGCTCCCCCAGGGTACTCCTGGCTTAAGGATGAGCTTCGATACAAAGGCCATTTGTATTTAAGTAAACAATCCAAGCTTAAATCCACGGTACGTTCTGAGCTTCATGCTACACCCACAGTGGGGCACTCAGGGTTCACCAAAACATATGACAGGGTCAAACAATCTTTTTTCTAGGATGGTATGAAACAGGACATCCGTAATTTTTTTGTTGAATGTGAGGTGTGTCAACGCAACAAAGGATAAACAGTCAAATCTCCAGGCACACTGCAACAACTTCTGATTCCCCCTGCTATTTGGAAGGATATATCTATGGACTTTATTACTGGCTTACCCAAATCGGGGAATAAATCAGTGATAATGGTGGTTGTGGATTGCCTTTCCAAGTATGCTCATTTCTGCGCTCTTCACCACCCATTTACAGCATCCACGGTGGCTCAAATTTTCATGGACTAGGCCTTCAAGCTTCATGGCATGCCGCACTCTATTGTTTCTGATCGTGACCCAACTTTCACAAGCAATTTTTGTCAAGAACTGTTTAAGCTACAAGGCACCCAATTGCATCTCAGCTCGGCTTATCATCCCCAGACACATGGTCAAATGGAAGTTGTCAACAAGTGTTTGGAAACATATATGAGGTGATTTGCCTCTGAAAAACAACACCAGTGGGCTTAATGGTTACCCCTCGTCGAATGGTGGTACAACACTTCATACCATATAGACACTCGCATGACTCCTTTTGAAGCGGTATATGGACAGAAGCCACCTTCAGTTCTCTCCTACTTAC
>ML790361.1:760827-777651 GCA_009831015.1 Picea engelmannii | reverse complement strand
GAAGAATGACGAAAAAGTGTGGACTCTCATTCAAAGGTTGTAGTAGGATTCCAGTGCATCGGGTACATTTACATGGAAAAATGATTCACTATGGTACAAAGATCACTTATATTTATGTAATAACTCCAAACTCAAACAAAATGTACTATTGGAATTGCACACCTTTCCAGTAGGAGGGAAGTTGGTATTTTTGAAAACCTACCATAGGGTCAAGAAGGATTCTTTTTAGGATGGCCTTAAAACTGATGTTCAAAGGTTTGTGGTAGAATGTTTGGTTTGCCAAAAAAATAAGGTGGAAAAAATTAAGACCCCAGGTCTGTTACAACCATTAGCCATCCCAATTCAGCGTCGGGAGGAGGTTTCCATGGATTTCAACACAGGGTTACCGAAGTCTGAAGGAAAGAGTGTCATCATGGTGATTGTTGATAGAATGACCAAGTACGCACACATTTGTGCACTCTCTCATCCCTTAATATCCAGTATCGTTTCCACCGCATTCATGGAGACATTTCAAAAGCTACATGGCATCCCAAATATTATTGTAAGTGACAGAGACCCCATCTTCACTGGACAATTTTGGAAAGAATTATTTTCTTGTTTGGGTACTCAATTGGCTCATAGCACATACTATCATTCTCAATCTGATGGAAAAACCAAGATAGTGAACAAATGTCTGGAAGGCTACCTTCGTTGATTTGTCTCTGATAAACAAACACAATGGTTCAAATGGTTACCCTTGGTGAAATGGTGGTATAACACTTCCTTTCATACTGCAACAAAAATGACACCATTTATGGAACTCTGTGGATATTACCCTCCTTCCATTACTTATTTTATAAAAGAAAAATCTAAGGTTCAAGTAGTGGAAGATCACATCGAGCATCAACAACAAGTTCTCCAAATATTAAAGGACAACCTGACCATGGCACAAAATCGCATGAAACAACAAGAAGATCAACATCGCAGTGAAAGAAATTTTGAAGTAGGGGATTAGTTGTTTTTAAGACTACAACCATACAAATAGATGTCCCTCAAGCAAGACAAGAAGGATAATAAATTACCACCAAAGTACTATGGCCCTTATAAGGTTTTGCAAAAGATTGGTACTATGGCATACAAATTGGAGTTGCCTGCATCTTCACGAGTACACCTAGTTTTCCATGTTTCATGCTTAAATAAGGTTATAGGTGACAATATCCTAGTTCAAACTATATTTCCAGAACTTGACGAGGAAGGAAAAATCATATTTGAGCCTGAAGCCATCATTGACACAAAAAAGCGCCAACTAAGGAATAAATCCATTTCAGAGTATATCATTAAATGGAGGAAACTACCAGCTAAAGATTCCACTTGGGAAGATGAGTATTTTATACAGAAGCATCTAGACTTACTCAAGCATTGTGGACAAATCTTGTCTCAAGGGGAGGGGCATGTTAAGACCTAAATAGTGGCTCATTACCCCTTAATTGGGTCATATTACATTAGTAATGTTATTTTATTTATGCTGGCCTTAGTCCATTAGTTGTAATTATACCTCCTAGTCTCCTATATATACCAAGGAGACATTTTCATTTGCAATCATCTTGTATTTGGACATTTATGTGGGCATAAGGAGGTTGCCCCCTCGAAGAGGCTTATTATCAAAATTTCTCTCTTTTTCAAGGCATTGAGTACTTATTCTGAGGTTTTTCTATGCTATATTGATATTTGTTTCCTAACAGTAGAAGGCCCAATGTAGCGAAGTAAATTTTCAGCTGTCAAATCTCGTGGGGAAACGTGTCACGCCATCCCACACTTCACCATGTGAGCGGTTCAGAGGAAACCAAGGTAGAGTTGTGAAGTCCCAATACTCCCAGAGACCCAGGGTCCTTGATTCCATCTTGGTCGTTGATCTATTGAGACTATTGTAAGTATATTAGAGACTCTCGAGGATTGAGGTTTTAGAGTTATCAAGGTGCAGAGAGTGCAAGATGCCCGGAGGCTGAAACATCTTCAGTCGTTGATCCAGAGGAGACGAGTGGAAGGTGGAGATTCACTCCGCTACAATGACGTTTAGAGAAGTGTAAATTTTCGGTGATGAGAGAACCCCCAAAATCCCGAAGGGATCCAGACCATCCACTTGTCAAAAATCTAGTAGTCGATCCCAAAGGGGATTCTAATACTCCACAAGGCTTTTGTTTGGGAGGATTTTGGGGTGTGTATTTTTTAGAGGCCCGGAGTGCAAAGTTACCGAATTCCTGAATTAAGTGGAAACAACAGATAAGCCCCCATTTTGGGCCTGGGGTCACATGGAGGAAGCGCCTAGTTGGAAGGATATTACAAGAGATCCAAGACTGGCCCAAAACTATAGAAAAAACCTATGGAAACTAAACAGAAGAGGTACATAGGGACTTAGAGAGCTAATCCATCTCTTGAAAACTTGATATTTTTAGACCGGGAGGTCAGTGGACCCTAAGTGAGGGTGGGGGTCTACATCAAGAATCATCTCTTACATGAATGCACCATTAATTAGATACCTCCATGGTTGTTTAACCCTGATTTTGATATATTTTACAATGTCAGATAAACCTTTTTTGCTCATTTTTCCCTTTCATATTCACCTGTTCATAGCCTATATTACTACATTTACCCATTTTAAAAGGTTTACAATCCAAAAAAACTCATTGGGTATTTAGTTAATGATTTCCATTAATTCCCCATCTTTTGATGTTTATTTAGAATAGATATTGTGATTACCTAACTACTTGCAAAGTTTCAATTGTTTCTATGGAACTTTCGATAAATCTAGTAGCACCCTTTCTACTATATTTCCTATAGCAAACAGTTTCGAGGGATGGATTTGACACGTCACTTGTAGGAAGATGATGAGGAGTGAAGACATTATACGGCATGGGTTTTGTGCAGATTATATCCATTTAGGAGACACATGAGCCAAAGTCTCAAACAAATCACAATAAAGGATGTATGGGCATGTCTTTAAAGGATTTTCTTATGTCATTCCCAAAAATATGGTAGCCTTCCTATAGTGAACTATGACCTTCAGAAATATGCTGGCATTGTGATGTTTTGAATGGTTATGTCTCTTGTGGATAAACTGTGAATATAAATTTTATTGGGGATGATGCTTTGTTGGCATAGGGGCAGACCCAAGGTTCAATGCTTCCATCAATGCACCAACAAAACCCAACTACCGGCCCTTTCAGAAACACCTGCGAAGCAGATGAAGTCTCATCCGAGGTAAAGGAAGGGGTGGTTGTAGGAATCAGATGTCTACAACCTTAGATGGGACACAGATCTATGAGTGTATCACCTTAACAGAACACTTAGCAATTATAGTTCATTAGTATTCAACCTTAGTTTATAGTGCAGCTAAAACCTAATAATATATTAACGCAGTATTCACACGAATCCAATAGATTCAAGCACTAAGCATACAAACATAGATCAGATCTAGCATCCATTAATAGTATTCAGCACTAAGATACCACATTATATTGTTCTAAGCATATATCAGTGCACTAAGCATTTAACCACATAAACCAGAGAAAAACCATAAAGCACAAAGCAACCACAATGCAAGATATACGTGTTTCACCCCCACCATGGGGCTATGTCCACCAACTCTTCTTATTTATTTATTTATTTCAATCTTCTACATGCACAAAGACATGATATCTTACTCCACAGAGGACATGATATATGTGGGCACTCCGCTAGATCCTCCTTCCCTGAGTTATAGCACAAATCCTCTTCATAGTCTCTTACAATCACTTGCACTTATCTCTACAAGTTCTCAACATAGCATGCACAAAGCACTTACAAGTTGCACTTAGCACAATGTCTAGCCTCTCTTTGATCACATAGATCGAACTATTTCCTACATCACCTAGCATTCTATTTATACATTACAAAAATGGCCTAAACATGGGTAAACCCATGGGCCGACATTCCCATACCTGTTACATAAGCCCAAAACCCAAAAATACCTAAAAAGGGGCCAAGATCCCGCGATCTCCGCCTCGACTTGTGCTCTGGCTTTGACCACCTGTCGTAGTCCTAGAAGTAGGTCAAAAATGACCAAGGATCCTCAAAACTTGGTCAAGGGCCAACAGGCCCCGAACATTCACCTGTGACTCGTCCTGAGTCACTCTGGTTTGTGTAGCTCTACTTCAAAACGCTCGAGCTTGGATTGAGCTTCTTTGACCTATTGTTTCTACATGGCCTCTTTCTCGGTGAATTCTTGGATTACTTCTTCGTTGACAGGTCCCTCTAAGAGTTGTTCATATGCAGTGACGACTTTCTCCAGTTTTGATCCTTGGCCTTCAATCTTTGTGAATAGTTGCAAGCCTCATCCTGTACTGGTTGGAGCCTCTGAATCACTTCCATGACTTTTCTCTGAATGGTGTGGACCTGCTATTGAATAGTGCGTTGTTCTTGGGATCACTTCATCCTCTCAACGGATGACAAGGGATTCAACTACGCCTGTACTGTTTCTACTTCCTGCTTTGCCTCCTGGAGCTGTGACTCCAGTGACTTTAGTTCAGGATCCTCAGTGAGTCGCTCATAAGTCTGGGCACTACGATCACTTAGTCTTTTACATTCCATGGTGAGGGCCTTGATTCTCTCAACTACACTTTGAGAAGTTGCTTCTCTTTGATCTCATACATCCGGCGAAGTGCAGGGAACTAATCATAGATCTAAGTCTACTATTATTTGTTGAATCTACTAGACAGCTTCCGCAATCTATGCTACTTGATGCTCCACTCGGTCTTCTGCATTTGGCTCTAAGCCTATCACAGAGAGAAGTGCTCTACCGACTGCTTCTTTGACTCCAAGTTATTCTACAAGCAACTTATCTTTTTCTTGCTTGACCTGCACCCTCTCTTCTTCAAACTTGGCTTGAAGGTCATCCTTCTCCTTTTGTGAAACCCAACGTTGCTCTACCATTTCCTCTTGGTATTTTTTTAGGGCCACTATGGATTGTTCTTTCTCATCTTGTACTCGATGAAGGTGAGCATCGGTCACATCAGCTAGTCTGCGGAGTTGGGCTGACTCAACTCCAAACTCTGGTTCTTCTGATGGTGGGGGTGTAGTGGATACTGTGCAGCTAGATTGAAGGGCCTGTTTTACCCCTCTGAGTTCAACCTCATTCCTTTCGTACATCGCCTCCTTCTTGGCTTCATGTTTTTGCAATATGTCCTGCGAGGAATCTGCTATAGCTGCGATGATGAAGTCAAATTTATCTATAGTGAGCATAGTCTGTATCTTAGTCAAGGTGGCTCTGGATTTGTTTCGGGAAGTGGGTTTCATGGGAGAAACCTTCCTTTTCTTCAAGGGATCAGCCTCATCAACATGATCCCTAGGTGGTGTTACTTCACCCTTATTTTGTTGATCTTCTTTTCCATTTGTCTCTTCTTGATCTACTTCGTCATCACCCCCTCGACCAGGTGATACGGAAGTAGTTTCTTCCGATGCACTGCTCAATTTTTGGACCTCTTCGGCCTTCTTCATTCTGTTGGGTCAAGGAGTATCCTTTGCTTCATGAGTGGTCTCAGGGCTGCCAATTAGTTTAGGGTCTGAAATTTCTACGGGGTCACCAGGGATGAGGAGCTCTGTCGACCAGTCCTTGGTTATCTCTTCAAGGTCCTCCTCTGTGAGCTTGTAGTATGATTGAAGCTCTTCTTTATTCTCATCTACACATGTATCGATATGCATGAAACTTCATGAGGGGTTGGAACTGATACAGGGTGTTTAGCGTCATGTGAGGGGAAGCTTCGATAGCCCTCTTCAGTTGGAGATAATATGTATGAAAGACCATGTTCGACTGCCACTATTTTCCCATATCACTTAAGTACCAGAGTGTGATTAAATTCGCAATGAGCGTCTCAAATGGCTCAATGTCTGGGAAGGTCACACCTTCTGGCATCTCCCAAGCAGTAAATGCGATGAGAATCAAGAGCCAGCTAAAGTGGAACTCATAGCCCTCATCCTGAGCTTTGCGAAAATCTAATTCCAGCTGGTTGACCAAGTACTTCACCCAGTTCATATGGAGTCCTTATACACATTTCCTGGTGAGGTAAACAATGAATCTTGTGACCTATGTAGGTCTGTTCTTTCTTACGCCCTTTTCTGCAATCAGATAGCAGGCCAGGCACACTACACCATTCTATATGGAAGCTACCTTGTAGCCTCGTGTTCCCTTTTCTACATCGCCATATGTGTATTTGATCTTCTGTGCCAATGCATGATCTGTAGCCTTCCCTGGGTAGAAGTCATGTGGGTCAAGTCCCTGCATGCTCAATGTGGTGATCCTATGGATCAACGTCGGATTGACTATGATGCGTTGGTATATCCATAGGTATCCACCATGGTGGCATGAGAGAAGGATATTAACACACGCATTAACCTCCCGGTGCCTTCCAAAGTGTGGAATCTTTATTACATTCAAGAGGGTGGAATATGCGAGGTTCATAGTCCATGGTTGGGGGATTATTTTTGAGTTCTTCCCCTTCATCCTGGTCAAGTATTTGTAAGGAGAGAGAATACTATGGTTCTTTCAATCTCCTAGGTTGAAGTTGTTGAACTTCAACGTTGTGATCTTATCTTTCTACGTTCTAAATGCATGTATCCCCTTCGGGAGGTACGCAGTAAACATGGTGTAATCAAAGTCCCTTGAGACACTGTCATGACTCACCGCGCCAGCCAGAGGCAGGATGTATTTAGGTAGGATGGTAGGAATTAGCTTTGCATTTTCCAAGTCATCTCGATGCTTGGTTCTCTTCTCTATTGTCGGTTGGGATGGTCTAGCTACGCGTGCAATCGACAAAGAGGCTTGCACTCCTCTCGTCGAGGAAGCTTGAATACCTATAGACATTACTTTTTTGGCCATGAGATCGATGACAACTTCTTCAATGGATTTCTCTGCGGCACCGAGCTTGTCTGACATACACGCTCAATAATGGATAACTTAGGTCAATAGATGAGTGCACAATGCAATGGAACATGTGTCGATCTCAATACACACAGCGTGGTAGAAATGAGTTGGCTTGGATACAATTCTCAAAAGTGTTCTCGGTGCAACAGTCTACGCACTAAGTAGGAAACGATGTAACCGATCTCTCCAATGGATGAGAGGCCTTCATTAATGCAGTTTTTTCCATTGCAGCACAGTCCCAATGGTATGGTGGCGAGCTTTCTGGCCATTACTGTTGTTCTAACCATTTGGGTCGTCGGGCTAATGGTTATAATGCTTTCAATGGCTATATCACTTTTCCATGGATAAGTGCCATGTTGTTCTGTTATGATATCCCGACGAAGTTCCAGTATTGAAATCCTTCCTTCTCCGAAGTCCCCTCTGGAACCTTCTGTAATGTTTCTATCTTTTCTTTCTTCCTAATGAACTTTCTAGCCTTCTTCCCAGTGATCTTCGTCTCGATATTCCTCTTTCCATTATGATTCTTATCTACTTTTGGCATAGTAACTTTGTGTTGTTAAGATTCTTTCATAGGGTTAGAGAACAATACTTCTTCTCTATATGGGATAGGTTCTCTACTCGTCTGTGAGTCTTCTTGTTTTCTTTCAACTTCGACATCCAAGTGTCTAGTTCTAAGTATCTTCGATCTGTTCTCCTGTTATTCAATCAAGTCTGCTATCCTCCTAGGCATAAAATCTTTTAATTCTTGCTTCTTATGCTCTAAGACTTCCTCTTCTTTTCTTCTGGCCTGATCCTTTTCAATCCAAGGTTTTCCTATTAATATAGCAAATGGGGCGTTGTTCTTGAGAAATTTAACAACCTCAAAATATTCCCCTGTCGAAGTTCCATGAGCACTCATAGATATCTGGGTGAGTCTTCCACATAGGGTTATCAACTTTCCCCTAAATAATCCTATTCCTCCCAATGAAGGAATCATAGAAGGATTTCCTAATTTTTCCCAAGCTCTTTCTGTCATGATATTTACCTGTGTTTCTTCATCCAGAACACAGTCAATGTCAAAGTCTCATATTCTTGCTTCTATGCATTATTTTTCTTTGAATATCTCTGATAAGTTGATATTCTTTTGATCATTCAGGGTTTCTTTCATTTGTAGCAAGACATTCTCTGATTTTTTCTAGGGTTCTTCCATGGTCTTAGTTTATTGACCTTCCTCAGGGTTTTCTTGTCTCATATTCATTCTGTCAAGCTTAGCAATCATTCTAGGGAAACCTAAAACTTCATGATCCATAGCTTTACAACAAATACAACTAGGTCTTCTACCAGGGCATTCCTTAGCAAGATCTCCCAATTTTCTGCAACTGTAACAAAGGGTTAATCTTCTTTTTCTTTGAAATGATCCCCAGCCTTTCATGTACTGGGCACTAGGATCATAGTAGCTAACTTGCAAAAATTTATTTCTAGGATCCTACATCCATTTGTTAGTCAAAAAATTCCTTCTATGCATAGGAATAACATTTCCTTCACTAATTTTATCAGATCTACTCATATCAAACCTTTTTTCATCTAGTTGTGCCCTATTTTCCAAGATAGCACAAAATTTATAAAGCATACATAGATCCATACTTTTGAAACAAAAAATTCCACTTATCTTACCTTTTCAATAAAAACCTTTCACATTTCTTACCTTTATCAGAGCACAAAGCTTTAAGAACTTACCTCTTTAACCAAAACTTATTACTTTAATTTTATTAGAGAACAAATCTTTCAGGTCTTACCTCTTTTCTTAAAATATGTCTTTTCTTCAGATATGACTTTTCTTCTTGGCACAAAGATTAACAGGTAAAGTAGAATATTGTGCACTAGGGAAACTGGTCTACGCACAGAGATTTCTCTTTTCTGTAGTTCCCAGCAATCACAGTTTCAGGTCCCAACAACAGAACCATTTGTTGGCATAGGGATAGACCCAGGGTTCAATTMTTACAACAACGCACCAAAAAAACACTAATTACCGACCCTTTCARCAACACCTGTGAAGCTAATGAAGTCTCACCTGAGGTAGAGGCAGGAGTTACACATCAAAATTACTCACCTCAATAGTGTCACAAGTGTCATCATTACAAGTGTTGTAAGTGTCACATCTTGTCCACAAGTGTCTCATCTTGACCACAAGTGTCTCATCTTGACCACAAGTGTTGCAAGTGTCACAAACATAATACTGTCATCTTCCATATGTCGTGCCTCTAACGACATCATAAGGACACTTAAGACACTTAAGAAGAGAAATAWGTTGACAAAGAGTACAARCYTTTTGCCACTGGAAAAACGACTCAAATATGGATTTTGGAGAGGATAGTGTCCCCTACCCACTATCAGGGAGTGCTAGTGCTCCATGAGCCTCTTTGGGGGCATGTTTGAGYGCTCTATGAACCCTTTTGGGGGAGCGCTACCATTTCTGAACAAWYTTTTKGTTTATTGGAGGAAATCAGGGGACAATCCCCTCAATATCTGAAGGTAGTTGGGTTCGAATCTTGGGTCAAGGCATGATCTTAGGGAAGATCCTCAACTGAAGGAGAGGATTCMTCAACATATCCCAAAGATCTCTCAAGTGGTTGGGCCTCTCCAAGGTTATATAAGGAGGMTTTCTCATGGTGAAAGGTACAGTAGAGACTATAGATTGATACCAAACATATGATCTTGTAAGTGGTATGAACATAAGATATTRGAGATGTGACACTAATTATCTCATGGGTGAGATGCCATCAAAGCAATCAGTGTATATTACTTAAGCAAAGGGGTTGGACAAGGAGAACTGGAAGAAGCTGTTGCAACTTCATCAAAGGATTGTAAGTACTTTTACTTGTTCTTATCAATATATCAATGCTTGTCCTACTTCTTTCAAAATTATGATTGTTCCACATGAGTTTGTCTGTAGTAGCTGGATCTATATTTGAGATGATCTCAGTAGAGTAGGAATTCCATTGTATCTTTGTTTGTTCTACATGACCTATCAGGGAGCTCAGGATCGAAGCTCAGCCAGGACTTTGCAAGGACAAACGTTGTTAATAAGGTACACATATTTCTTCTTCTCTTTCATTTATTAGCTTGATTAGATCTAAAGGAATTCAGTGTCCATGCTAAGAACTTTTCTTTCTTTGCCTTAGGAGTCTAGAGACCAAGAGGGAATCCACTTGTTCGCAGGGGGATTCACCAACAAAAGAAATTGGCGACTCCACTCGGGAGGAGCTATGAATTTTGTTCCCTTTCCCAGATATTATTTTGGACCTTTTCCCACTCATTTGAACTTCTCCATACTGTATTTGATTCTTAGATTTGTTTGATTGCCTCTTTATTTCATCATGATCACCATGATTTGTTGAGCTTGCTTGTTGTTTTGAGTTTCTGGGCATTTTTCTGGACTTTTGAGGCAGAGCACTCCCCTGCCCTTGCTATCAGAGCGCCAACACTCCCTAGTGGTCTTATACAGAGTGTTGGAATGCTTTGGTGCACCTTACGCTAGAGCGCTACCCCCTTTTTTGTGAAGAATCCTCTAGTTTTTCAATTTCCGAGTTTAGTTTTTTTTTTTTTGCACTTGTTCAGAGTCTCATACTCTCAGTTCATCTTTGTCATTGGCCTTCAACACCTTATTTATGAGAATTCATTGATCTCTTCTTGTTTGGAAATTTGACATTTTCTTTCCTTGCCTTGAAGTCACTCTTTGTCTTTTCTGACCTAGAGTTAACTTGTTGTTTTGTTCTCATTTATCTAACTAAGTGAAAGATTTTGTGAGGAAATCCAAAGGTCTGTGAACCTTTCCATTTGATCTTTGAGGACAGTTTTCCAACATTTCTCTTTTGTTTGAGGTTTTTGGTTCTGGTTTGAAAATTTGGTTATCTTTGCCCTTCTTGTTTATTCATGATGAGAGTGTATTTTTTTTGTTTGTGTGAGGTTTCTTCTGATTGTTTAATCCTGAAGTCCAATTGACATTAGAATTTTTACATCTGATTATAATTCACATATAAGAAAAAGGACATATTTTAGTGATTGGTTTGGATATTAGAAGGTATTTCTGAAATTTTTAGCATTCCATTGGATTTGAGTGAGAAACAAATTGATTGATGACATTGCATATTAGCGTTTGATAGTAAAAACAACTTTTCTCCTTCCCTTAAATAGGCATTCATCGAAATAAACAATTGCTTATCATCTTTTATGCATTTTTTGGGAATTGAGTCATAACACCATCAGTTTCACTTTCATACACCTTTTGAGTAAATAACAACTACAAAATGAACGCTAATTAAAAATAATCTAGAACATTTTGTTTTAGGATCTTCCACCAACATTAGACTAGGATTAGCACTTTGGATTAGGCTGTGAGTACAACTCTCCAAAGTTTTCAAAAACAAACATTACCATCCTGCGATAGGGAGAGTCAAATCCAATTGTCGTATAGGATTTATGGGATCCCCCTCTCACACAGGGTTAGGCACGAGGTTGCATTCAAGTGAATTATGAAGATTATCCCTCTGTGGTTCAACTATTTGTAGTGGTCAGATCGTATATTGGGGGTCACTTGAGGGTATACCCATGATGATGTGTGGGAGCCTCTCAAGTTGATTTTAGACTTGTTATCATGCCCATACGTTCGGATCGGACTGTCGACTGTACTCGCCTAGGGGCTGACTGCAAGCTGGTTTCCTTAGTTTCCATAATATTTAGGTACTTACATGATGTGAAGGTAAAGGGAAGTCTCACTGTACCTGGAAGAGACATTGGTCAAACTCACTCAGGCTCCTTGAAGGGTAAATCCATAATTACTGCATGGAATCTTGCACCAAGGTGAAATTCTATTAAGTAGGTCATCATTGTAACTATTCCACCATATCCTAGCCCCTTCTTTACTTGATCACACAACGTTGGATTTCATCACCAACTAGTACGGTCATTGAGAGAAGTTTTGTTTGCTTGGTTTTGATTCCTAGATTTTATTAGCGTATTCTGTTTCTTTTTGTTAGTCAGCCCTAGATTTTCAGCGTGTACTGTTATTCTCCAAAATTGAGCCTGTAGATGATAAAGGTCTTCGCTAGTCGTGTAGGATCCAAGGGTTTCCTCAGGAAGGCTACCAACCCTTACCTCCTAACCCTCCAGAAGACAACTACCGTGGAGAGGTAGAAAATCAATCTGACGCTGGGAGTGTTGTTTCTCCTCCATTAGAAAATCAAGAAGGCGCTTTGGTTACAGTTGAGAATCCCACTCCTCGCACTACATCTGTGTCAGAAACCCCTCTCGAACCACTTTTTCTTCGTTTAGAGTCCCTTGGGAAAGTCATAGATGAAGAGGTCCCATAGTTACCTGCGAGAGATTTACCGAAACATATATAGGATCCACATAACCAACCTTTGGTGATGAGTATAGGACTCTTGTTCATCCTACCACTGTAGTAGATACAAATCCCACACCTTCTTGTTATGTATGGAAGACTTCATTAGGATGCGATCTCTATGGGAAATTTGAATCCTTTAGACAACCCTTTAATCCTCATGACCCTCCTGTTGAAACTGGGCCATCTGGTCAAACTACGAATCACTCCATTGATCAGGTCATTAAACCTACTGTTGTGTCAACACAAGTCCATCCTAATGTTGGACTCATCACCTCAACTCAGTCCAAAGGCACTTCGATCCCTACCCCTACTTTTACAAACTTTCACTCTACAACTCCATATGTTTCGCACGATCCTGCTGGGACATATTTTCACCTGAGAATGCAGACCCTTGCCACCCAAATACAACCAACTGGAGGGAAATCATCATCTAGAAGACCCATCCCTCTTGGAATACCACCATCCTATGGCGGGCCTACCCCTCTTGAGGGACAACCCCCTTTTCATGTTCTTCCCGGAGCGAAACCTCCCTTTGCTAGTCATACCCCGGTCGTTAATCCACCGTTGGTAGGGGGGCAACCTTCATTTGCTGGAAACCCTTCACAATCTTGGGGAGTATATTCCAGAGGAACATTTACCCAACCCCATGTTGGGGGGCACTCATATCATAACCCACAAGGAGGAGTATCAAATATTTTTCCTTCCGGACCATCTTATGGACAACCTTATCCGGGCGACATACCAAACACCACCTGGAGTCCTCAAGGACAACAACCTTATCCTTCCCAAGTTCCTAATGTTTATCCTCCCCCTAATGTGTATTCGCCTCTGGGATATACTTCTTACCCTCCTCAAGGGAAACATGTTTATCCTCCTTATGGGCAAGAAAATCACCCGACTTATAATGCTCAGAACCCACTGGGTTATGCAAATGTTTCTTAACCATCATCGAATCCTGTTTATCCTAGTCAACAACAACCATATGTAGGAGGACCTACTGGTTACAATTATCCACCTAACCTATTTTATGGTCCTACTGGTGTTCCTATGCCACACCAGTATCATCTGCAAATTAACCAATGATCCTATTTTTCATTCATCGGTTTGCCCAGTTATTCCAGCTAAAATTCCTTCTGATATTCCAAAATTTGATGGAAAATCTAGAGAATATCCAAATAACCATGTGATGAATTTCCATTTGTGGTGTTCATCAAAATCCCTCATGCATGATTCTATACGTTTGCGTCTTTTCCAGCGAACACTTATGGGCTCAGCAGCAAAGTGGTATATTGAACTACCACGTGCTTCTTTTCATGATTTCAACTCCCTTGACATGTCTTTCCTCACGCACTTTCAACTACCTATTTGCTACGACATGGGTACTAAACTCTTGCCCTCCCTTCGTCAAACCAACTCTGTGCATATCTCTGACCATATTCATGAGTGGAGACGATGACGAAGGATGATCAAAGTAATCATTCCTGACATATTATTGGCGAAGTGGTTTACTAAATCACTTTTACCCCCGATCGCTTGTGATGTCGCTATGGGTGGAACAGTTACTAAGGAAGAAACCATTGCTGGGGATCAGTACTTAGATTCAGTTTATTCACAATCTGGTACTTTGTATGATTTTCTTCCAAATGATTCTCAAGCTAATACCAATCCATCCAAGCCGTCATCCTCATCTCATGTTGACGGTGTTATTAGTTCTGTCAAAACTCAATCTAATTCCCAGTCGAACACACTCTCATATACCTCCCCCCAAAATCATATCTCTGAGGTGAATGTAGTTCAATCTACCCCTTCAAAACAATTCAGAGGTAAGAACAAGGCAAAAACTAAATCAAAAAATAGCAATAACAATGAACAACCAAAAAATAAATCTCAAACACTTGCTATCAAAAAGAAACAACAACGGAAACTAAAATTCCCGTGTATCATTTGTGCTGACGATCACTACACTTGAGACTATCCACATCGCGATGACATGGCCAAAATTTTCAAGGGAAGTTCACAACTCGTTGTGCTTACTCATCCTTTTCCATAGCAGCAATCCATGGTTTCTCAAACCCCTCTCCTGGGGGACGTTCTAGCCATCCTCATGATGAGGCCTCGACAAGTGCACATATTTGTATGTTTAATGGGATTAATTTGACCACTCTCTCTAAGACATATGACACACTAGGTAACCCTGACAAAGGAAAATTCACTAACGGTATCGGTACTTTACCGGATCCATCACCATCATCGGTTAGTTCTCCATCGGTT
Source organism: Picea engelmannii (assembly GCA_009831015.1). NCBI lineage: Eukaryota > Viridiplantae > Streptophyta > Pinopsida > Pinales > Pinaceae > Picea > Picea engelmannii. The sequence goes on along the minus strand of ML790361.1, from coordinate 763,063 downwards.
AATCCTCCATCTGGACCACTTCATATTGAGAAACCTACATTCGAATCTATATTACCCCCTCCTAAGAGAACTATCCATAAATATACTTTTAATCCTAGTTCACGGGCTGCCCGGAACTACAACATTGTTGAAGATTTGGCTCAAGCACTGTGTGATATGTCTACGTTAGAAGTTCTACAGCACTGCCCTAGTCAATGTAGAATGCTCTTGGATGCTATTGACATTGTTGATCCTGAGTCATCCAATCATATCATGTTTAACCTGGACAATTATACATCTCGGCTCTCCCACCAACTTTCTTTCCAAGTTGATGTTGTTGTTCACAATCAAAAAATCCATCGAACTATCTTGGATGAGGGAGCCTCTACTTGTGTCATGTCTTTAGCATGTTTGAAAAGTTTAAAATCACCCGCACTTAAAAAATTCCCAACGATGTTACGCACATTCGATGGGCGAGGTTTTCATCCCCATGGGATTTTACAGTCCCTGCCCATCCAATTGGGTGGAAAAACTATCATTGTTGATGTCAAGGTGGGCGATGCTCCCCTCGATTACAACTTGTTACTTGGAAGAAGTTGGTTTTATTCCAATATTGTCATTGCCACGTCGGTGTTTTGATGTGTACAACAACATTCCTTTCTTGGGAGACCAAAAGATCACGTATTAAAGCATTGGTGTTGGATTGTTGAAATATTCTATCCTTATGGGTACCTTCCCTACACCACTTCCACCGAATACACATCATATTTCCACTATCGATATGATTTCTACCACGGCTTATCAATCTTTGGAATCATTTGACCCTTGGATTGTACCTAGTCCATTGGAATTCGATGCACTAGGTGACACTGCACCACTTAGTCCAGTTGAAACATCATACGTTCATATCCAATCTGCTTCTCCCTCTTTGAATGACCAACATCTACTGGAACCCGACAATTACTTGATGCCATCATGGTTAAGGTCCTTGTCATCTGCAATCGACTACATTTCCCCAATTTTTCCCTCTGATGAATCTATTCTGGAAATGCTTAGTGTCGAAAAATACCTTGGGATGATAACCATCATCGATCCTCTTTTCTTTCCCCTTGTGAAGCAATTCGGGGGGATATGCATTCTATATTCCCTCCTGATGTTGATTTTCAGTTGTCTCCCATGACTTCAACTTCCGATGATTTGGATCCAGTAGTTGACATGGTGATCTCTTTGGTAGGGCTATTGGAGCCCGATCTCCTTACCCCTGTCGCGACCCTCGACATGTGTTCCTTCCAGAGTGATTTTCTTCCATCCAGTGAAGATCTCTTGGAATCCATGACAAAGTTTTGTCCCTTGGCGGGGTGTCCTTCCAGAACATTATTCTCTTGGAATCCATGATCAAGGAGAGTCCATAAGCATAGTTTTCTCTTCTCTATAGCAAGCACGTTAAAAAATGAAACAAAAGCCATGAGCACAGCTTTTCTTCTCTGTAGCAAGCTCGTTAAAAACTTAAACAGAGGCCATGAGCATAGTTTCTCTGTATAAAGCTCGTTAAAAAATGAAACAAAGGTATTGAGCATAGTTTTTCTCTCTATGGCAAGCTCGTTAAAAAATGAAACAAAAATCTGGGGATTGAACTCGGATCCCTGAGCATAGTTATTTTCCTGTGTCAAGATCATTGAAAAATGAAACAGTGACCTCTCTTGAACCTTCATTTCATCCACCCTTATCCTTTTTCTCCATCTAGTAGATAATTTGGGGACAACCTCAAAGTTGGTGAATGAATTGAAGCTTAGAGGGCATGTTTCCAACCTTTGATGATCATTCTGGAGTTAAGCCACTAGCTTTCAATATCGGGGCATACCGATCTTAGTCTTTGTTATTTCTCATGCTCGAAAAAATATGAGAATGTAACCGAGTAGACTTTTATCACTTTTTCAGACTCGCATGGATATATGAAAAAAGAACCCCCTGGAGTTGTCTTTAAGCTCTTTTTAGACTCTCTAAACATGAAAATATTGTCGAGTGATCTTGCTTCCTTTCCCACTCGTTAAAAGGTTTGAAAGGGCGTCTTTCGAGTGATAATTTATCTCTTTTTTAGCCTTGCAAGACTAACATTATGAAAAAGGACAACATTGGAGTCATCTTTAAGTTGTTTTCAGACTCTCTAAATATGAAAAACCATTGAGTTTACCTTCTTTGGACTCGTTAAATGATCATACATTGAAGGGTTCATATGATATCGAACCCATACTTCTTC
>ML790361.1:729001-751782 GCA_009831015.1 Picea engelmannii | reverse complement strand
AAAAATGACCTATCTTACCACAGTTAAAGCATTTGAAGGGAAACTTCCCTTGATATTTTCCTGATCCTTTCTTTAACCTTCTCACAAATTTTGCCTCAATATCATCAAATTCTGAATCAGTATTCTTGTCTGCTTTAAAAGATATTTCTCTAGTACTGGATTTATCTTTGTTGATTCTCATTTCATATGCAGTTAGAGTTCCTAGAAGTTGATCAATGGACAGAGTTTTAAGATCATTTAATTCTTCTATTGCAGAGACTTTTGGATTAAATTTTTTAGGCAGAGATCTTAAAATCTTCTGAACTAAGAGTGAGTCATCAAACTTCTAACCAAGACCCTTCATGGCATTTACAAGTTCTTCAACTCTTAAAAAATACTTGCTAATTCTTTCATCTTCATTCATCTTTAGTTGTTCAAATTTCAATCTGTATGTTTGAAGCTTGGCATCTTTTACTTTCTCATTTCCTTCATAGTTGCTAATAAGTTTATCCCACATTGCTTTGGCAGTATCAAGATGCATCACCTTTACAAACTCAGCTTCAGCAAGTCCATTCAGAATAGCATGCATTCCCTTAGCATTAAAACTAAACTCTAACTTATCATCCTTGGAGGCTAGCACAACAGGCTTTGTATAACCAGTCTCTACTACATCCCAAACATCAGCACCCAAGGCCATTAAATATGTTCTCATTCTAATCTTCCAAAAGGCAAAATTTGTTCCATAAAACAGAGGGGGCTTAGAGGATGAAGTCCCTTCATGACTTGGCATGTTTAAGCTTACAGATCTACCTTTGAATAAAAGGAACCCACTTTGATACCAATTGTTGAAATTACTAAGGCAACTGAGAGGGGGGGTGAATCAGTTGTAATTGAGCTTAAACAATTTTAAGACTATTAAAATATTATTAATCTTTCTTCAAGTGATCATCAACAATATACAGCATATGGAAAGTAAAAGGAGAGAGCATCAGTCACACATAAGTTATACACAGAGACTGATTTTCATGAGGAAACCCATAAAGGGAGAAAAACTCTTCTTCTTCGAAATGATAGGCAGTCTTTTAAGTTCTGTACATCATTTATAGTTGAGCACCAACTCAATGTGAGGCTGCTACCTCTGTTTTACAAGCTGCAACTTGTTTGAGAGCACCAACTCTCTGGTTTTTCTAGCACCCACTAGAAGGAAGCACCAACTCCCTTAATGTTCCAACACCAACTGGATGGAAGCACCAACTTCCAGTTACACAGGCTCCAACCTGTATAAAAGAGAACACTTGTTCTCCTTTGCACCACCCTGCCACCCTAGTTTCTCTGGCCGCAACCAAATGGAAGCTACAAATCCCTGTGTTCAAGCACCCACTTGAATCTCTGAGGACAACAGTCCTCCCGAGCTCCTCCCAACCTCCCTAATATATTAAATAATTAATACACAAACAACTTATGCAGATATGTCAATTCTTACCAATCTTTTTCTGTTTTGTAAATCTGAGCTTCTACAAACTGTTTAGCAGGTCTGCTCTGCATCAAATTTTTCTATCATTCTGCTCTGCTTTTGCTCTTTCTGTCATTCTGCTCTGCTTTTGCTCTACGTTTCATCTTACTCTGCACATTTGCTAAATCTCATGCTACGCATCCTCTCATTTCCCCTTTCTTACTGCTTCATTCATTTTCCATCCGGAACAGCCAACCACATACAGTCTGTTTCCTTTTCTTTTATACACCCGCCCACGGTGGTTCAACTTACCATCTCCTTAAATAAAAAGACGACACATGTCTGAGCAACTGAGACGCCAACTAATCGGCAATAATGAGTCTGTTTTTCTAATGGATTCCAAACTGAGGAGTTAACTATAAGAGAGTACAGTAACCCTCTGATCAACGCTTGACCTGACGGTTCAGATCATTTCACGATTTCCCATATCGTGAATTCGCCATGCCTGATGTTCAATGTTCTTGTCAATTCCAAATCCCGATCCATAAAATTATGTAAAGAAGTCGGATCAACGATCCAGATCATATTTAGATCTGACAGTTCAGATTAAGTCGTGATTTCACTCATCACGATTTCGACAGTCTGGATGTTCGGTGTTTTTGTCACTTCACATTCCCGATCCTCGACACTCCATAAAGAAGTCGAATCAATGGTCCAGATCACATCTTGATCTGACGGTTGCAGTTACATTGCGATTTCGCATATCGCACTTTTGTAATTCATGTTGCATTGTTTCTTTTGCCTCTCCATATAACGATTTCTGAAACTCCGATATGGGGTTAGATTAATGGTTCAGGTCTGATCTTGACATGACGGCTGCGACTGATTCACAATATCGCATATCGCGATTTAGGAATTCTTGTTGCATTTGTCTTGTCTTTCCATTTTGCGATTCACGAAACTCCGATAAGGAGTTGGATCAACGGTCTAGATATGATCTTGACTCAACGGCTGTGATCGAGTCACAATTTCGCATATCGTGAAATCCGGATTCCTGATGTTAATAACCTTTGACATGTTCAACACTCAATCCATGAAATTCTGACACGGGCTGTAATCAATGGTCCAGGTTCAATCTTGATTCAATGGCTGCGATTAAGTCGTGATTTTGCATATCGCAAAATCGGGATTCCTGATGTTAATAAACTTTGACATCTCCAACTCTCGATCCCCAAAACTTCGACATGAACTAGAATCAATGGTCCAGATCAAAATTTGATCTGATGGCTCAGATTACATCGCGATTTTGCATATCGCGATTATGCCTGCTTCTCCTTGTACCTTAAAGGACGTGCGACTTCTTCTTCATCCAACGATGGTCGGATCCTACACTTGGATCTAACGGCTGTGATCTATCCTCCTCTTCAATGATCTCTTCTTGTCTACATTCAGATCTGATGACCCTCATTCTTTCGGGAATTTTAAATGGATCCAACGATAAAAAATTCTTCTCAAGCTTTACGGGATTTCGATCATTCGATCAACCTGAACTTATCCTCTGTTTGCCTGTCGATTACAAACTTCCTGTACTCATGCCATATTCACTATTGTACTTTCCATCAATGACAAGCATTCATTGTCTGTTAAATATTTTCCATTCGTTGTCTTTTAAATATTTGCCAAAACTCCCTGCACACATGCCTTGCGCTTTCTGTTCTTCTGCCTTTTATGCTCTGTGTGCCATGTCCATTCAATGCACCATTCCTCTTCTGTGTATTTTAGCTACTACACACTGCCTCCTTCTACATGCCTAAATCCCTCTCAAAAACAACACTCATCTCTTCTTTGTTCTTCCTTCATCAAGTCTCTATGCACCTTGTGCATGCTATATGCGCAATCCTTCTGCATGCTCTCCCCACGCCATTGTTCTCCACATCGGGATATTCACTGCCACTCCACATTTACACCGCTTCACTCCCTCGAGCATCAACACACTCTCTTTGTTCTGCATGTTCTCCTCGTGTCGAGTCCTCTTCCTGATCATCATGGAAATTCCTCATCTTTTCTAGCAGTTATCCCCATGCGTTCATCATCACTGGGTGTTATGTTGAGATTCCTTAGCCTGTCTAGCAGTCAAGACTCTTCATATTCTCTATCATAGTTGAGCTCATCCTCTCTGTTGCAGTTACAAGCTTCAATGCTCTTCCATATGTCAGCCGCCTCTATGAACAGTCTTCATTCCACTGGCAGATGCCTTGAGACTCTTCATCTCCTATGGCAATCACACTAAGGCCTCTTTGATTTTTCTGTGCAGAAACAATCAGTGGTTTCTGGAAGTTACACTGTGAACCTCTTGAGCCTTATGCCTTTGGCACCTTTCACCTTTCCTTTCACATGTGGCCTTAGGCGGTGACCACACGCCTATTCAGAAGGCACTTTTGCAATTCGCATTTCGACAATTCCTGTTGTGAGGAATCTCGACTCTCCAAGTCATGATATCCAAAATGGATATTAGCTTCATGCTAGCTCCTCCCTTGATCCTTCATCGATGTGACCATAGGTTATTACTAGGGGCCAATTCTGAACATGCATTTTTCATTTCACGTTTCGGGGATTCTGTGAAGAGTCATCTCGACTCTCCATGCCCCAAACTCTGAAATGGAGCTTGTCTATTTGATCTCTTCTCTAAATCTCTTCGACGATGTGACCACTGGCAGTGACCAAGCACTTATCCATAAAGCGCTTTAACAATTTCGCATTTTGACATTCCTATGATGAAGGGTCTCCACACTCCAAGTCACGATCACTGAAATGGAGCTTGGTTGCACTAGCCCCTTCCTCCATCTTCCATAGATGTGACCACTGGCTGTGACTATAGCCTTATTCGAAAACACATTTCGTCGTTTCAGAATTTCTGTGATGAAGTGTTTCGACACTCCAAGTCACGAACCCCAAAATGATCAGAAGGTATTTCAGCATTTCACATTTCATTGTTTCGGCATTTCTGTGATGAAGTGTTTCGACACTCCAAGTCACAAACCCCGAAATGATCTGAAGGTATTTCAGCGTTTCGCATTTCAACATTTTGGCATTTCTATGATGAAGTGTTTCAACACTCCAAGTCACGAACCTCGAAATGATATGAAGGTATTTCATCGTTTCGCATTTCACGATTTCATCCTTCTTTTTGTGAGTGTCCTTGACACCTCCAACTCCCGGTATCCGAAACTCCGAAATGGAGTCAGATCAACGGTCCACGATCTCCCTTTGATCAATGACTCAGATTAAATCATGGTTTCGCATTTCGCGATTTTGAAAGGTTAGGGCACCTCCTTCCTTTGACTTTCCAGTCAGGTAAATGTTGATCCGTGACCACATGTCCTGCCCAAAGATGGACAGTCCTCCTGCTTTTGGGATTTTGTAAGCTCGCTTCTCTTAGCACTTTAAAGAATGTGCAGGTTCTCCTAGATCCAATGATGGTCGAACCCTGCGCTCGGATCTAACACCTGAGATATGTCCTCCATCTTTGCACTCCTCCTATCTGGATTCAGATCTGACGGTCATTGAGAATTCTGAATGGGATCCAACGATCATTGTTACGCTTCTGATCTTTCCATGCCATCATCACTATTGATCTTCCTTGCCTGCCTGTTTTTTATTGTTGTCTCCCAACTGTAAACCTGCCAATGTCACTACTATTCTTTCCTGTAACCATACCTTTCTCATTGTTGTTCTTCCCATCAATAACTGTCAGCATGCTATCATTGTTATTGTTCTTTCCTGTAGACATGTCGTCGTTGTTGTTTTTCTTGCCATCAATGACAAGCATACTCTTCTTGTAAACATGCCAACAAGAAGGATCTAGGTAGTTGGTCAAATGACCGACCATGCATGGCCGAAAGGTTTAGTTATCTTGCCCAAAGTTGTGTGTTATGTCAGCAAATTTCCTTTTTCCATACTTTTGTAGGTACACACGGGCTGTATTGGGGCAACTACCCATAGGTATTCGATGGCTTGTCGATCATGCACTGGAGAATCTTTGATGATCAGACTGAAGGATTCATTGATTTCGAACAAATACTTGACTGGAATTTCAGGATGGCCAGGCATGAGGGCAAGAGACAAACTGCAGAGGGGCCGACTCAGGCTTGGTAAAAAATTCCCTTGGACAATAGCATGACAAATGATGAGACTCAGGTAGCATGGAATTGACATAAGTTCACGAGGTAGGAGGCGATGAAAACTCTCCATATGTTTGGAAGAATAACCAAACAGAGGAGGACACAGCTCTATGTAGGGAGAAAAGATTCCTAAGGTCATATTAAATCCTAGATCTTAAAGAAAAAATGGAAGTATGTGCTTTGTCCAAGGGAGACTCATTGTGATGCCAATAAAAAGAAAATACTTTTCCCTTCCTCTTTTTGGGGTATATTTGATTTTTTTTGTCTTTTTCAATAATTTTGGAAGAAGAATAAAAGAATGCTATGTTACAAAGGAGGAATGAGTGTTGCAAACATACAAGTTCGAGGCGTAAGGACAAGACTGATGTTCAAAGCAAGGACACTCGAAAAAAATCCCTCCTGGTTCTAAAGGTGTCAAGACGCAAAGGAAAAGTGCTATAGGGATTGCGTATAAGGAAAGTTTCAGATGGTTCGGTTGAGAGCAACATGGAGCTAGCTTTAGGCCAAAGACATGGGTATGCCACTGCAATTAATAAGACACACAATGGTAACGTCCTTCGATGTAAGTTTAACGAGCCCAGAGAAGGTAAGATCGGTGGTTTTTCATATTTGCAAAGTCTAAAAAAACATAAAAGGAGACTCCGATGGGGTACCTTTTTCGAAGGTAGTCTAATCAGTTCGAAAAAGGGGTAAACTAGTATCGACAAGATGTCTATTCAAAACCATTTTAATGAGTGTGATAAAGACAAGATCACTCGGCATTTTTTTCATTTTTAAGGAGTCTGAAAAAAGATTAACTATGGACTCCGTCAGGAATGTTCTTCTGGACCATTTTAACTAGTGTGAAAGAATAAGGTCACTTAGCGATCTTTTCAATTTTAGGGAGTCTAAAAAGAGATTAACTATGGACTCCGTGGGGGTTCATTTTTCATAAATTTAGTCCCTCAGACCCGGAAAAGGGTATACCTAGAGATCTGAGGCCTCTAGAGTATACCTTTGTTCGTACAATTGACTATATGGACCGAAAAAGGGGTAAACTACCGCCGGATAGACGTGACTTCAAATTTCAGTTTAACAAGCGTGAAAGGCCACAAGATCGCTCGACAATATTTTCATGTTTAGAGGGTCTGAAAATGGATTAAAAGAAGACCCGTTATGTTTTGGGAGTCACGAGGGTGAGGTCAAGAGTGATAAGGAATCATGCAAATGAGGCTCAAACTCGTAATCAAGAAAAACTAAATGGGACTCCCGAGCCTATAGTCATTAGTGATAGCATGGAAACCATAATGCACCCAGGATCTACCTAGGGCATCCATTTTACAGTAAGCTCTACCACCAAATTACGACACTTCTAGAGCAACAATAATGGTTTCGTGTCGCAACTTGGTGGGATCGATCCTATGGCAAAGAGGAAAAGACAACGAGATGCAGAAAGTGGAGGTGTAATCTTGACTTAAATGCAACGAGTTGGAAAAAATGACTTTTTACCAAAGGACCATCAAAATTCCCCAAATCTCAAAAAAAATTCCCAATACCCAAAGAAATACTTCCCGTGACCATCCAAAGAAGACTCTTGAACCATCTTAAATGATTTTTAGTTTAGAAAAAATGACAAAAGGGTCTGAAAATTGACAAAAAGAGGCCAAAACCTCTATAAATAGAAGTTGGCAGTTCATTATCACCATTGTTAATTCAGAAATTGACTAAAAGAAAAAATTGCCCCTTGGTGAAAATAATTTATCCTGGGAGCCTCGGTGGATGAAATAACCATCCGCTTGACCAAGTAAGTATAAACTACCTCATCTTGCAATCTAATTCTTTATTTAGGCATTTAGTGTCATTTTTTGGGGGGCAATCAAACTTCAAAAGGTCAACCCTACATCCACGCGAGTTGTCCTATGATAGCCCGCATGTACACTCACTTTGTCTTATGGAAGACCATGTGTACATGCGACTGTCATCACAACAACCCACGTGGACCCTCCATTTAGTGCAAAAAAAAAAAATTAAAAAGAAAGAGTTAACCCTCTTAAAATTTGCCCATGTACAGAATGTATGTGCACTGGAGAGAAAGAGAGCATGAGGATATTAGTGCGCTGGTTGGGGAAGACCCTAATCATGTTGCCGCATTAATGCAATGTGGATTGTTGAAATTTTTTCTGTGTCCTTTCATGTGAGCACAACCTAGGCTACCGAATGCCTTGGTTGACTATTGGCATCCTGACGAAGAGGCGTTTATGCTAGAGGGGCAGTTGTTGGTTCCAACGACAGAGGATATATACTTTCTGACTAGCCTCTCCAAGAGAGGGGAACCAATCAACTTCCATACGCTTCCCACTGGGCCTCACAATATATCGAAGTTGATTGTACTCCATTGTGAGGTGGGTACAGACCAGACGAGATCTCAAGTGCCGATAAGCAAGATCTCAGACTTAGCACTACAGGTGATCGTGTTGCTCATCGGGCAGATTATTGGGTTTGTGGCTTTGCATCAGGTGTCTCGTGCACAGATGAACTATGCAGTTCAGTGCTTAAATGCACAGATTTGTTATTGGAGCACCACATTATTGGATTGTATGAAGAGGCAGCTAACAGACTGTCTATTGCGGACTCAGAGGAACTTCGGGTTTGGAACAATTCTTTTCTCTTTCTTCTTTGAAAGAGTGCCTAGTATAAGCCCTCGATAGGTGGTATGAGGGCATCATGCCTCTCTTCCTGTGATATGAAGATGGGAAGTGTTGTTTCCACGACAGGGGGGAGGAAGGACCAATGAGTCTTTTGATGACAAATTTTTTTCTTGATTGTCGTGACAGATCCCAGTCATAGAGGATTACCCTTATGCTGGGATTGACTTCTTGAGATACCCTAAGATACCGGTACCTCCCGGCGAGGAGCGAGGAGAGATAGGCATTTGCATCATTTGTTTTTTATTTTTTTTATTTAAACATATGTAATTTTTATGTTGTTTTTTATATATATCATTTTTTTATACCAGAGAATTTGACATATATGTGTCTATTATGTGTAGATGTGGGGCTAGTGCGACCAAGAGCTACACTCTCCGCCACAAGGGGACCAATAGCAGCAGGAGAGCTTCCAGCCGGTGAGGTTGAGAGGGTTCTGAGATGAGTAGAGAGAAATTTTTCCTCGCACACTCGCACAGTCCCCATGGAAAAGATTGAGGATCTTCCACCATCTATGTAGCCTCACGTAGTGGGGGCACCACGGACATGGATCTAGCTTTTTCATCATTTGGAAAATGTCATTGATTATTACAACAGGGCCCACAGGCCCCATCCTTAGTTAGGCTGGTATTTTCATGTGCTGAGCGCACTACTTGTATATGTTTTGAGGGCATAAGCCCCATGACTCATTACTGGTCATATTTTTGAGGCACTTGTGCCTACTTATGTACTCTGATGATTTTGATATTATATATGGATTTCTATGTCTTTTTATGTCTTATGGATTATATTTTCCTTTAAAAATGTATTTACATGTGCATGTGTATGTCTTTCTTATATGTGTGCGAGATGCCAATATAAGATTTGATTAGCTAGAGTATCTGTGACTTGATTTAATCTCCTAGGAACATGAAAATATGTAATATAATAAAAGATTCATTCTAAGAGATGTACCCTAAGGAATTGTCAGTGAAAAGTAGGATCATGAACACGGAAGACTCTATTTAACTGAGACACAACTAGCTAACTGTATAAATAGACCCGGAGGTGAGACATACCAAATGATAGAACGTCATGAAGAAACTCAATAACTATGTTGTATTCAGTGACATTGTTTGTGGTGTCATATAAACATATACCTCCTGAAGATAGTAACTGGCCATGAGGTGTAAAAATTACCCAAGCTGCGGAGGCAAGCCTCCGAGTGTGCCGGCTAGCACCGTCTGTGTACCTACCGAACACCTCTAATTCATTTGACATCTTCCATAGTGACAAAAGATAACATAAAAAATGACACATCCATAAAACCAAAAGAAACCAGAAAGTAATAGTACAAAGACTATACATATGTTACAAAAAGTTACCCAAGTTGACCTACCTATGAGTAATACTTCTTGAGGTAGAGCCCATTTCTAGGCTCCGCCAAAGCATTTACCTCAAATTCTACCAGACGATAAGCACCCTTTTCTAGAATCTCTTTTACTATGAAAGGTCTGAACCACATGGGTTTGAATTTCCCTGCCCCCAGGGAGTCCTTATCCTAGTCATAGACCAGGACAAGGTCGCCTTCAGAGAAAATCCAAGGACGAATGGATCGATCATACTAACACTTGAATTTTTGTTTGTGAGCCTCGTTGGCCACGGCTGCATCACAACATTGCTCATTGAGATGCTCAAGGTATAATAACCTCTTTTCAAGTGGAGAATTTTCTGGCAGTAACTGTACTACCAACTTTAGGGACAGTATCTGACATTCTATAGGAAAGACTGCTTCTAGCCCGTAAACGAGTTGAAAATGTGAGAAACTAGTTGCATTCTTAACAGACGTTCAGTAAGCCCATAATGTCGAGTATAACATCAAATTCCAATTTGACTTGGCCGAATTGATCATCCTTTGTAGGATGATCTTAAGAGATTTATTTACAGCTTCCACCTGACCATTTTCTTGGGGGTAGTAGGGTGATGAATGTTATTTCTACAACCCAAGATTTTATGTTAATTCAGTGATCATTTGGTTCTGAAAGTGACTGCCATGGTCAGTGACAATCTCTCTCGGGACGCCGAACCTTGTGATTATCTGGTTGAACAAAAAGAGAGTTGCAGTTTCTCCATCATATTTAAATGTTGGCATAGCTTCGCCCCACTTCATGAAGTAGTCTACGGCTACAATGATATAATGGTGCCCCCTTTCTAAAGGAGGGTTGCATGTAGTGTAATCAATCCCCCACTTGGTGAAGGGACCAACTGTGATGACAAGAAACATGGGAGCAGGATGTGCCCTCATCTTCCGAGAGAAGATCTGACACTGGTGGCACTTCTTGACCGATTCGATACAATCTTTGATTAACGTTGGCCAAAAGTAACCGTCTCGTAAAATATTTTGGGTTGTTTCCAACGTAGACAAATGACTGCCACATGATCCAGTATGGCATTCATTAAGCATGATAACTTCTTCTTCATGAGTGAGACATTGGCGAAGGATGCAATCTACACCTAAGCGATACAAAGTTTCATCGAGTATGAGATAGTTCTTAACCTGATGCCATATATAGCGATGCTCATTGCGAGAAGCAGAGGCAGGGCACTTCAAAGTTTGGATATGTACAAGTATATCTCCATACCAGGGATCTGAAGATGCGATCAAAAAAATGTCTCCTCTAACAGGTGACTCTTTGGGCATAACCTCACTGGATTTAACCGTAAGTTCTGAGATGAGTTTCGCAAAGACCAATGACTTTTTGGATTTCGCAGAAACAAAATCTAAGTCAAATTCCTGGAGGACAACTATCCATCTACTGATCTTCCTGCCAATTATGCATCGTGTTAATATGTATTGAAATGGAATCACAATGGCAATGACAGTTTTCTTGCGAAACAAAATATAATGATGGAACCGTTGAACAACATGAACAGCTGCCAATGCCAGTTTTTCAATATTGGAATAATTGTGTTTCGGTCCAACCAGGACTCGAATCAAGTAATAAATCACATATGCTGAGAGGAATTCATCCTCTTGAACTAAGACCATACCGATAGTCAACTATGTCGCAGCCAAGTACAATAAGAAATATTTGTTATAATTAGGTGGCTAGAGTAGAGGGCCAGTTGTGAGGGCATGTTTCAATGCGTTGAAGGAGTGTTGAGCAGCTTCATCCCAATGAAAAGGGATGTTTTTCTTTAGAAAACGCATAAATCCCTTTGTGATCTCGCCATAGTTGGCTATGAAACACCTCAAAAAGTTCACTTTTCCCTGTAAACTTTGAAGCTGGAGGATTGTATGCAGGGGAGGCAATTGAAGTATTGCCTCCACCTTGAGAGGATCGACCATGATCCCTATTGTTGAGACGATGAAACCGAGCAGTCATCTTGATGTTACACAAAAGCTGCATTTGTTTGGATTCAAGTGAATCTAGAAGTAGCGACATCGCTCAAAGATAAGTCAGAGGTGTGTGGGATGATCTGTTCTCTTGTGAGATCATGATGCTAAATCAACTAAATAGGATTCGACTATATGCTTGAGATCATGGAAATAAAAAGACATGGCCCACTAGAAGGTAGCTCCAACATTTTTGATACCAAAAGGCATCTTACGATAGGAAAATGTACCCCATGGATAGATGAAAGTTGTTTTGTGTTGGTCTTTGGGTTTGATCTGTATCTGATTATATCCCAAAAAACCATCCATGAAAGAAAGAGCCTCACAACCGGCGCATTCATGGACTATCTGGTCAATAAATGGTGTGGGGAAATTATCTTTTGGACAGGCTTGGTTCAAATCACAAAAATCCGTACATATGCAAATTGTGCTCTGTTTCTTGTTGACCAGCATAGGATTTGACACCCATTGGGTCAAATGGATAGGATAGATAAAACTTGCTTTGAGCAGTTTCTCTACTTCAACCTTAATAGCTGCTGCTTTCCTGGGATTAACTGGATGAAACTTTTGCTGAACTGGCTTGACATTAGGATAAGTTGTGATTTCATGTTCGACTATTTTTGGATCAATGCCCGGCATTTCCTCGTAAGACCAGGAAAAAATGTCGCGAAATTCTTTAAATAAGTCTGTGTAGATTTGAATCTCTTCGAGGGAACAGTCAGCTTCGACGAAAAAATTCTCCACAATGCCAAGGGTTCTGGAGATATTAATTGGGATATTTTTAGTGATAGTTTCCATATTACGCTTGTCATAAAAATCATGTGTAGCCAAGGGATTGATAGGAAGGGACCTATCTCCAATCATAGTCCAGGTGAATTCCCCTACTTTGATTCTGCTTAACTCTGGGAGGAAGTACGATATGTCATGGAGATCGTCCCAGGGTTTGTCCAAACTACTCATTGCTTCAATGATTGCTTCGTCTGAGGGAAAGACTAAGTCTAACGAATTGGTATCAGCGAGGGAACCTTGAGCCCAAATTGGCTCTAGAATAGGATCTAAATCTTGTGCAGGACTTGGATCGGTGTCGGTTGAAGCTTGCTGGACTAAACAGTACATTGCTTCTGTCGTGGACAAGGGCATGGACATACCATGGTGCCCTGTCCCTTCCATCGTGGCTCATGGGGAAGGAAGAATCCACGGATTGTTGAAGTAAGTCATGCGAAACAATGAAACTTGGAAAATCTCAACCTTATGGTGTTCAGATATGAACTTGAAATCTCTTTGAGGAGGTGGGTAATCGAAATTACCCATCAAAGGTGGGCACAAACCAACCCCTAGGTTGATGATGCTCGGTTGAGGATTATCAATCATCGAGACCGCAGATGCTGCCAATGAAGGGTCAGGTCGGAAGAAGGAAAATTGATCAATGGTCACAATCCGGCCCTCATGTGGAAACAACAAGACCCAAAAAAATGTAGCGACCACTGCCTGCATGGAATAGGTCCAACTCCTATCTAACAAGAGATTGTAGTTGAGGGATGCATCGACTACTTCTACCTCGACGCACATAATCTTCCCTCCTAACTACACGGGGAAAGAGGGGATGATGCCATGTGGTCAAAACAAATGACTGTCGAAAGAAGTAAGAAGAGTAGGTGACAGAGAGAAAATGGGTTGGCCAATGGCCTTCAAACATGCCAATGACATGACGCATGTCGAGGCGCCCTCATCAACCACCATGCAAAAAATGTTATGAGTAAAAGTTTTCATGGGGTAAGCCACTACTATCTAAAATGCTATGTGGTAAGGGAGACAGGGTTTTAAGTTGGTTGTATCCAACATGAATGTACTCGGATTACAAGTCTCAGCAGATCCTAAAGTGGCTAAAAAATCTTTCCTCTCAGAAGGGGACATTTGGAGGACCTCCAAAGAGGACATCGCACAAGCGGTTTGAGACAAATCCTCCACCACAGAATAGTTTTGGGTAGCCCTATTGTTTTGGTTGTGAAAGGATTTCTTGAACGCATCTTTTGGGATGCGTGTCATTGTTTCACCCAAAGTCTTCTCAATCTAGAGAGGAAGAGATGGGATTTCAGCTTCTTTACCTTTCTCAGAAGTGCTTGGATTACTGTATTCATGTGCTCTAGTTGATATAAAAGAATCACCTTTCATCATATACACATTCGCGGATGCAGGATTTTTCGAAGACTGAGAAGGTCCATGACTTCCCCCTTCTAGGCTTGTAGAGGCTTGGGTTAAGTTTTGCCCATGTTGATATGGATTTGTTAACATAGTAGGTTGTTTTTGTGACACAAACTTTTGGGCCTATACAAGCCGAGGGCACTGATGGGTCGGGTGGTCTTTCGTGCATAGGTTACAAGAATAATTTGCCTTTCGTTTCTTGGTGTTGCCCTGCCAACATTATTAGTGGGTTTCTTATCCCCCTTACCCTTCTTACGTTGTTTTTTCTTTCCATCAGGTTGTTGGGTGGCCTTCGAATTTTTTGATTGGACATTGTGTACATCCGACGTTTGGGTAGGGGGAGCAGCCGAAACAGTAGTTTGGTTGGCTGTTGAGTGTTGTATAGACAATTTCTACAATTGTTTTGTCAGTTGTTCAGCGGGATTTGTTTGTGATGAACCTAAAATACCATCGGCATATGGTCCATCTCTCTGTCTAGTTTTATCAAGCATGGATCATGGTGCATCTGAAAAAATCTCATACATTAAACCAGACTGAGAATAAATTAGCTCAAGATGTTGAGCTCTCATGATGGCATCTTCTTCGAAAAACTCTCACAAAGTTGCAACATCTTTGGATAGTTGTGGGACCAAAGACTTAAGGAACCACTCAAGAAGGAATGTTGATGGGACTGGTACCTTAATCAAACTTTTCTGGTGTCTCCATTCTCGGATGTGATCAAAGATATGGTCCACTTTTGTCTGTTCAAAATTGGCCAGGAATTCTATGTCGATGTCGTATCTCACAGGTAATTCAAAATGGTTTAGGACTGCCATTGCTAATTCTCCTAAGGGAGAATATCTCAAGTAGTTGAGCTTGATGTACCATTTCACAACACTCCCAATGAGAGTGCATTGAAACAATTACAATTGTATGGATTCGTCTTTCAACGAATTAGATGAGCACCAAAGATGGAAGGTGGTCACATGATTCCCTTGATATTCATTAGGCTTGGCTTCAAACTTTGGTATGTCCGAAGGCAATTTTGTTGGCATAGGGGGCCAATGTGGGTCATGACAAATGGGGTCATTTAACAACCTTGTCAAGTATGGAAAATGTAAGGTTGCCAAGAAAGGTATTTTTGGTTTTTGTTGATGATAACCATGGAAAAAGGGGCCTGGATTTTGACTGGCACTAGCCTGCCAGGAAAAGTTGGGTTGTTGGTCGGAGTTCTGGTAAAACCCATGGCCATGACCAGTATATGGATTTTGCATTTGAGGAGACATCATCGACTGATTCCCGAAATAGGACATAGATGGTTGGGCATGCATTACATTCAGAGGACTTTGGGAAGGGTTTCCCCATGTCAATCCCATGGGCATAGGTATTGCACCTTGCCCGGGGTTCCATTGTTTGTGAAAATAATTGCCCCAAATCGACATTCCTGATGAGGGAACCGATCCTTGTCAATAATTCCAAGGTCTTGATGCGGAAGAAGTTCCTAGGTTTTTCGTCTGTGCAAGAATGGTACCCTGCGTAGGATTAGGTTGGCCATAACCGAGGTTTCCCTCAGTCGAGAAAGCAGCTTACATGAAAGAATTGTTACCAAACACACGGAACAAAGAAAACGATGTTGACCCTACCGACATATTATGAGAAGGTGTCCCTTCACTCCCTACTCCAAGTGAACTATGGTGTGTGTTTGGCCCAGCGGATTGCTGGTGAGTACCACAGAGCGAAGGGGACGAAGGAGGTATATGACCTCCCCCGTAAGGGAAAGCGTTAAAAGGAGCTGAAGTGCCCCCCATGGGTGCTTACAGAGAAGCGTTAGAGCTCCCTTCCCCTAGACCTAAATTCTGTAAAGTGGAGTAGGATAGTACAGGGCTTGTACCTGAGCTAGGCATCCCATATGAGAATGGAGGGCCTATCGCACTATGTGTGAAAGGAGCAGTGGTCGCTGCCAAAGATGGGATTGGACCACTGCTCGAGGTAGAGGCAGTCGAGACCATGGTGGCTCAAACCAACGACGGTGGGTTAGGAGGTGGAACACCCCCTGTGGTGACATCCATAGTGGGAGTAGAAGAATTCCCAGAAGATGTGGCAGCATTTGTTTCCATTACTGCGTGTGACCCTGTCTGGCGCCCATGATAAAACTGTACGATGATGGGTGTCGAAAGATTAGTGGTTGGAGTTTTGGGTGGACCGAGAGATTCCGCTCTAAGGTCTGAAATAGTTGGTTCCTCCAGATGTTGGTCAAGCACATTTTCCTGTGACCCGGTCGCTTTAAAATACCCTTGTTGGTCTAGCTTTCGCCTTAGTGGTGGCGGGGGTGGCTCTAGTGTAACGGGCGGAATGACAAGAAGCCTTTGTGACCGACAGAGATCGTGATCCTCCACTGTGTGAGAAGATCAAAGACACACTAGGGCATTATATTCATTCAAAAACAACATGCACTGGAAAAAAGACCCTACAAGATAAAAAAAAAGCAAACACTAAACGAGTTGGAAGAAGAGTTACAACAACCAACACTACAGAAACTTAACAATGCAAGTGAAAATCGAACATGAAAGAACCCTCTGGGTATACTATACAAAGTGTGTCCTGATTTCTATCCTAGGTACCGTGGTATACCCTCGCAGTCACCTGTGTATGTCTCTAAAAAAGATAGACAACTTGGTTGCCAACGCACGAACAATGACTAGGTGGGTACAATCGACAATCGGGTAGACCACAATGAGCAGGGTATCGAGCCTGAAAACTGTCAAGGGTATCAAAAAAAAGGGGTCCAGAAGAAAATTGAGGATACTGAATGGATTCGAGACCCACTAAGCTCCATGGAAAATGCAATTGACGGAATCCCAAGACAACCCCTCTTTATGTGTTCTCCACTACGATTGGTACAGCTTTGGAGGCGTTATCTCTGCTACCTTTCCGTACATGACCTCGTGTTTATCCCCTATGTTAGAGGGGATCCCATATAACTTTCACGATACTGTAATTTTAACACTCCCTAGCACAGACTCTTATGTATGTTTTGCAGCCTTGAACAGTTTCCTCTCCAACCTAAATCAAGGCTCTAGCCTAGACTAATTGATGGACCCTACAAACATAAAGTCTAGTTGATTTTAATTAATCATTAATTTTGTATGTCTTGTCTTATGTCAAAGGTTATGAAAGTGCAACTAATGATGTTTTATAGACAAAAGAAAAATAAACGTAAAGCTAGAAACAAAATAACTTCTTCTTGACACAATTTTTAATCAACCTTTCAAACTAAATTTTTTTCAAAGATCTTTGAACAACAAAATCAAAACAGGATTTTGCTCGACTATGAGGTACTTATTGTCCTAAGTAGACACCCAAGAACTTATGAAAGAAAAAAAATTCTGGTTATTAATGCAAACCAATAACTACTTAACCAAACAAAGAAATAAATGTTTTTTTTTTTATTTGAATGCTCACAAAGCAAAAAGGAAAAATATTGACAAGTAAATACCAATAAAACTTCTTGCCTAAGCACATATCGCAAAGAGTCACTTTAAAAATAACACACAAGAAGATTAAAATGGACTCCCACACTTTTCTAAAAATAACGTGGGTTGTGTGAAGGTAGGGCGCGGGTACACGCATGCAAGCCTTATACAGATCGTGTGTACCTCTGTGGGTCCTGTAAAAAAAATGCAGCCAAGCAAAGAAACAAATATAACTGGTATGGAAGACCAGAATCTTTGTTAGCTCAGACTTTTGCAAAAACTTTAAAAATAAGGAATGAAACCAACTTTTGTTTTTGTTTTTTTTTTTTAAATACCCAAGAAAAATATTCCCAGAAACCCTAGAGATCCCCAGTATGGTCGCCAATTTTGTTGTGGGTGGGAATCCCTCCTACGGACTTAGAATTTAAGGGCTCTAATCATGCATGCAAAAAATGACCATTTCAAAGGCCTTTTCTCTTTCCTATTCTCCCAACACAAAACCCCACATTCATGCAATACAAAGGTGTAAATGAGATTCAGTGACTCTACCTTAAGTCCTTTGTTTAATGTCGATCCCTTTGCTTTCACTCACTCTTTGATTGCAAGCCTCCTCCCAAATCTAACCTGCATTCACACATGAACAAACAAAAATCTACGAACATGCATTTCATATACTAATTTATGGGTTAGTTGTGAAAATATCATAAGATAAACATTCAACTCGAACACATGATATGGCAGGATGAGAAAAGTATTCCTTTTTGTATTAATATTCATAAGAGTAAACTTACAATATGTGGTCGACACTACTCCTCAAAACTGGTCCTGGGCTCCTCTTCAACTGTCCTCTAACTACTTTGCTCTATACTTATTTTATTACAAGGATGGCTAAAGGTTGGGACAAGGGGAATGCTCAATTGGGTATAGTCTCTTTACTATGATTTTCCTCCTTTCAAATGGGACCCTTACCCCTTCTTTTATAGGCTATAAGAATCTAGGTATTTGGTCGAATGACCGGCCATGCATGGTCGAAAGGTTTAGTTAACTTGCCCAAAGTTGTGTGTTCCTTCAACAACTTTCCTTTTTCCATGCTTTTGTATGTACACATGGGCTGTATTGGGGCAGCTAGCATGTACACACATGCAGTAATGGAGAAGGGTGCATGGGCATTTATAAAGGGGGTTTTTAAGACGAGTTGTTCAGTAGTGTTTTGGCAAAGAGGAATCTGAGATGGCTTGATGCCAGGTAAGTATGTCTGGTGAAAATTAGGGTTATAACATGGTTGTGTGCAGATTTTCCATCCTCTCTATGTCCATAACCTTGCTTGAAAAAGTCTACAAATTACTTCAGTCATCATCATCCTCTAACTTCGTACTTTGGGGGGCAATCTATTACACATCAAAATTACTCACTTCAATAGTGTCACAAGTGTTGTCATTACAAGTGTTGTAAGTGTCACATCTTGTCTGTAAGTGTCTCATCTTGACCACAAGTGTTGCAATTTTCACAAACATCATATTGCCATATTTCCTATGTCGTTCCTCTAACGACATCATAAGGACACTTAAGACACCTCAAAGACTAGTTTTGAAGAAGAGAAATCAGTTGACAAAGAGTACAAACCTTTTTCCACTGGAAAAACCACTCAAATATGGATTTTGGAGAGGAGATCTCCCCTACCCATTCTCAGGGAGTGCTAGCGCTCCCAAAGCCTCTTTGGGGGAGTGTTTTGGTGCTCTGTGCACCCTTTTGGGGGAGTTCTACCCTTTCTGAGTGAATTTTGGGTTTGTCGGAGGAAATCAGGGGACAATCCCCTCAATATCTGAAGGTAGTTGCATTCAAATCTTGGGTCAAGGCATGATCTTAGGGAAGATCCTCAACTGAAGGAGAGGAATCCTCAACTTATCCCAAATATCTCTCAAGTGGTTGGGCCTCTCCAAGGTTATATAAGGAGGCCTTCTCATGGTGAAAGGTACAGTAGAGACTAGAGATTGATACCAAACTTATGATCCTGTAAGTGGTATGAACAAAAGAGATTGGAGATGTGACACTTATGATCTCATGAAGGAGATGTCATCAAATAAATCATTGTATATTACTTGAAAAAATGGGTTGGACAAGGAGAACTTGAAGAATATGTTGCACCTTCATCAAAGGATTGTAAGTACTTTTACTTGTTCTTATCAATATATCACTGCTTGGCCTGTTTCTTTCAAACTTATGCTTGTTCCACATGAGTTTGTCTGCAGTAGATGGATCTATGTTTGAGATCATCTCAGTACAGTAGGAAGTCCATTGTATATTTGTTTGTTCTACAGGACCTATTAGGGAGCTCAGGATCAAAGCTCATCCAGGACTTTGCAAGGACAAACATCGTTAATAAGGTACATATCTTTCTTCTTGTCTTTCATTTATTAACTTGATTAGATCTGAAAGGAATTCAGTGTCCATGTTAAGAACTTTTCTGTCTTGGCCTTAGGAGTCTAGAGACCAAGAGGGAATCCACTTGTCCACAGGGGGATTCACCTACAACAACAGGGGTGGTTGCATGACTCATATATCTGCAACCTTAGCTCGGACACAGATCTGTGATTGTAACACCTTAATAGAACACTTAGCAATTATAGTTCATTAGTATTCAGCCTTATTTTACAATGCAACTAAAACCTAAAATTAGATCAGTGCAGTATTCACACATATCCAATAGATTCAAGCACTACGCATACAAAAATAGATCAGATCTAGCATTCATTCACATTATTCAGCACTAAGATACCATATTATATTCTTCTAAGAATATATCATTGCACTAAGCATTTAACCACATAAACAAGAGAACAACCATAAAGAACAAAGCAACCACAATGTAGGATATACGTGGTTCACCCCCACCCTGGGGCTATGTCCACCAACTCTTCTTCTTTATTTCTTTCTTTCAATATTCTACATGCACAAAGCCATGATATCTTACTCCGTATATCTGCACGCACTTTGCTAGATCCTCCTTCTCTGAGTTACATCACAAAGCCTCTTCACAGTCTCTTACAATCACTTGCACTTAGCTCCTCAAGTTCTCAACATAGCATGCACAAAGAACTTACAAGTTACACTTAACACAATGTCTAGCCTCTCTTCGATCAGATAGATCAAACTACTTCCTACATCGCCTAGATTTCTATTTATACATTACAAAAAGGGCCTAAACATGGGTAACCCATGGGTTGACATCCCCATACCCGTTAAATAAGCCCAAAACCCAAAAATCCCTAAAAAGGGGCCAAGATCCCGCGATCTCCGCTTCGACTTGCACTCTGCCTTCAACAACCTGTCGACGGCCCAAAAGTAGGTCAAACATGGCCAAGGATCCTCAAAACTTAGTCAACGGCCAACATGCTCTTAAGATTCTATGCAACCACCATTGTCTTAATCAAACTAATTCAAAGATGTGATAGTTGTATATCCATATGTTAATGGATTTGTCTCAACCTATTGTAACCTCATTTCTCTTATGAAATATATGGTGTATGTATAAATGAGGGGGAGGTAGAAGAGTTAATTTTTCATTGTTTGGGAAAGGATATCTTTGTAAAGAGGATTATTCCTCTCTATACTTATCTATTTTTCTACTAGTAATGAAAATACTCTATTTTTTCACCTTGTGAGTTAATCGTTGTTGTTTTACCTTGGGATACCTTGTTAGTAAGTTGGTGAGATTTCCCCTGTAACAATCTAAAATATCTTTGAAGTATTTGAAACACTCAAAAACCCATGATTTTTTCTCGAGGAAGTATACCCAGGTGTACTTTGACAAATCATCAATGAAGGTCAAATCATACTTGGCCTTACACATGGATGGGTGAGGAAAGAGAATGTGTTTCTCACCTTCTTGTCTATTTTACATAATTTTAGCTAAAGGAATAGTGATTTATACATTGTGAAGAAATCTTGGACAATATTGAAATTTCTTAGGCTCAAAATGATGAGCTCATTTTCCAACTAATGTCCTCACAACACATCCTACTTTATGACGAGTACTTCTATCTTGGTCTTGAATTCATTTGGTGTTTCTATAGATTCAATGTGGAATAAGAGGTTAGGAGAAATAGAGACACAACAATGCATATGCTTCATCCATTCAATTAAACAATATTTCATTTTTAATAACATAATTTGGTTTGGTCTCAGTTCCCATTGTGATCCTGCATAGGAATTCACTCTACAGGAGAATAACCACCTTTGTCTTCCATCCATAGTAATTGAATGGTGTGAGGATTATCTGTTAAGACTAATCCATCCTATCTAGTGTTCTCTAATTTATGTCTTCCACATGCAATCCTATATACTACTCCCTTAGATTGAAAATTTCTCTCATACCATTTAACATTTTACCAAGCTCTAATACCATGTAATATTCATCTGATCAACCTGCAAGAGTATCTAGAAGATAATTGACAATAAATACAATTAATTGGAAAGAAGGGAAGATAAGAAGAATCATAGGAGAAAGTTAATTATCATTAACATAGGAAAAGAATAATAATCATCGAGGGATGAATGAATACTCATTACAATACAATGCAATTGAATGCAATATATAAGAATTAGTCATGCAACTATGTTAGGATTAACTACATGAAAAGCATGAGAGAACATGCCCTAATTATCCAATGTGCTTTCATGAGAGAGTTGACTTGGATTTTACTAGCTAAGAGGAGTAAAATAACTCATGCATGCAAACTGTAGTGAACTATATCATACATGCAAAGTGGCTTGAACTATCTCATGCATGAAAAGTGGAGTAAAGTAGTTCATGTTAGACAACTGAGAGGAGGGGGGGTGAATCAGTTGTTATCATGCTTAAATTTTTTTACCCATTTTAAACTCATTACAAAACACTCAATGATGATCACAATAATTTAGGGAAGTAAGCAATAGAGTATTCAACATCAATCACACACATGAAGTATGCAGAAACAGATATTCCTGAGGAAACCCATAAAGGGAGAAAACCTCTTCTTCTTTGAATGATAGACAGTATTTTTATGTTATGTACATCATCTATCTTTGAGCACCAACTCAATGTGAGGCTACCACCTCTGTTTTACAAGATGCAAGTTGTTGAGAACACCAACTCTCTGGTTTCTCTAGCACCCACTAGAAGGAAGCACCAACTCCTTGAGTGTTCCATCACCAACTGGACGGAAGCACCAACTTCTAGTCACATAGGAACCAACCTATACAACAGAGAACAATAGTTCTCCCTTGCACCACCCTAACACCTAATTTTTTCTGGCTCCAACTAGATGGAAGCTACAACTCCCTGTGTTCAATCACCCACTTGAAACTCTGAGGACAACAGTCCTCCCTAGCACCACCCTACCACCCTAATATATAAATATTTTCTTTCTAAAATTTATTACAGTGATATGGTATTTATCAATGTCTTACTGGTCT
>ML790361.1:695728-716631 GCA_009831015.1 Picea engelmannii | reverse complement strand
TTTCCTTCTTGGGAGAAGAACCCTAACATAACTTCTATCTTCAAATATGGGACTTTATAATGAATGGTTCATATTGACTATGAAATTACATTATTTTACAAGGAATTTTTTTCCCAATTTTTTTTTTTCGAGGGTGTTTCCCCCAAATCCCCCTCAAGGGGGGAGATCCATTAATTGTCGTCACCCCCCCCCCCCTAGACCCTCCTGATGAAAATATTGGAGGGTAAATCACCCCCACACCCCCGTGTCAGTAAATGGGATCCAAGCATGACTAAAACAAACCTATAAATTAGGAAGATAATCATGCTCCACAACCAACACCTAGGGTCTTCCAATCCACACATAGGAGTGCCAATAAATGGTTCCATTGTCAGGACAAGGAATTTTGTGATTAAGGGGATGTTGTGTAGTCCAACTAAGAATGATATTTCATAACGATTGGAAAGAAAGGAATGGGAGTTTTCATGACAAGATAAAAGAAACCCTTGGATGAGTGAAAAGCAATCGATGCAATGGTATGTGTTCACATATATTAATGAAATTTTCTTTCATGAATTTTCAATTATTCTGACTGAGTGGATAGAAATATTAGTGGATAAAAATGGAAGATACAATGTTGAGGAATTGGACTCCTGAATTGGTAAGACAGTTAAATTTTGTAAGTAACCCAACTACTCGAGCAGTTGATTTTTGGTTGGATAGCATAGTAGGAGGTTATATTACATAATTTTCGTAGATTGTATTCAATCATACAATGTTGTGGAAAGGAAATTTCTCAAAGGTTTGTTTGGGAGGTTCTTAAAATAATTAGTTACATGGATAAAGATGTTAATGTGTGAAAAGGACATGGTGATAATAGAATCTGATTGCTAAAGGGTTTACACACATAGGTGAACCGAGGGATGAAAGGAGGATCGTCTAAGAGCATGAATATGAAAGAGACTTGGAGGGACTAAGGATGCATGATTAGGGTATACGAGAGGAAGAATATGAATTTGGAGAGTCATGAAGAGGAACAAGGTATAAGAGGTAAAATACTAGGGTTGAGAAAGGAGATTCGTGCAGTGAGCCAGAGGGGAGAGAACCTTGTGCACTAGTCTGAATCATGGAGGTACCATACATAGGAGGAGAAGAAGAGGAGTTTCATTCCATTCCAATAATAAAAGAACCATTAATTCCCACTCATATAAGATACTGCGTCAAATCCATTACCCTGTGTGTATCACCACAATCAGAAATCACAGTTGAATATTTTTCAAAATCAATTGTAGTTAGCCAAGGAGGACCGAATAGTAGCAGTCATAGTACTGTAAGTAGTGCACAGAGTCGGAATCAAAATCAACTAGCATCACCAAGAGGAGGGACTATCGAAAGAAACATGGAAGGGGTAGATAATACTCTTAGACTTCATGATTTCTAGGGATTTGGGTCAGAGGATCCAAAAAAACATATGTTTGTCTACAAAACAATTTGGGCCGCAAAGAACGTACAAGATGAAGCTGTGAAGATTTCACATTTAGCGAAAACATTTAGAGGTGTGAGATAATATGGTATATGAATCTACAAAGAATCACACCTACAGGAAAGGAAAGGACATTTGTAGAGATTAAAAAAGCACTACTAAAGGAGTTCAAGAAGCCAAATTCAGAGTTGCAGTACATCACAGAACTTAAGGAGATTAAAAAGGTACAAACATAGTTGGTATGGGAGTTTGACCATAGATTTAAGGATGTGATGGGTGGAATGAATTTCCAGATCCCAGATCAAAAACATTAAGAATGGTTTATTGTAGTGATTCTACCACACATTCAAAGACCATTGATCAAACAGAAGGTTGTGTCGCAGATCGAGGCATTGGAAATTGCAATGAAATTGGAATAATCTCCGGTGGGAGATAGTAGAGGAATGGCACATGTTCAAACACATTTAGTTGTGTTTACAATTCAACTGGAAGAACTAAAAAAGGTAAATGAGAAATGTGAGCAAATATGGTTTACAAAATGTGGGACCGAAGGCCACCACATTGATGAATGCCCAACATTCGCATAGTATTTGGTGACAACAATACCGAATCCATTACCGGTAGGAGGATATTCCAAGATATGTAAGATATGGGGCCATCACCCAACAAAGTGTACATTACTACAAAAATATCATAGCACCCCAAATAACTTGTTATGTAGATTTTTCAAATCAGTGGGACATGAATAAAAGGATTGTCATGCGTTCGACTTAATGAAGGAGCGCACATCAAATATGTATAGGATTTAGGAGGAGAATGTTGTAGCAGAAGAAAGGGGTTGTCAATATAAAAATAAAAGAGGTTTCAATCAAGGGCACATAGGAAACTTTGGCAGAGGCCAAGGCAGAGGGAATTTTGGTAGAGAAAGAGGATTGATCATATGTTATAATTGTAATCAACCTGGGAACTTGGCCCATGACTGCCATAATCCATGTATGACGTGCACATATTGGAGTGCACTACATCACTCGACAAAAGACTATCCCTAACTAGTTGTAAAGTGGCATGCCATAGGAAACCAAAATCAGAATCTGAATCTGAATATACAGAAGATATCAGCCAAGAGAGGTAATGATGGACCAAGAGTAGCAGTTGTTACGCATAGAGGAGCTAGAATAGGGGCTGATATGATGAATGAAGGAAAGTAGATTGAGAAGTGGATAAGGAATTCAATCGTTCATATGTCATCCTTTGATCCTCATTGAGATAAGGAGATAGTTCAAAAAGAAATAAAATAAGAGTGGGTAAGGATGTCAACAGTTCCTATGCCATCATTTGATCCTCAGTTAGATAAGGAGACATATCAAAGAGAAAATAAATAAGTACTTGGGAAGGATTGGGGAGCATCAATATCATCTGTGCCTCATGTATAAGATCATGCTATGCTAGAGAATCCAATGGGAAAGGAAATAAGGCTAACATAATTCCTAAGGATTTGTGTAGAGCTAATGAAGGATGAAACTATGCTAATTACACTATATGACATGATTGATCACTGAAAAAAAGGAAGGGAAAATCTTGTTGCGCAAAGGATGGTAAGTCAGGTACTGCACAAGAAGCGAACCAGTGAATAATTTAGATTCAGTCTGTAGATTGGAGACTATGATGTGGATAATGTTATATTAGACCTAGGGTATGATGTGAATGTGTTACCTAAGAGGACATGGGATTTGATGGGAAAACCCAATTTAGTATGGTCTCTTGTTCAACTAAGAATAAAAAATCAGCACAAAATAGTCTCGATTAGGCATTTAACAAGAGTACTTGTGAACATAGATGGGGTATGCAACATGGAAGACTTTGAAGTCATTGAGATCATGGATGATAGCCAACCATATCCATCACTGATGGAACTAGAATGGGATTTTGATAACCAGTTGATCATCAACTTGGAAAGGAGGGAGATGATATTTGAGGTTGGAGATTTGAAAGTGACTACACCCTTGGACCCATCAGAAGTAAAATGATACATAGAGACAACAAGATGGAATGACATTGACAATTTATATAGCATGACTGTGCGGATGGAGGATTATGTCAATCTCACATCGAATGGTGTGCTGAGATAGAGGAGAATCATTTTTTTCACATCAGACTTAGAAGTAGCTCTAGATCATTGGAAATAAGGTATGCATGAGGTATCAACTAGACGATGTGCTCGCATAACCCGATCATTGCATTGGATTAGAAAGAGCTATGTGATCCACCCATGTATGATGGATTAATTGATATAATCATGTTTGTAAGAGAATTGGAGTTGCATGTACTCGAACAACAAAGGTTGTTAGCACTAGATGTTCTATTAAAATCAACTCCATTGAGGTGGTGGGTTTCACATAGAGAGGGAATGAAAGACTAGCCAGATTGCATCAAACTAATGCAAATAAGGTTTGGCACTGTGGAAGAAAATAGTACGTAGATGTATATGGGGGCGAGTCATCCAGTGGGTCATGTGTAACAGTGTACGAATTTATGGAGTTTAGTACCGGAAACAGAGTGGACACACATATTTAAACACACACTGGACACAATTTTGAAGAATTGGTATTTAGAATTGGATATGTGCAGGGAGACAGGAATATGGGAAGAACTGTTAGGATATGTAGTGTGTGAACAAGGACTATTAGTAGATCTAGCTAAGATCGTAGTCATTCTAGAGTTATAACCTCCTACATCAGTTAGACATCTGAGGGAAACGTTGGGTCATACAGGTTATTATAGGAAATTTATCGAAGGATATGCACATATCACAACACGAATGGAAAAATTACTGAAGAAGGAAGAAATTTTTTAATGGTATAAGGATTTTCAGAAGGGGTTGGACACCTTGAAACAAAACTAGTAACTGCACTGATTTTGATTTTTCTGGATTGGAACAAGGAGTTCCATGTACACGTAGATGCATCATCCATAGCGTTGGGAGAAGTATTATCCCAACTAGGGGAAGGATACATATATCACCCAATTGCTTTTGCAAGAAGGAAGTATTCTATAGCATATAATAACTATACAACCACAGAACGAGAAGGATTGACAATGGTATATGCCCTACATAAATTAAGGCATTATCTATTGGGGTCTCACTTTAAGATGTATATAGAATATGAAAATGGCTATTATTATTTCAGGAATATAAATTTTAGGTTGTAGTGAAACCAGGGAAACTGAATGCAAGACCAGGTCATCTATTGTACATATTGTTAGGACAAGATGCATGAAATTTAGATGAAATTTTCCCAGATGCACAATTTTTTGCAGTAAGGATGGTGGATGCTTACTTCTCAGACATTGTATAATTTCTAAGTATAGGTATGGCATGAACAGAGATGATAGTAGCACATAATAAAAAACTAGTATTCAAAGCAACCGACTATCAGTTGATTGCAGGGAATTTATACAAGTTGTGTGCAGATGGAATATTGAGGTGTTGTGTGTTGGAACACAAGATACCGATGATACTTGAATAAGTGCATGATGGAATTGTAGGAAGACATTATGCAGGGAGAGAAATTGCACAAAATATTTTTTGCGCAGGGCTTTGGTGGCCTACACTTCAAAGAGATGTGAAGGAATACTATCAATCATGTGATGTCTACCAACGAGTGGGAAACCCATATAGGGGGGAATAAATGTTGATTAATCCATAGGTTACGTTGCAATAATTTGTGAAATGGTCCATAGAATTTGTGGGGCCAATCAACCCACA
The DNA here is from genome assembly GCA_009831015.1 of Picea engelmannii. Taxonomy (NCBI): domain Eukaryota; kingdom Viridiplantae; phylum Streptophyta; class Pinopsida; order Pinales; family Pinaceae; genus Picea; species Picea engelmannii. Next base: position 711,403 of record ML790361.1, on the reverse strand, counting down.
AGGAACAAGATTAGGGGCAAGGTACATTATCACTGCGACGGAGTATTTGACAAGGTGGGCAGAAGTAACACTAGTTACAGATTGCACCATGGAAATTGTTGCACAATTTCTATTCAAGAATTTATTCACAAGGTTTGGATGTCCGTGAATATTACTTGGTGATCAAGATACACACTTTCTTAACAAGACAATTGCAGCATTGACTGAGCACTTCCAGATTCATTACCAAAAGAGTACCCCGTATCACCTTGAGGACAATGGAAAAATGGAATCTTTTAATAATATCTTGGATAATTCCTTGAAAAATATTTCCAATGTAGGGAGAGATGATTGGGACCTAAGAGTTCCTACAATATTATGGGCTTACAAGACTACAAGTAAGAATTTGACAGGACATACACCTTTCAGGTTGGTCTATGGGAAACAAGAAGTAATGTCAATGCAGTTTATTCTTCCTAGCCTATGCATTGTAGAATTCATTAAGCTATCGGAAACTGGTGCAATAGAGGAGATATTGGAAAACTTAGGACAACTTGAGGAAGATATTTTCATCATAGGATTCCATTAGGACATTCGTAAATCAAGAGAGAAGGCTTGAAATGGTTGACACATTAAACTAAAGAATTTTCAAGTAGGAGATCTTGTACTACTTTATGACACTAACTTTATGGATCATCCAGGAAAGCTTAAAATGCACTGGTTAGGACCATATTTGATTTAGCAAGTAACAAAGACAGGTGCTACACGGTTGGAAACCTTGAATGGAGAAGTCTTTGAAGGAATGGTGAATGGAATTCGGCTCAAAATCTATAGAGACAGTCGACATTGTGTGCAATAATATGGGTTATGCCAGAACACATGTATTATAGTAGTTGTACCATAGCAAGAAAGAAAAATAAGGAAAAACAAACAAAAAAGTAGAAAAGGGAAGAAAATCAAATAAAAAGTAGATATAGGAAAAATAAAAAGAGTGTTCAAGTACCAAGGCATAAGAAATCATGCATAATGAATGGTCATCACACATCATAATAACATTGCGCCAAGTTGAGCAACAATACATAGATGAGACAGACTATGAAGTACATAGATAAAACAACAAAGAACCAGTGTGTAGTTTGTTAATGACAATACCATTAAAAGAATTAAAGACAGAAAATGATGGTTATGAAGTGGGAGTGAGAGGTCATAAAAGCATTGTATAAGTCTTAAAGGGTAAAAGTTGTCGAAAATCACTATAGATCGACAGTACAAGGGGAAAATAACATGACAGATTTTTAATAAACGAGCATTTAGTTAAAAAATCATCAACCGTGGTGATGGATTGGGCAAGGCAGTTAAGTCAGGATGAGGCAGGTACAGTTGGCATGAAAGAAAAAAAAAATGTAGGAAGTCACTAAGTCTAAGTCATTGTTGCAATTGAGTAGGAGAGAACAGAGTGAACCAGAATGAATTGGAGAACAAAGTCGAGCTACCAGATTCAAGCTACAGTGACCCGCAAAGAGAAATAGATCTAATCTAGGGGTCTATCACATAAGTAGAATGGCACCTCCGAGAGTTGGACGGTCATCTGCAGCAATGAAAAAACAAGTTAAACGTCAAGTAGCATCAACAGAGGTCGAGGAGGTAGTCGAAGCTTCGACCTCAGCGCCATCGGTAGGTTTTCATAGAGACTACTTACCACCAAGGACAGAATATGCCTCACTGATAAATGTACTAGCCAATGGAAAGTACCCATTGTCAATATCACCCATTCTAGTTGGTGTAAGTAGTGACAAATATATGCTTGAGAATATTTACAACCTTAAGTTTATGGACCATGATATCATGGATTCAAATAAATTCCTTGAGTTCACTAGGGATCAGTGTTTACACACTAGGAGCATCCCAAGAACATGATAAATCCTAGTAGATCCAAAGGAATGGGCGTTAGGATTGGAGAAAGTAGGAATATTGAACTTGTTAGAAATTCCAAATTTTGGATGGAGTACATAAATTAATTCCTATGTAAACGTGTTACTAATCTATGTTCATGGGGGGACAATCTGGCTCGATCCCCTAGTATCAATTGATATTGTGTTGATTTCACATATTACAGGCTTTTCCAAAGCAAGAGAAGAACTGGGACTGTTGTTTAGCAAGATGGGAGAGTGAGCCCTCTCCAATTCAATGCAAGAAAAAATTGACACATTCAAAGGAAAGATGGGCATGAATGTTAAAACAATAAACGACAAAAATTTTAGTTTTGCGATGTAGGTATTGACCTACAAACTATTGCTCAAATATTGTAAATATGAAGTACCAGTTGTAGTCATTACAGTCACAGAGAAATGTATAGAAGGATTTCATATGAACTAGGATACCTTTTTAGTCAACCAATTTTTACAGGATTGCACATAGGTTGAGTAGAAAAGAACTGAATTTCATTATGCATGGTTTCTCATCCTCATTGATTTGGTCGGGTGGAAATAAACCAGGTATTACTAGCACATGCACACTTCATGTAGCAAAAAATTGGCTGGGAGTTTTTTCAATTTATGGCACTCAACAATTAAAAGAAGATAGAAGGAGAGTAACACAAATTGTTTTACCTACTTGGAGAACATTACCTATTTAATTTTTCACACACCATGAATATCTGAAGAAATATTAGCATCATACAAAGATATCACACAATTTAGAGTCAACATGCACCATATGTATGTGAAAGACAAGAAGTATCCAACGCGGAAATGGTTTCCAACGCGTTATAGGTTGACAAAAGAAGACATCAACTTGATATTCAATGACTGGGAGGAAGATTGGAAGAGCCCAACAAGAAATATAGGGCCATCAGAAGAGGTGTAAGAACAAGACAAAAGTGATGAGGAACAAGGTGATGAGAAAGGAAATGATGAAACTAATGGCACAAGTGATCTTTTGGCACATCGAAAGTCCCCGAAGTAGGACTAAAAAGGGAGGATAAGGGGGAAGAACAAGATGGATGGGCACGCAAGAAAGACAAGGCCAAAGGGAAAACCCCATTTTATATATTAACTAATGATGATATCAATATAATTGGTTACCAGATATAAGATACCAAAGAAGGAATATGGGAGGAAGCAACAAGGAATCACGAAGAGACATAGAAGAAAGTGCAGGATTAGCTGGGAGTACTTCATTAGATGTTGTAAGAAACAAGAATTACAACAACACATAGGTCCATGGAAGGATCTTCCACAAAGCCAAGGAAAGAATCATAAAGCATGCAGTCAGCCCCAACACAACTAACAGTAGGGCATAGAACCTTACAGATTGAGATAGATGCATTGGAGTTTCCAATGGGCACGTTACAGGAGAAAGTAAATTCATTGGGCCATCTAAATATAGTCATCTCAAGGATGTCCATGCAAATGTTACAGGACTTGCAAGCAGGTCTTGTGCAAGAAATTAGGAATAAAGGAGAGGAAGAACACAGAGAATTGGAAAGAATAAGAGACAAAAGAGCCTAGTTACAAGAGTAGTATGATGCAACACTTCAAAAAAAGAGAGAATTTGAAGGAAAAGTAGAAGAGGTTATAAAGAATAAAAATGAAGCTAAGGATAGAGTCAAGAAATCATTAAGGGAAAAGGATGAGGCTAAAGAGTTAGCATAGAAAACAAAAGCGGTCACCTATAAATTATACAAGTAAATTCCATAAGTTCCCCTAGTAGTAGAAGCCACTATGGAGGAACAAGTGCAAAGGATCGGAGAAGACATTAAGGGCTTCCGATATAAAATATAAGACTTAAAACTATGGAGCATGCTATAAATTCCACCATAGGTGTGTGAAGGTAGAGAGAGAGGGGAAACCACAACAGTTTCACACATTAAGAAGATAGAAGGTGAATGCACAAAACTCTATGAAGAGAATGCATAGGTTTGGACAGAATTGATAGAATACTTGAATATGAAGGCCATAGAGGCTAAGCTAATATAAGTGCAAGAATAGGTGCACTAGGAAGAAAAAAGGGTTGTTAGACTGCCACCAGTGGAGTGTATGTCAACCATTTTGGCTCAACGAAAGGCACAAGTAGAAGTGGAGAGAATGAAGGATCAACAAAAGATTATTCAACACAGATTGGGACCACTACAAGAATAAGTAGTGAGGGTCAATGGATAATTGGCCACGATGCAGGGTAAGTTCAAGAAGGTAGAGATTGAAGCAGAGAACAAACTTACCAACTTGACCATGCAGGGAGAAAAGGAGAGAGAAACAACAGAGGCCACAATCATCAAAGAGGTGGAGGTAGCAAAGGATGCCTCTCAAAACTTCATTTCGGCATGGAAGAGAAGGAAACAGGCCTAAGTGGCTCGGGACGAGCGACAAGTGATTGTTGGGGGCCTCTTTGAAAAGCCATTTTGGAAACAGTTTTTCATTTTCGATACATTTTTGGGGAAAAATACTAAGTAAAGGAAAAGTGAGTGGAAGAAGAAGGAAATCTAGAGATGCACAACTAAGGTGCATCCAAGAGGACAATATTTATAAGGAAAATAATCCGCAGATGGAATAATAAAGAAACAGAATAAAGCATGATAGAAGGATGAAAAATGACATTCTAGAAATAGAAGAACAAGAGAAAAGAAGAAGAAAGTTGTCGAACAACTAGTTAACTGAGTTGGCCATGCATTGTAATGGGGTATTTTTGGGATGAACAGATTAGGGTTTTTAACCCTAGATTTATGTATAAATATGTAACAGATTGGGTGATTAGGGGTTTAGCGCGGTTATGTTATGTTGGGTTCTCTTATAGGTTCATTCTTGTGGTAGTTTTGGCGATGTTATTTTCTACTCGATATTGAGTTCTAGATTTCTTGGATGTAGTAGTGGATGGATGAGAAGAATGAATAAAGGAATTATGAAGAGTTGAAATAGAATTGTGTGTTGTATGTTGTTTATGTTTTCTTATGAATTCTATTTGTATTCCTCATAGAATATATTTGTATTATGGTTAAATATGGTGCAATGTTCATGGATGTGATACTAACGAATCTAGGTAATAATCTGGAATGTGTTGATAATAATAATCTGAATCATAAGTAAGTTAATATTGAATAGAACAGAGTTACATGCATAGATGCAATAAGAGAGAATGAATCAAATGCTTGTCTCACATTCTCTTACTACTGCAGAATCCTGGTTCTCATAGTCCCAATATATACCTCAGGTGAGACTCCATCTGTGTAAGTAGGTGATGCCAAAAGGGCTAGTGTCTAGTGGGTTTTGTTGGTCATATATGAACTGAACCTAGGGTCTTACAACCCACACACAAAAGTGCCAACAACTTGGCACCTGTATTGAGATATTTTTTTGCTGAGAGACCTCCAGGGATATAATTTCCTTTCCCTAGTGGAGTTCAATCCCAGCTCGGAGGTGACTTGTTCTTAGCTTGTGGGGATTAGTGTCTAAGGTTGGGAGGAAAGTCATAGGTATGCATGCAGTTGGTGTTTATTTCATGAGATAAGTGTATATCATGTGATTAATTCAATTATTGTGTGTGTAATTATGAGTTTTCTATTATGGAATCTTTGTTATTAATTCTATGTATGAATTGTTATTGTTTTGTATTGTTTTTAATCTGCATAACTCTATAGAAATAATATATCGAGTATTAGTCTGAAAAATACTATGAACTATGGTAATAATGAATTGTTATTTGTAATATCATTTAAGTAATATTCACTATAACAATTGTATAAAAATTGTTTAGATGATGTAAACTGGTAATTTTGTCATGGGTTCCATAATTATCATTACCCTGAGTGTATTGGAGATGATATTGGTTCAATAATGGTGTTTATAGTTGTAATTCCTGAAAATGTTTATCAATGGCTCTGTTTATATATTCGATTGTCTATGTAGAATTAATAATTGTACATATGATAAGTGGGGTAATTACCCATCTTGTCACAAGTAAAGTTAATTGAGTTAAAACTTGGTATTTTGGGTTGGAAAGACCTTGAATAGTTACAGACAGTGTATTGGGTGAAATTTCTCATCCTTACATTGTGTTGAGAAAATATTAACAGTTTGGGGTGGGTTTTACAGCGTCCAGATGGTCCTAAGATTCTTAGGAAAACCTCAGAGAAAAACTCATAGCATTAAAGGCTAGAGACATACTAATTTAAGGATGTTGGAGTAGCATTGGATATGGGACTCCGATGAAAAGACTTTGAAAGAACCTTCTAAACCGTACGATATATAGGGATGATGTATCCCACCCAATATGTGGAAGAAAATTGTCCTAACCTAGAAGGTCATGCCAAGAATTAGTGATGATGTGTATCCCACGTCAGCCCATGTGGAGGGTGGCTACGGTGCCATGTAGCATGGTCTAATGGCCTTTAGGAAACTGAAGGGTGACATGGTTTGAGTGTCATGTGTCTAATCCAAGAGACATAGTTAGCTAGGTCCATGTGTGTAACATGTAGGAAATGGACTTAGGAGCATGGTGGGTTCACGAAGATGGAAAAGTCGCTAATTGTTGGGAATTTCTAGATGGACTTATAAAGGGAAGAATCATGCATTCATGAGTTTGTGATCCCGCGTAGACGAAAAAATGACTAAGTATTGAGACTTTCAGACGGACTTATGAAGGGATGGAACAAAATTGTAAGTTTGTGAGTCCACGTGGATGGAAAAATGGCTAAGTGTCGATACTTCTCGGACTTACTTATGAAGGAAAGGCACATAATCATACCTCCACTAGTCTGTGAGTCCACAAATGAAAAATAAGTTAAGTGTTGGTAGTGGGTTCATGAAAGGTACAAATATAAACCATGAGCCTGCAAGACTGCCACCTGGAAGTCCTTGAATTCAGTAAGGTTGTTAGAAGAAGAAAAAAATTTGATACCACATCCCTTAAAGGATACTTAGGGGGTCAGGTATGTTACAAAGTGGTATCAGAGAAGGATACAACACTAGGCCTGGATGGGCCATAGATTAGTCCTAGGACTGGTATATCAAGATTCAGATGAGCTTGTTGAAAAGGTGTTTCTAACATTAAAAGGATTGTTTATTATCTGCATTAACTTCCTGAGGAGAAGAACTACAGATTTAGATTATACCTTGGAAGCCTTGGATAAATTACAGCAAGGGGGGATTATATTGTCCCTCTGTCAAATTTATGAATACTCTTATGGGAGTAGGAATATGTCGATAGGCTTATTATTGGTAAAAAAACGAATGTGCATGGTAGTGGTGGAAGAAATTATGTTATGAAACTGCCTGAGTTCAGAAAAGGGACATGAGATAGATTGTTTTATTAAGTAAAATAATGTCTATATGCGAGGGTTGGTAGAGTATCTTGTAATTAATATGGATGATTATATAAGGGTTAAGACCCTTATGGAAAATTCCTTGTTCTTAAAGGAAATTGGTATGGATTGATAGAATTTGTAGAAGTAATAATTATTGCTTTAATAAAAGATCAAATCATGTATATGTGTATAGTTCCTCATGATCATAGGATGGATGGAAAATGTGTAAGGTCAGTTTATTTGATAGATAGTGAATGAAAATAGTTGTTGGAGAACAACCAAGGTGAGAAATTAAAAATGAGTCATTTGGATTGTTACTAGACCTCATGGAAGAGGTAAAGAGGTATGAACACATGAGAAAGTTTATGATGCTCATCACTGATATAAGAGAAAGTATATACCTATTAATATAGGAACATTTTGATGCATGCGAATACAAATGGCAGAAAACCGGAATACATATGCACTGTAAGCATGGGTAAAACACTTGGGGCAAGAGGATATGATGGATGCATATGGAGAAGATTGAGCATGTGTATAACATGCATATAGGATTATTATAGTATGTCATTGGATGTAAAAAATATGGTGATGTCATGAATCATATGGTTAATGATGATCTAGGTATTTTGTTAAAATGATAACTTGGGGAAGTAGGAAATTCCTTAGAAAGAGCTAAGATGAAATTCTAAGAGAGAAAAGATCAAAATTGACCCTTTTGATGGTTGTTATATTGTAATGAGGACGGTATAATTATGATTTTATGGATGATATTGGTTGTGTGAGTGATTGTAAAGTCTCATCAAAACTAGATAATATTAAGTCAATATGAATGAATGAGGTAAAAAGGTGAAAGTGATGCACCTGCATATATGTAAATATACATATACATGCTTAAAAGTAAGATATGAATGTCTGAATAAGTGAAACGTGAGGCAAGATTTGTACTTGCAAGATTTAAATAATGTTATGGATGCATGGATAGCCCTATTTTGAAAGGGTCTGATTTGTCTAGATCAAATAATAGCTTGAGGGGGATCTATTCCTTTCCTTAGGAAAAGTTTGTATAAATTGATGAGAGAGCAAAGGAGTATGGAGGATTTGTTGTAATGATAAAAGGAAACATGGTTATGCCTTTAAGGATTGCATGAGAACGATTGTGAATAATCATGATTTAAAATAATTAGTAAAGAAAATATGAAAGTGTTCCTAAGGTAAACACATAAAACGCTACAACATGTGGTTAAATGTATGAAAGAAAATTTTGAAATCAAGCTGATAACCTAAAGATACAGGTTTGAACATGTGAATATGAAATGAATAATGAAATGAAATATTATATTTCTTTTGGAATATTGGATAGAACTATAAAATAATGAAGTTGAGGCTAACTCAAGAATGGAGGTCATGTCGTACCATTTGGATATGAAATGAGAGAGTTTCATGTTGAAGAGGTTCATGTGGAGAAACTGTGTAAAGAACTATGACGGGAGAAAAAATGTATAACTTAATGACTGGTGAGAATTGAATAGAGGGTTTCAAAACCTATTTATATAAGGACCATGGATTCCATTTTAAAATATCTTGCATGAGTACCAAGACCTGCAGACAAATCAGGACCAATCTGACCTTTGGTTGGGAAATATGCGAAATGCACATGTTCATGATTCATTATGTATAGGAAACTTGTTGATGTAGTGATCCAGGTGGATATCGATGGCCACCCACCTATTCCAACTAGCTCACTTACAGATTTCATCTTGGCAGTTTTAGTTTTCATATTGGTAGTTTTTTTCCTATTTTTTGTGTCCTGAACTTCCGGGGTTGTTTTGAGGCCTTAAACAGTTTTTTTAGGGATCACCATAGTCAAATTGTCAATGGAGTCATATTTTGATAGCATAATGTGTATTCCTTGAATATACCTTTCCAACAGGCCATCGTGCATCTAAAACAGAGATCATATGCAAAAGTTACGACCTCAGTAAGTTGATGTACCAACTTACCCCAGCGGGGCCCACATGACTTTTGGCACTTCATTCCCTAGGGTTAGGTTTTTGGATTTCATGTTTATTATAAAAAGGATTCTAGGGCCTCATTGTACTAATATTATTGAAAATGAGAGTATCCATCACATCTCTTCTCAGAGATAATCTGCCACCATTATAGCAAGATCGTTTTAGTCTACATTTTACAGTTTCAACATATTTCTTATTTAATAGAAGTCATGTTTCATCATATCTTTGTTATTATTCCTCCTGTATCTGTGTTAAATTTATAAATCTATGTTTTAATTTCATTCCACTCATAAATCCATATCAGTCGTATCAGAGTGGTCTGCTTCTTGTCATTTTTAGTGCATGTCCTTGACGAAGTCAGGGTATAGAGAGTTGGTTCTTGAGCTTGTTTCTCTTGAGGATAGTTTCTCTCACACACCCAATAAACCATACATGGAGGGAAAAAATAAATACAATGGGAGAGGATATCCTTTCCAAATGTTACTCGAGGAATCCCTCGACCGACAGAGGAACAAGATGATGGAGAACTTTTCACAAATCCTTCAAAGATTGCTGACAAGTGAGACATCTACCTCAAGCAGAGGCACCACCCCCTTCAAGGTACATATCAATTTTGATATTCCTATATTTGAAGTTCAAATATATGTGGATTTCATAGATAAATGGTTAAAACTTCTAGAAGGGTATTTTTCTATCCATAACTTTTCCGATAGAGAAAAGATTACATTTGTTCTCCTCAAGGTTGTCCCCCATGTCAAAGATTGGTGGAAGACTTTCTGTGAGAAAAATGAAATAGAGGGATCCACATTATTTGCATTTGCATGCACTTGGGGTTCCTTCAGGGATGTTATTAAAAAAAAATAATACCCTGTCGAAAGTTATGATGACTTGTATACAAAATAGACCACACTGCGGTAGGAAAGATACCAAATAGTGCCAAAGTTCATCAATGTCTTCCATACCTTGTGCACCAAGTTGGGTATCAAATATTCTGAGCGACATATGGTGCTCAAGTATCATGAAGGTATGCATGGATACATCCAGAAATAAATGGATTTTCTAGACATATCATCCTTGGGCACAACCTATCTATATGCTATCAAAATCGAGGAGAAGCTTAAACAAAAGACACGACAATTTGGATTTGAGAACCCCTCATAGTAGAAGCAAGGAAAGGGTATCCCCAACCCATAGAAAAAAGGGAAAAGGAAATATGGACATCCTCAAGACAACCAATCTAAGCCGCAAAAAAATAAGGACAATGGAAAGATGAAGAACGAGACCAAGAAGTGGTGTGACTTCCATAAGAGTCCCTGGCATAATAGTGTTGATTTCCGCTCAAAGAAGCCATTGGTGGTAGAGGTGAAAGCCTATGAATCAGATGTGGGATCTGAATCAGAGTTAAAACCAAAAAAGGGGAGACATATTATTGATGCGGAACCTAGTGCCATCATTTCTACCACCAAGATCTAGATCGGTGAACCAGATGAGCTAGAGGAAGGCGATTGTCTCTTTCATTTATAGATATGCGTGGAGGGTACTCAAATCCACTTCATTGTTGATAGCAGTAGCCAAAATAACCTCATCTCAATGGAGTTTGTCAAACCACTGGCCATGCTAACAATGCCACACCCGCAACCATACATCATCGGATGGATTTGCCAAGGAAGTGATCTTCACATCAGCCAACAATGTCGCCTATCCTACAACATCAAGCCCTTCAAAGATGAGGTATTGTGTGATGTTTCTCCCCTTGAATTTTTTGAATTTATTTTGGTCCAACCTTATTTATGGAAACGTCATGATGTATATGAGTCTAGGTATTGCAGTGTTATTATTACTTTGAATAAGAAATTGTAGAGGATACCCGAGGTAGTCCCACCTACTTCCATTTCTTTGATCTCTTCTAAGAAATGAAGGAAGGTCATCTCTCATACTGGGAAGTTTTTATTCTTCATGATTCGCTCTCAAATTGAGTGAAAGGTTGCATCCACATCCATGGCCTCCATGGCCGATCTCTCCACACAACAAAATAAAGTGTATAAGATCATGGAAGAATACAAAGACATCTTCTCCTCACCCACTAGAGTACCTCCACACTATCAGGTCAAGCATTCAATCCATCTGACCCTCAGTGCACCACTACCCAATGGTCCATTCTATCACCACTCTTTGTTATTCAAACAAGGATATAAAGCATCAGATCCAAAAACTGATCCAAAAGGGGCACATCCAACCCAACTCCTCACCATGCGGAAGCCCACTCATGCTTGTGAAAAAGAAAGATGGTACCCGGTGACTTTGCATCAATTATCCAGCCCTAAATAAAATCACATTCAGGAACCTATACCCGATTCCAATAATTAACGATATCCTTGACTAGCTCAGGGGGGCCAAGGACTTCAATAATATTGATTTGAAGTCTAACTACCATCAGGTACCAATAGAGAAGAAAGATGTATGTAAGAGTTCCTTCAAGTCCAAAGAAGGTGTTTTTGAATGGTTGGTCATGCCATTTGGTTTGACAAATGCCCCAAAAACTTTCATGAGGATGATGGATGATATCTTACAACCTTTTACTAATTATTTTGTGGTGGTGTATCTAGATGACATCCTCATATAAAACAAGTCTTGGGCGGAACACTTGCAGCATATTCAATAGGTTCTGCACACTCTATGATAGCACAAGCTATACACAAATTTGGAGAAATTATCGTTCATCATGGATAGGTTCCAATACCTAGGCTACATTGTGACTAGCCAGCCCCAACCGCACTCACTAAGCTTCAGAGCTTTTTATGCCTTGCCAATTTTTATCGCAGGTTCATGTTGGGATTCTCCCATATTGCATGGGACCTCATCCAAGTAACTAGCTGTGGTGGTAAGGAAAATTTCATGTGGGGCCTATTGCAACAACAATCTCTCGATGATTTGAAGCAGCACTTGTGCTCAACCCCAGTGATCTCATTACCCAAACTGCAACAACCCTTTGAGATCAAGACAAATGCTTTAGACTATGTTGTGGGAAGAGTTCTCACTCAGCACAGAAACCCCATGGCCTATCATAGTGAAACACTATCATATGTTATTCGTAAGTACCCTAAATACAATAGATAAATTTACTCCATTGTGCAATCCTACCACCAATGGAGGCATTAAATTCTCGGGAAGGAGAAAATCATCCACACCAATAATAATTCGTTGCAGTTCATGTAGACACAAGGAAAATTATAGAATGACTTCCATTAGAGGTGGTCCACATACTTGTAGCAGTTCCATCTCAACATCAAGTATAACATAGGAAGAACCAACTGTGTCAATGATTTCCTCAGTCGCCCTCCAGTTTTAGCACTCACCACGGTGGTAAACTCTTGCATCCATGAGACCTTCAGGTGGTCACAACTCTATGAGAGAGATCCCTACATATCCACTGCCTACCGGATGTTGGGCCCAAACATAGTTGTCATTTATTTCCATCTTCAAGATGAATTGTTGTGCCATCTGTTCCATCTCTTTGTTCTATCAAGAAAGCGAGAGAAGATGATTTGGAAATCCCACTATAGTTAGGTGGCAGGACATTTCGATGTTGAAAATATAGTGGCAGTGCTGCAACAACATTTCTATTGGCTGAAACTTCGACAGGATGTCAGCAAGTATATTAGGTCTTGTACTGCATGCTCCATTGCAAAACTGACCATTAAGAAACAAGGAATGCACACCCCTCTTCCTAGTCCTGAAAGGCCCTAGGAATCCATCTCGATGGACTACATGTCAGGCCTTCCTTCAACCAAGCGGAGAAATGTCTGGTTTTTCTTTTTGGTTGATATTTTTTCTAAAATGGTGATTTTTTCCACCTGTAAGAAGAGCATCACAACAGAGGCCACTTCCAAGCTCTTCTTTGAATGAGTATGGGTAGATTTTTGGATACCACAAACCATCGTAAAAGATTGGGACATTTCATTCCTCAACACATTTTGGTGGAGCCTCTAGTCACTTATGGACACAAAGCTCACCAAATCCTCTTCCTTCCACCCCCAGACAGATGGTCAAACTGAGGTCGTCAACCAAATGATCGTGCATATCTTGCACATGTACAATTCCAAGCATCCCCGCATATGGGATAAGAGTCTTCCCTATGTTCATCACATCTACAACAGATCCCTACATAGCTCAACCGACCACGACCCCTTTCAGGTCAGGTTTGGATTATAACCATTGGGTCCCATAGATGTTGCACTACCCCTTGTGTTCACCTAGGAAGACTCATCCCATGCTCAAAATGAAGCCGACAAAGATACTAGGTTCATTGAGCAGATCCAAGAAATCTACCAACAATTTTAGGATATTTTACTAAATTCCAATTCCAAGTACAAGCAACGCCATGATCAACATCGGGTGCCACACAAGTTTCAGGTGGGAGATAAAGTTTGGTTGCACTTGCAGAAATAATTCCTTATGGGGCCCCATCGAAATATTTGTCCACTCCACTATGGACCTTACACCATCACCAAGGATATGGGTGAGAAATATTTTGAGCTCAACATTCCCCCCTTCCTTAGCTTGCATCCAGTATTTAATGTGGACCTCCTTCATCCATATTTTCCACCATTGTTGGACACCTCAGAGCTAGCATAACAATTCACACCAATAGAGCTCAACCATGACTACATGGAATAGGAATCCACTAGTCATATCATGTACACATAGGTCAAGGGAAATTTCCAACAAAGGATACAACCTTATCGGCTTGTCAAAGCAGGGAAACTCCTACACCAAGGCAAGTGGCTCACTCAAGGCCAAATTCAACAGAAATTTCCTCATATTATGGGGGAACTCAACGCAATGGAGACCATTGCTTCCAAAGGGGTGAGGATTGATCAAGGTGTATATCGGTGGCAACCCACCTATTCCAACTATCTCACTTAGATATTTCATCTTGGTAGATTCAGTTTTCATATTGGCAGTTTGTTTCCCTAGTTTTCGGGTCCTGAACTTTCGGGACCGTTTTGAGGCCCTAAACAACGTTTTTAGGGCTCACCATAGTCAAAATATTGATAGAGTAATATTTTGATGGAATAATGTGTAGTCCTTGAATAGAAATTTCCAACATGCTATTGTGCACCTAAAATGGAGATTGTATGCAAAAGTTATGACCCTGAGAAGTTGATGTACAAACTTACCCAAACGGGGCCCACATAATTTTTGGCACTTCATCTCCTAGGTTTAGGTTTTTGGATGTCTAGGGTTTTGGAATTCATGTTTATTATAAAAATGATTTCAGAGCCTCATTGTACTCATCTTCTTGCAAATGAGCATAGCCGTCACATATCTTATCAGAGATAAGCTGCCACCATTCTAGCAAGCTTGTTTCAGTTTGTATTTTACAGTTTCATCATATTTCTTATTTAATAGAAGTCAAGTTTTATTGTATCTCTATTATTATTCATTGTGTCTCTATGTCGAATTTATAAATCTATGTTTTCATTTCATTCTACTTATAAATCCATATCATGTAGCATGCTGAGTTATCCACGAAGGTCAAGGTGAACATCACTAAGACTACTCAAGATATAGAACAACCAGATCCCAGGAGGGATAAATTGTAAAATAAAATAAGGAGAAATTTATTAATACATGTATCAATATGAAACTATGAATAATAAGATATATTTATATGCTTAAAAAAGGACAACTGTGAAGATACGTACAATTAGTAACTGAAAGATACAATACTGAATGTGTTTAAATGAATGAGCTTGGTTAAGCTATAGTGTGTGAAGGCAATGTGTTAGAGCAAGATTTGCCTCACCCTATGCAATCTTGCAGAGAGGGACTTATTCCATTTCCCTATGCAGACT
Organism: Picea engelmannii; assembly: GCA_009831015.1. NCBI lineage: Eukaryota > Viridiplantae > Streptophyta > Pinopsida > Pinales > Pinaceae > Picea > Picea engelmannii. The sequence goes on along the minus strand of ML790361.1, from coordinate 696,254 downwards.
TCTCTTCCCTATTGATAAAATCTAGAGACAAAAATACAAATTTTTCCACTTGTACGCATCTTGCACCTTATACAACAAGTGTATACGCAGGCTTCTCCACTACATCCCGCGTACATCAGGATTTGTGCTGGAAAATCAAAATTAAATGTTGGGTTTCCATGTCACAATAGGAGATATTTTATCCTTGGCCTTCCATATACTGGAAACGTTCTGACTCGGCCCTTCAGTTGCATTTTGAAGTCTATAAAGAGGCCAATTCTGAGCTATGGAAAAAAAGAAAGAATTCAACTCTGAGAGAAAAGTTACTCTGGAGAAATTATTACTTCATATTGAGTCTGCATCCCTTTTCCCTTTAAGTCTGAAAACAATGCTCATCCACCAAGATCTTCCCTTATTGATGGAGAACCTCATTGTCTCCCTTATATGAGATTGCCTTTGGTTTAGGATTGAAGTGGTGGAGGCCCAACTAGAAGGAACTTGGTTTCTCAGTTCTGAACCATGCCGACACGGAAGTCTGTAATATTTT
>ML790361.1:671496-686666 GCA_009831015.1 Picea engelmannii | reverse complement strand
CAAATTGATCCTGTTGCTTTAAACACATAACATTTCACTTGCAATAATTATTCAAGTTTTTTCAAGTCTTCTTCAATTTTAGATCAATCTTGATTATAAAATAACCTAACTACCATGAGAAAGATATCTCAGGCCTTTGAATATGGTTCCTATGTGGAACAGATCTGAAAATGAAAATATTAATCGATGAACATGCACATGCAGAGAATGATAATTTCATTCTATTAAATAAATGTTTTGATAGTTGTGATTAAATTGTTAAGGGTAGACAATTATGAAATTGTTTGTGAGCCTTTGCAAGTATTACAATAGATTTTTATGGTACATGAAATACTAATAATCTATTGGTTGAATGCAAGATGGAAACATTGTGGAAAAATTTGTCTCAAGTATGGTGCTGCAGAGAGCCATCATAAAGATTGATTCCTATTGTTGCGAAAACCAAGAAATATATGAGATAGAATTTCATATTTTGGGAAAACGTTGATTTTCCTTATGAAATAAATTTGAATTTCTAAAAGAATTTTTTATAATTTTGTCTCATAATGATTGTATGCATGTGTTATAGATGCAATAATAGTTTTTAAAGTTGGAATGCTTGGATGAAAAGGCTACTAATTGGACATTGGATCCTTATGTTTTTCATAAAGATTAGACATTAGTGGGGGTATGGAGATGAGTTGGTGTTCTCCCTGTGTGTGAAATACTTGGCAAGATGGATCGTTGAAGGACTATGTAGCAGTGAAAGGATGCATGATCCTAGAAGGGTGAGTTCAGTAAGGAAGAGGTAGCTGAAGAATACCAACATGAGCATAATTATTTCTTAAATAAGCTCTATGGGATAGAGCATGTGACTTCCAACTAAGTATGAAAAGATGAATCAGGTGTTTGTAAATAGAGCACTAGAAAGAAAACAAGCTTCCAACAGAAAAGACATGGAACTTTTTGAAGAATTTTGAATGAATATGTATATGTTGCACTAAGGATAGTGCATAAATAAGGGGGAGGGGAATGTAATACCCCTAAGTCAAACCCCAGTTGAAATGTAATTACAAGTATGCATATGGGATGGTGAGCCAAGAACCCATTTTGGCCAAAGAGCCTATTTAGTATTGTGTATTTTCACTTGGAAATTAATAAAAGAAAACACAACTACATGAAAACCATACAAAGAAGAGTAAGGAGGATAAACTCCACTAGAATGGGAAACTGGGGATAATATTATAGAAAACGGGCTAAGATAAATGTGCTTAAGGAAAAAAGGAATATTTTATCAATATTCCTAAAGTTAAAGTTTAAAGTAGGGGATAATGCATTTTATCCTAAGTCCCTATGAGGAAACATATCACCATGTGAGGGAACCATGTGTGGCCCATGCAATGTCCAACATAACAAGTGTCAAGTTGGGAACATGCACATAGGTTTTGGGGACTTTAGCTTATTCATCCACCATTCAATCATGATTCACCCACCTCACCTCATTGTTATCATTAGGAATTTCATGAATCCATTACAGTACCTGTACCTGTACCTGAGAGAGTGTAGGATTTTGTTGAAGATCGTCGAAAGAGAATATCTTAGTTGAAGAGGTGGGTTGTCAGTCCCATGTGCATTCTCTCTAGGTGAGAGAATTGCAGGGAGTTGGATTCCCAGAGATTCCAAGTGGTCATCATAGAATTATGATTATTCTTGTCTGGCTTGTTGTTGAAGTGTGGAGGAAGTGAGAAGCCATAGAGGACACACTTCCTCGATGGGACAAGAATGTGGTGAAAGTAGAGTCTATGGAACTTGGAACCTGTATTATTCTTATCTGACTTGTTTTTGAAGCATGGAGGGAAGTGCGTAGCCATAAGGGGGCACACTTCTTGGGTGGGACAAGCATGTGAGGAAGGTAGAGTCTATAAGATTGTTGTTGAATTTTGGCACCTGTATTGAGATATAGGTGTTGTTGAGAGACCTACGGGGATAGATTTTATTTTACCTAGTGGAGTTCAATCACATCTCGGGGGTGACCTATTCCCATTTTGTGGGGAAAATTGTCTAAGGTTGGGAAGAAAATCAGAGTTCTGGATGCAGTTGGTATTTATTTCATGAGGTAAGTGTATATCATGTGCTTATTTCAATTATTGTGTGTGAAATTATGATTTTTCTATTATGGAATCTCTGTTATTAATTCTATGTATGAATTCTTGTTGTTGTCTTTTTTTCTTATTCAGCATAACTCTATAGAAATCCTTTGTTGAGTATTAGTGTGCAAAATACTATGAACTCTGGTCATAATTAATTTTTATTTGTAATAACGTTTAAGTAATATTCACTACAAAAAGTGTATAAAAATTGTATAGATTATGTAAATTGGTAATTATGTCATGGGTTCCATAATTATCATTACCCTAAGTGTATTGGCTATGAGACTAGTTCAATAATGGTGTTTGTAGTTGTAATACCTGAAAATATTTATCAACGGCTATGTTAGTATCTTCGACTATCTATGTAGAATCAATAAGTGTACATATGATAAGTGGGTAATTACCCATATTGTTAGAAGCAAAGTTAAGTGAGAAAAAACTCGGTATTTTGGGTTGGAAATTCCTTGAACAGCTATATACAGTGTGTTGGGCACAATTTCTCATCCTTACATTGTGTTGAGAAAATATTAACAGTTTGGGGTGGGTTTTACAATCTCCAGATGGTCCTAAGAGTCTTAGGAAATCCTCAGAGAAAAACACGAAGCATTAAAGACTAGATACAAACTAATTTGAGGATGTTGTAGTAGCATTATATATGGGACTCTGATGAAAAGACTCTGAGAGAACATTCTCCACCATAGGATATATCGATATGATGTTGCCCACCCAATATGTGGAACACAATTTTCCTAACCTAGAAGGTTGTGCCAAGAATCAGTGATGGCGTGTATCCCACATTAGTCCACATCGAGGGTGGCTATGGTGCCATGTGGCATGGTGTAATGGTCTTTACGAAACCGAAGGGTGACGTGGTCTAAGTGTCACATGTCTAAGATGAGAGACACCATTGGGTAGGTCCACATGTGTAACATGTAGGTAGTGGAATTAGGAGCATAGCAAGTTCACGGAGATGGAAAATTTCCTAAGTGTTGAGAATTTTTGGATGGACTTATGAAGGGAAGAATCATGCATTCATGAGTCTGTGTGTCTACAATCCCGCATAGACGTAAAAATGACTAAGTGTTGAGACTTTTGGATGTACTTATGAAGGGGTGGAACATAATCATAATTCTATGAGTCGGTGAGTCCGTGAATGAAAAATAATCTAAGTGTTGGTGGTGGGTTCGTGAAAGGTACAAATATAAACCATGAGTCCACAAGACTTCCACCCGCGAGTTCATGAATTTAGTAAGGTTGTTAGAAGAAGAAAAAATTTCGATACCCCATCCCTTAGAGGTTACTTAGGGGGTCGGGTCTATTACAACTATCTTGGGTTGTAAATAAACCTAGAGTAGGTGCTCAAGTTCCATTTTGTCCAACACCAAAGAAATGAAAAGAAAGCTTGGAGTTTTAGAAGCTCCCGAAGAATGTTCCAATGATTTTAAAGTAGATAAAATTTACATTTAAAGTTAATCTACATGTCAATGTGACCTATAGATTCACAAATCACATTTATTGTGTGTGTTTTCCAGAAAATTTAGATTTTACAAATCCCAAAGGACATCCACTATTCAACATTTGGTTGCTTAGAAAAATGTTCAAAAACTGTTGAAGCAACACCATGTAGAACAAGATGCAAATGCATTTTTTTATGTTGGAAGCAACAAGAATAATGTTGAACACAATTTATTTCACCATACATATTAAAAATGAAATTGAAATCTTAAAGGTTCAAATCACTTAGCTCCATAAGGAGAATGAGCGTTTGACTTTAGAAAATGAAATACTATTCAATAAGTCAAGGAAGTGGTATCTGTTGGAGTTACTTCACACACACCTAGGATTTATTTTTCCTAAGGTTTTCTCCTTGTTTATTATTCATTATCTAGTCTCCTATATTTAAGGAAGAATATTCCTCTAGGGAGAATATTCTCTTCAGTTTTCGCTTTAGTTTGACTAGTTGAGTGGAGTCTAGATGCTACATTGGTTTTGTCACCATGCAACATTGGGATCATCACTAGATAATGCGCATTAGCCTTGGTATCATCACCAGACTAGATAATTACCCATGATTCCCCAATTTCCTCCTCACTTCATTATGTTTTAGTCAGTTAACTGAAGACTGGTAGACTAGTTAACTCAGTTAGGTGGTAGTACAATGTCGTAATTGCTTAAGAGACTAGACTAGGTGGCAGTTCAATGCCGTAATTGCTTGAGAGACTAGACTAGGTGGCAGTTTACTCCTGTAACTGTTGGTGTGGGTCCAGATCACTCTACACCACCACTATGGTGCATTGGCTTCTCCTCCATTTTTCATTCGTTGATTTATACAGAGTATATCATGTGTAAATTATTCATTTTTCATTGTGGTTAATGAGAATTCTTCCATTCTTTATCTCTTTCTTCTTCTTTCAAAAATTTTCTCTACAAATGTGTGTAGTATTTTCTAGCTAGATCTATTATGTGTAGTTTCAACACATTTACATGGTATCAAAGCCAACGTACTTCTAATCAAAGATACACCAAATTATTTTTTGCAGGTACCCAAGATTGAAGACAACGAAAAAATGGAATTCTCAAAAGAATTCATTATTGCACCTTACAATTACTTTGCATGGAAGGACAGAATAATAGTGGATATATTAACCAAAGGATTGTACAGGTTAAACTTGAATACAAAGTCAGAACCAACATCATCCATATAAAAATCCAAGTATCTAAATCAAATGGATGAAGCATTCGAAACAATTTGCAGCCTCATCTCTCGCGATCTCCGTTTTCACATAACTTCTTGTAAAAATCCCAATGAATCCTAGACCACCTTGGAATGTCTCTTTGGAAAATAGGATGAGATGAGGAGAAACATAATCGAGGTGTAATTTCTCACATTGGATCCAAAAATCTTCAACAATCTCCCAGATTTCTTTACAAAATACAAGGATTTATTGTTGCAACTCAAAGCTTGTGGGGTTGATAAATCTAAGGAGGAGAAACAAATGGTTCTCACCATTCTCTCCAAAATTGGTCCTAAATTCTCCATGTTTGTATTCACATTCCATTCAGTCAAATTCACCTCTAAGCCACCTGGAAGATTCCTTCTCTTGAGGAATTTATCGAATCCCAGACACAAGAGAAAACCAATCTCGTCAATATGGGAAAAATCAAAGGCCCAAAGACGCATGCACTTACTATGAAATATGGAATCCATCAATATCATAAATCCAAAGATAAAGACAAAAGGAAAGATCATGAAAATCTTAATAAGGAAGGCTACTCAAAGCCCTTCACCGATGCCTCCGGATCCAAAGGTGGAAAGGGAAGAAAATGGGAGAAATGCACATACTTCCATAAACAATTCCATCCAGAATCGGCATACATGCAGACAAAATAGATCTAATGACTCAAATACTTCAGCAAAATAACCTTGGATATCGCATCCTTGAGGGTTCCAAGAAGACGAAGCCAGAAGATCAAAATCCCAAGAAAGGAAATTCTAGCCATGCCTTGATTGCCATCAACTCCTCTCTCGATGCTTGGATCGTAGATTCAAGAGAATCACATCAAATGGATGCCACAAAAGTAGTCTATTATTCATTTGATGCATGCAAAGGTCCTCCTAGTATTATGGCGGACAACTCTCAAGTCGAGGTCACCGGCAAAGGAAGGATTGAACTCACCAACGAAAGCTTCGAGAATGTGTTGCATGTTCCCAAAATTTATGTCAATCTTCTTTCCCTGTATCAGATGAAGAATTATGGCACTGAAAAGAAATTCATATTCACACCAAATGCATTGTACATCTATGACATGCAAACCAATTACATGGTTTCTACCGGTGAGGTAAATCATCAATCTCGATTGTATACATTTTCTGAATTTATTGAAACAGATCCTGCTTTACTGCTTACCCATGCTGATGAAAGTAGTAGGATATGGAATGAAAGGTTTGGGAATTTGAATTTCATATATATGCAATAAATTAGAGAGAAAATATTGGTTGATGGTCTACCAGACATCCATTTCTCTAAAGGAATCTGTGAGGGATGTGTTCTTGGAAAACACCCTCAAGAGAAATTCAACAAAGGAAAGGCTCAGAGAGATTCCTCTCCTTTAGATCTGATCCATAGTGACCTCATGGGTCCTTTTCCACATCCATCAATTAGAAAATATAGGTTCATTCTCATTTTTTTTTATGATTTCTCACATTTCACATGAATTTACTTTCTCAAGAAAAAATATGAGGTCTTTCAACACCTCAAAGATTTCAAAGCCCTTGTTGAGACACAGTTCGGATAGAAAATGAAAGTCCTCCAAACTGATAACAGGGGAGAGTATGTCAATCATGAGATCCATAATATTTTTCATGAGGTAGGGATTCAGTTGCAGCACACAGTTCCCTATACTCTGCAGCAAAATGAATTTGCTGAGAAAAAAAACAGATCTCTAAAAGAGATGGCATCTTGCATGCTACATGAAAAGTTACTAACACAGAGACTATGGGTAGAAGAACTTAATTGTGCAACCTACATCAAAAACATATCTCCCCGTATATTTGTCAAGGATAAGACCCCCTACAAGGATTGAAGCGGCCTCAAACCGGAAGTGACCCACTTTCGTATTTTTGGTTCATGCGCATGGGCCCAAATTCCCTCTTAAAAGAGGAAGGAACTTTATACACGGAGCATGGAGTGTATCTTTTCTAGAAACCCCAATGGTGTGAAGGGATATAGACTTATTTATCTTTCATCGGACTGGCACATCATTAAGTGATGTTTCCAATTTGAGGAAACTGTCTCGCATGTACCTCAACAGTCGTATGCAGACACCTTCATTCTTCAACCTATCTGAGATGATGAGCATGCACATGCCGACTCTTATTCAAACAAGAGTTCTAATTCTTAGGACTCAGATGATCTAGATTTAGAGTTATTACAATCAGATGAAGAGTTAGTGCATCCATATGCATATGCATAGCCAGAGAAGAAGCCCAAGTGGGCCCAAAATACTCTTCAGGATGAAGGAGATCTTGTTGGTGATCCAGTCGATACTAGGAGGACTCAATCTGATTTCTAGGAGCCTCCTATCGCAATCATTGCCACTGAACCATTCCCCTCCAAGCATATTTTCTTGGTTCAGTATTTAGATCCAAAGTATTATGGAGAGGATGTTGGAAATCCCTTTTGGGAATCATCCATGCAGGAGGATTACAACTCCCTCCTCAAGAAAAAGACTTGGGATCTGGTTCCCCTTCCTTCTGGAAGAAAACTTGTCAGGTGCAGATGGGTCTACAGGACCAAGAGCACAACAGATGGACAGAGTAGCAGATACAAAACCAGGATTGTTGCCAAAGGATTTCAATAGGTGCACAACATTGACTATGATGAGACCTTCGCTCCAGTAGCGAATATGGATTATATATGTTTGGCTCTTTCCATTGCAGCAGCCAAGGGATGGGAAGTCCATCAGATGGACATGAAGAATGAATTTCTTCACGGTGATCTCTCTGAGGAGATATATATGGAGAAGCCTCAAGAATTTATGTAGGATTCATCTTTGGTCTGTCAACTGAGAAGCCTCAAGGATTTATGTAGGATTCATCTTTATGGACTCAAGTAGGATCTGAGGGCATGGTATGCCAAGATGGACTCCTAATTGTTTTCACAAAACTTTGTACATTGTAAATAAGACCTGAATCTCTACATGCTTAGGACGGCTAATTCACTTCTACTCTTAGTTTTGTATGTTGATGATTTTTTGATCATCGATTTCTCAACATTAGCGATTGTTGCAGTCAAGAGGATTATACATGATAGGTTTTTGATGACGTACATGGGTCTGCTACACTTCTTCCTTGCACTCAATATCAGTCAGGATGCATTAGGCATCAAACAATATCAGGCCAAGTACGCTCAAGATCTCCTTGAGAGATTTCACATGAAAGGCTGCAAGTCTGCTATGACTCCTTTCCTATAAGGAGTCAAACTTGAGGATGGTGGAGAAACTCCACTAGTTGATAGCACACTATACATATATCTAGTAGGGAACTTGTTGTTTCTCACACACTCCAGACCAAACCTCTCCTATGCAGTTGGCACAGTTTCCAGGTTCACGCAGGAGCCGCACGAGGTACATTGGAAGGCGATAAAGTGTATCCTTCGATACATATAGGGCACTATCATCTTTGGGATTCATTATGCAAAATACTCTACATTAGATCTCATCGGGTTCATTGATTCTGACTGGGTTGGCGATAACACTGATCGCAAGTCCACATCCGGTTACTCACTTAGTCTTGGTTTCGGGCCTATCTATTGGTCGAGTAAGAAGAAGGTTGTTATTTCTCTTTCTTTAGCCAAGGAAAAGTATAGAGGGGTAGTTAACATAACCATTCAAGATATGTGGCTACAACATTTTCTCACTAAGTTGGGCATTCATTTTCATTGGTCGATCGTCATTTGGTGTGACAACTAGAGCACTATGAAGTTCTACATAGATCTAGTTTAGAGGAAGCAGATGGAGCACATAGAGATACGCATGCACTACATATGAAACTTAGTATACAGGAGGATCATTGACCTACAGTTATGTCCTTTAGTAGAATAGACGACAAACATTTTCACCAAGACCTTCACTAAGTAGAAGTTCCATTCTCTGTGAATTCATCTTGGAGTGAAGGACACGGTTTCCTAGCAACTGTAGTTCTTCATTTTACATACATTTTACCTTGAGGGGGTGGTTTTCCCATGAGGTGTTCCCTCTTTCCTCACTTTATTTCAGTGTATCTTTTGTATTTGGGTACCTAACATGGCCTCGTTGTCGGGACCCATTATTTATTTTCACCATAGTGATGTTCAGGAGGGTTGTTGGAGTTACTTAACACACACCTAGGATTCATTTTTCCTAAGGTTTTTTCCTTTTTTATTAGTCATTATCCAGTCTCCTATATTTTAGGAAGAATATTCCTCTACGGTGAATATTCTCTTCAGTTTGACTAGTTGAGTGGATTCTAGATGTTGCATTGGTTTGGTCACCATGCAACGTTGGGATCATCACCAGCTAATGCGCATTAGCCCTGGTATAATCACCAGACGAGAGCATTACCCATGATTCCCTGATCTCCTCCTCACTTCACTCTGTTTCATTCAGTTAACTGAATACTGGTAGACTAGTTAACTCAGCTAGGTGGCAGTTCACTCCAATAACTACTTGAGAGACTAGACTAGGTGGTAGTTTACTACCATAACTATTGGTGTGTGTACATATCACTCTATACCACCACTCTGGTGCATTGGCTTCTCCTCAAGTGCGCATTAGTTGATTTACACATAGTATATCATGTGTAAATTATTCATTTTTCATTACGGTTAATAAGAATTCTTCCATTCTTTCTCTCTTGCTTCTTCTTTCACAATTTCTCTCTGCAAATATGTGTGGTATTTTCTAGCTAGATATATTCTTTGCAGGTTCAACACATTTACAGTATCATCACTTCAAATAAGTAAAAATGCAGAACAAAAGACATAATATTAAGAGTATCCAACAACAAAACGAGTCTTACCTAACAGTGAAGCAATACAAGTTTTTCAAACTCTTGAAGATTTTTTAGGCAACACTTAGTGACAATTCTATTTCATGAGCAAACACAATGACTTGGGTGTTGCGGAGATGTTGAACCTTGGTTTTGATATGTTTATAATGATAGATAAACCCTTTTTCCCCATTTTTCCCTTTCATCTTCACCTCTTCATATCCTATATTACTAGATTTACCCATTTTAAAAGTTTTACACTCAAAAGAAGCTTCATCAGGTATTGAATTAATGATTTCTAGTAATTCTCCATGTTTTGATTTTTATTTAGAATAAATATTGTGATTACCTAACTACTTGCATAGTTCAAGTTGTTTTTATGGATCTTTCCAAAATCCAGTACCACCTTTTCTACCAAATTTTATGTACTAGATGTTTTCTAGGGACAGTTGTGACACGTCATTTCCAGGTAGGTGAGGACGAATGAAGAAATGCAACGACATGGGTTTTGTGTCAAATATAGCCATTTAGGAAACAAGTGATCATGTTTCCCAAAAACTGCACAAAAAGGGATGTATGGGAGTGTCTTCAAACACATTTTATTATGTCATTACGAAAAATATGGTATCATTCCTGTAACAAATTGTCATCCTAAAAAACTTGGTACTGCTTTGATGTTTTAAATGGTTGGGCCTCTTTTGAACAAATTTGGGAATATAGGTTTTATTGGGGATGATGTTGTTATGATTATTTTCAACCACCATTATCTTAATCAAACTAAATCCAAGATGTGATGGTTGTAGATCCACATGTTAAGGGATTGGTCTCATCCTATTCTAACCTCGTTCCTCTTATAAAATACAAGTTATATGTATAAATGAGGGGGAGGTAGAAGAGTTCAGTGTGCATTATTGGGGAAAGGATATCACTACAGAGAGGATTGTTCCTCTATGTACTTATTTATTTTGTTTTTGGTAATGAAAACACTCTATTGTTGCACCTTGTGAGTTAATTGTTGTGGTTTTACCACAACGCATGCTCAACCCCCTGACCTGAGTATGCACTGCATATTAGTTAGTTTATTTTCTATTTAATTTATGCATTGATTTCATAGGTTAGTTTATTTATCATTTTATTATACTTTTATGCCTAATTTCATTTTGAGTGATTGGTGTGGATTTATCCTACAAAATTTAGGCACTAAATATTGAAGAATGAAAGTATTTCTCTAGTAATGTAACACCCCCAGCCACCTCCTGGGAAATTTTACATAAAAAATTTCTTGATCTCATACCAATTTGTGATGCACCTAGCCACCCGGGCTAAGTCACATCACTCAAAATTCTCTTTTCATCATCTTTGATACCAATTTACCCGAAATTCCACTGAAATTGCTCTGACACAACTTTGTCACTAATAAAAACATATAATTACTCTACAAATCATGATTATATACATATTCATAACGAAATTATACAAAATCCTAACAGAATTATACATGCATCATAAATAACATAAACACATGACACCAATTGCATAAATATTATTACAAACATGATTTAACATGCAATTTGTCACTTATAATTCAAATAAAGACACAAACCTTGGGGAGACCTTCCCCATTCCTCCCAGCCTTAGACCAAATTGTTCATAAATATAAACAATGGGTCACCCCTGAGTTGGTGATAAACTCCACTAGGTAAGGGTTCCCAACTAGGATAAATTATCTCACTCAACACGAACTTAATCACAAGTAACTCAGTTAGAGGTGACTCGATTACAGGAAAGTTTGTCACAAATGCCAATTCAGACCGACAACCTGCAGTCTCTCATTTCCCACATTCCTGACCCACCCAAGGAAGTGTGCCCCTTCTCTACTCAACAGTCCTTCGCCTGCCCCACTTTCCTTCCAAGGCTTCAACAACATGCTAGACAAGAAGTCTCAGAGCCCTATTGTTGCACTTTGGCACCTCAAGAAATAATTCCCTGCAATTCTCTCACCTAGAGATAATGTGATCTCCCATAGGCCTGACAACCTGCCTCTTCAATCAAATAACCCACAGTATTGAAAACCCACCTCTTCAATTTAACTCTTAAAGCTAAGCCATGCACAGGATTTTGTGACAGTAATCATCTTACTAGTCATAGTAACAATCGAGTTCACTCACTGAACAGTTTTATGATAGAACAATCAGTTTACCCCCTCAACTCATGATGGTCAAACGATGAAAGATGATAGAATGTCAGAATGGAATAATTCCAAGCTATTTGACTTCATTTTCCCAACTTAACACCTGTCAGGTTGAGAAGAATCTTTAGTCCAAAGCATGTTCCCAACTTGATAGTTGTCATGTTGATAACTACTTTCAGCCACTTGTCCCCTTCTTAGGACTTAGGATATAATCATATATCCTTACTTTACACTTTTTAGGAAATATTAATAAAATATTCCTTTTTGGATTCAAGCCCCTTTAACCCATCCCCCTTCACCTCAACTAGAAAGGTTTAATCCCCCCGAACTCTTTTACATGATCGGTCTTCCACAGGGATGTATTTTCATTATATTGTATTTGATTCCACTTACAATTTTAGTACATAAGTATTGACATTTTGCATCGAGGCTCACCAGCCTCAAAATACACAGTTCATGAATTAAAAATATTCCACGAGAAACTTTTGGGTTGTGTGCACTCTTTCCTCAGTGTGCCACCCTCATGCCCTTAAACAGGTGCACGTTGCAACATGATTTCTATACAAAAAGGCTTCGCTTTCCTTCAAAACCTATGCACTAAACTAGTGGGCGTTGAATCCAGGGTTGTGTGCTTTTTCCTTCAGTGTGTCATGCTTTTGCACTTACACTTGTGCATGTTGCATACATTAAGTTGTTTTACTTTTATTCTGCCACTCATTTGTTCTTTCCCAGGTGCATGCCAAAAAATTAAACTATGTGTTGTATAATTTTACAACTACATGCACTCCTTTGGTGTGTGATTCGAGTGCACTAACCAGTTGCGTCCAAATCAAAACTAAGTTATTATAATATCATCTCACCAACTTATAATTAAAGTGTAGTTAAATGGATATTTACACTTTAGGGTTCATCCTAGGGGTATTACAATCCCCTCCACCTTATTTATGCACTATCCTCAGTGCAGTATTTACACATGTATAGTCAAAATTTCAAAAGTTTTCAAAAAGATGTGGGTACTCAGCCCGCATAGCATCCTCATTATCCCAAGTTGCATCCTCAAGGAAGTACCAATTCCATTTGACCTTTACTGGATCTAAGGATCGATTCTAGAGCTGCTTGATATTTCGATCCAATATGCACATCAGATGCACTTGAAAACCGCCTTCTTGCTCCACCTGAATCACATTCCAATCAATGACATGATTAGTATCAAGAACATAATTTTTAAGTAATTATACATGGAATACATTATGAATATGCATTGATGGAAGAAATGAAAGAATATATGCCACACGTCCAATCCTTTCCAGGATTTCAAATGGCCCACAAAATCGTGCTGCCAACTTTGAACAATTTCCCAACTTAAGGGAACTTCTATTGGCCTTTACTTTCAGAAACTCGTGGTCACCCACATTGAATTACCTATGAGAATTTTATTTATCAACATAACGTTTCTTCTTTTCCTGTGCATCTTTTAAATTCTTCTTTATCTTCATCATCTTCTCTTCAATTTCCTTGAGTAGTTTTGGCCCAACTACTACACGGTTTGTTGGGTTTTCCTAGTTGACTGGTGTGTTGCATTTTCTACTATAGAGCGCCTCAAATGGGCTCATATTCAGGAATGCTTGGTACCCATTGTTATAATAAAACTCTACCAAGTGTAGATAATATTCCCACTTGGATGGTTTATCCATTGTTGGCCCTTGACCAAGTTTTGAAGTTACTTGGTCATATTTGACCCTTTTTGGGACAATGTAAAGGGAAAGGGATGTCGGACCGTGGGTTTACCCATGTTTAGGCCCACTTTGTAATGTATAAATAAACATCTAGGAATCTAGTAGAGGAGGATTGTATCTATGTGATGTAATCTAAGTGCTAATAGACTATGTAAGTTATCTGTGCATGACTATAGAAGGTTTACAGAGCTAAGTGCAAGTTGTTGTAGAAGTTATAGAAGGATTTATGATGTAAGCGCAAGGAATAAGTATCTAGCAAGCTGCGCAGATCTTATGTCCTATGTGAGGAAGGGTTTTTGGTGGTTTTGTGACTGTAACCGATTGGAGACGCTAATAAAGAAGAAGAGTTGGTGGACGTATATCCAGGGAAGGGGGTGAACCACGTAAATCTGTGTGTTATGCTTTGTGCTTTGACTTGATGTTTTGTCCCTGCTTTTGCAAAGTGATTTGATATATTTAGATAGATATACTTATGATTGGTGCTTCTTAGATATGTGTGAATGCTAGATCTGACATGTACAAAGATGCTTAGTGATGATCTACTGGATCTGATCTATTTTTTTGTTGCTAAGTGCTAAAATACCTTAGATCTAAGTAAACGATGTGATTCTCTGTGTTATCTGTGAAGTATAATAAAGGTTGAATATTGATGAATAATCAATGTTAAGTGTTTTTTAAGAAATATAATCACAGATCTGTGTCCCAGCTAAGGTTGCAGACACCTGATTCTTGCAACCACCCCTTCCGCTACCTCAAGTGAGAATTCATCTTCTTTGCAGGTGTTTCTGAAAGGGTCGGTAGTTAGGATTGTGTTGGTGCGTTGTTGTAGCGTTGAACCCTGGGTCTGCCCCTGTTCCAACAAATGGTTATGTTTCCAGGACGTGAAACTATGATTGATGGGAACTGAGGAAGAGGAAGCTTTGTGCAAAGATTCATCCTGAAACTGTGGAAGCTCTGTGCAAGGATCTGTGCCCTAGTGTGCAGTATTCCACTTGATATGAAAATATTTGTGTTACAGATAGAAGGCAAGATTTGAAGAAAAGAAGCGAGATATGAACACTTTGTTCTCTAAGAAAGGTAAAAGTGGAAGTTTTTGAAGAAAATAGGTAAGATATGTAGAAAAGAGGTAAGATCTGTAATCCCTGTGCTCTGATAAAGGTAAGAATAGTCAAAAGTTTTTATATCTAGAATCTTTGTGCTCTGCAAAAGTAAAATATGTGAAATTTTTTGTTTCTAGAGTATGGATCTAGGTATGTCTGATAGATTCTATAATGATCCCCCCAAACCAACCTGAGGCCGGGGTACGCCACTCCAGAAAAACCACTCATGCTCTGACACCAGTCATTAACATTCCCAACCATCAGGCCAGGCCATGCTACTCTAGGGAACACTTTTGTTCCCATACTACGGAACATACAGTAGCATACCCAGTAGTCAACTAAGCAATGCCACCTAAATTTACTCTTTAGACTACTTGCAACTAAAACATATAAATACAACATGCTCGCAGAAGCTTTACATCTAAACATAAACAAACAATTACTTTCTGTAACATATGACTTTCATATTAAATAACAGTAATTATC
>ML790361.1:642322-652742 GCA_009831015.1 Picea engelmannii | reverse complement strand
CATGCCCCATTGATCATTGCAATTCGTGTATACTTGAAAGAGGGCAAAAATAGACAAGTTAGAAGATATTTTATTAATAAAATTGATAAAAAAATCTAATTTCTAAGAGTCAAGACTAGCTACAGAATCTTGTGATTTTGTAGCTGGTCTAAATCAAACACAGAATCTTATTAAAAATCAATTTGAATCTTGAAAAACATATTAAAAATATTTGATTGCTAAAAGCATCATTCAAATCGACACTAAATCGTATTCAACCAGATGACAACAAAGATGGATACACTCTGTTTAATTCGTTATCACCAATTCGGGTATATAGAATCGTATTGGATAACTCGACAGCAATGAAATCGTTTCATGGACCAATTGAAATCCAAACCAACAGTTTATGTTTCTCCAGCCATTAACAAAATCACTTCAAATCCAAACGAAATCAACATGATCGTTTTCTCAAATTGATAGAACTATATTAAACATAAACAAACGATCCATGCTATTAGCGAATCAAGTCACAACTGGTACGTAAATTATCACAAACGAAATCATAATGGAATTAATCGATTGATAATAGGATCTGTGGGACTTGTCCAACGTTTGCCAATTGGGGCAGGAAGGATCGATTGATATTCAACGAAATCATTACTTGAGTCAATTTCAAAAATGAACTATTAGCCGAGTTTTCTCATACGAATTCAACAGAGACAAAATCATTTTTTGAAAATCAAAACCAATAGCGCAGTATCAAATCTACTTTTGATATCAATCTAACTCAAAACAGGCAATCGTGCTAACTCAAGGCATGCATCAATCAAACCAAAACGAATCGAAACATTGTGTTTGTTACAGCCGTTATGAATCAACACAAGTCCACGATTATAGCAAGTAGATCTTTAGCATGGGTCAAAGATAACTAAAATCCAATCGAGAATACTAATTCAATACAGAACAGATTCATTTTGAGTTTATTAGGAGCAAAGGAAACTAATTAAAATCATACCAAATCAACTATCAAACAGAATTGATTCATAAACAAACCAAACCGAATCAAAATCAATGAATTGCTTGTACTAAACTAGGCACAACAAATCGCATAACCAAATCATATGTACATTTCATTTTAGTAAAATGAACCTACTGTATAGGATCCACAACATAACCGTTTTTAATAATCAAACTATGACAGAGTCATTTCGAATAATGGATAGAGCTAATTGAAACCCAAATACCAATTCATTATATTAATCCGAACAATTCATGAAACAAAATTGATATTGAAATTCATACATGTATAAACAGAAAACAAATTGGTCATGACAATTTGGAATTGACGAAGGCTGTAGCTGATTCGACATTTCTGAAAACGATCGAACTAGTGGTTTTCTGCTTCTTGTCATTAGCTTGAAACCTATCCCTTTCTCTTGATAGCACTGTGACTTGGTTCTCTAAGAATTTGATCTTCGATTGTAACAAGGGAACGTCGGCATAGTAGTGCTCAAGCCATATATTACATTGGTTGCATCGTGTTTGCTCAGGCTTCGAAATTGCAGACGAGGGTTTGTTTAAATCATCGAGGGTTTCATTAGGCAACTTGATTCCTGGGTAGTGGGGATTTTTCTTTAGGCAAGGGGGTAGATTAGAGACAAGGTCATAGGGTGGCTCCAAGCATAATCCTTGGGAATAAGGGTACTCACTAGCTAGGAAGTCCTCGACATCAGAGTCCTAGTCTTCACTGAGGACTATGGGCTTTTGATCAGCGTTTGGTTTAGGTTTATTCCGGGCAAGTCTCAATATCAATCGTTCATTCTTTTTAGCTTTGTTGTCAACAGTAGGATTACCCTTGAGCTTCTTACTCACGAGATTATTTACAGCCTCAGCCTCATCTATTTTGATGTCGGGTAGGTCGATGTCAGGGCAAACCGAGGCTTTGGGAGAGGGCATAAGGGCATGGAAAGGCACGGGTGGCCCGACCTTAGTCTCAATAACCATGGCTTTATCAATTTGGACAGACTTCGAACCAGCAAAGCCATTTCTAGCCAGAAAAGATTGCCAATTATCGTCGTGGAGGTCTAAATGATGAACAACGATAAGTCTAATCAAGCCATGGTGAAACAAGTTGTTGTCAGAATTCTCGCATTTGTACCTCTTAGCCATTTTGTAAAGGCTATGTAGGAAGTAAAATGGCATGTTCAATGGATAACCCATAAAATTCATTAACAGTCGAAGGTGATAAAGAAAAACCAATCCATACCGACCCTCACAGGTCAAAAATTGTTTGACCATTATCAAAAGATCATGCCACCTCTATTTAAGTGTGGAAATAGGCATACCTTTGTCACAGGATGTAACCTTTCATGATACGAACATCAAAGGCCATGGCACCTCGTCGAATGTAGAGTTTTTAAACCATCGTTGTCCCGTGGATGCCAGTCTTGTGGCAGAGCTTATGAACTCTTCATTCAGCTCAAGCTGAATGTCACCTACCTTAGCCCTACACCCATCAAAGGTAAGGGCGAATTGTTGTGAAACCAACAGATTGAAACCCTCGAACCTCTGTATGAACGTGAGCCAACCATTATCTTGTAAATCCTTATGGGCATTATCAAAGAGCAACAAAGATTGACTACCATTCGGCTCAACTCGCACCACCGGTGCCATGGAGAGGAGCACACGGCAAGCGATATGAACGAGCCAGGGTTTGACTCACAGCATATGCAGGAGCAGAATGCTCATAGGCTTACCCAAAAATAACAAGGGTGAAACGGGGATAGGGGTAAACATTAATGACATCGTGCAAAGATGGTGGAGGTGTTTCGGCCCATGCAGAGTAATCACTACCCACAGTACAACCGCCGACGCTTTTAGCTATGCATACCACAATGCATATGTGTCAAAAACTAAGCCATTTCAATCAACCAATGGATATATGGTAATTCGATTAGACATTTGCGCGAGCCATAGTCATAGTTTGAAAACCAAAGCAATAAATCGAAATCACACCAAAGGTTTGATTATATGAACTATGTGTTGTATGAAAAGATTTATACCAAGAGTCTTACCACAACACAAATGTGTTTTCATGGAACCAGTGAATCGATCAAAGAACATATAAATTAAACCACCAATGCATCACAAACTTGATCAAACATCAAGCCACCAATAAATCAATGATTGGATCACACTCCTTAACAAATCATCACAATCTCAAAGAAATGGAAATCATATTAAGAACGGAAATGCCAAATGAGTAAAGAATCTTGGAGTCTTGCCGATTGTATATCGATAAGTAAATTGGAAACGCCATGAGCATAGAGACAAGAGTGATCATAACAATCCAGTGACATTTTTAATATGACTTCGAGATTAAATTTTTTACGCTTGCAGTCATGAAAATGAGAACAAAGGTAAGTGTGTAAGTGCATGAAATAATAATGTTGTTTTATCCCAAATATTGCGACGAAAAATCGAGGTTTGCAAAACACTGGTGTAGGCAGCTTATAAGGACAGTATAAAATAAGAGTTGGCTGCCAATAGAATCCGAGAAGGTATTACTACAGATGAAAGACACCTTGATCAACCACTGACATTTTAGGTTATCAGAGATATTTAAAGAAAAAGAATACATCGAAGTAAGAATAGGGGACTTCAACATTGACTATGTTCTTGATGAAGAAACACCAGTGAAAATTATGCCAGAGAGAACTTGGGAAGCTATAGGAAGGCATGCTATGATCCCTTCATTAAGAGAAATAGGGCTATTCAGACGAAAAATGGTGAACCTATGTGGAAGGCTCACTCAGATATCTATGAATACTAATGGAACTTTGATAGAGGAAGATTTTGAGATTATCAAATTTATTGAGGACAACACCCCATTTACTATGTTACCTGGAAAAACTTGGATTGAGAGAGATCAAGCCAGAAAGAAGGAAGAAGAAAAGGTTTTAGAACAGTTGAGACAAGAGTTAACAGATTTCATGACCAGAAGGATCTCGCAGTTGATTGAAGAATAGGAGAACCAATTGAAGCTATTTGACACCTAGAGCCCAGATGTCAAAGTTGAAAGAGCACTAGAGGACTCACAGAATATTGTAGTATCTATCTCAAATATAGAAGAAGTATTACCCCTGAGTCTTAGGAGAGAATCTCAGCAGCACGTAGTGACTATGTCCAAGGAAAATAATAATAATAATGGGAAAAGAATCACCGAGATGAAGCTCATTGGAAAGAACGCTAGGAAGCTAAGTAAAAAGAAATCTAAGATCGACAGGATACAGAATATTCCAGAGGGAACCTCACAGAATAGAAAACTTGCAGAAATTGAACTTCACCGAGATATCAGACCAACAACATAGGCCACTTCACCGAGGCAAAGCAATATAGCCGTTGGAAGTCGATATAACCGTTCGACTACCGCTCCAAACGGGTCGAAAAGCATTGATGGTTCACCACTAGACCATCAAACTACACCATAACAGATAGAACATGAGTTAATGATACCTCATACCCATTACAAGCAAACCGTTGCTAATTTTCTTACTTAATCCGCTACGCCACGCACCGAGAATACTTTTTGCTAACTAAGAATTTGAGCCCACAGCTTGATATTATTTTTCACTGTGATCATCGCCTTGTTCCCGTACTCTCCATTACAGTCTCTAAATTCAGTTCACACCCGATCTAATTGACCCTGAGATTTTATGTCAGACGAGCTCAGGCACTACAATCCATCCATGCAGTTTCTATTGCGCCCTCGACAAGTGGAACAGAAGAACTAGGAGATGAGCCAGCCCAATTGCACCAGATCGTCAATAAAGTTGAAGCTCACCTTCAACGAGATTAGGAAGAGATAGAAAAAGGCACCCAAGATTTGGTGCAGGCATAGGAAGATCTTCTAGAACAGCGCAGTAATGCAGAACCAGAAAAACTAGCTCTTCAAGCAAAGTGGGAGGAAGAGAAAGAAGCACTATAACAAGACAAGGAACAGTTGCTCGCAGAGGAAATTGAAGTACAGGAATGGATTCACAGAGCACTTCACTCTGTGATAGTCATCGAAGTACAAACACAATAACGGGTTCCACAACAGGTCACACAACTGGAAGGAGTGATCCAGTAGCTTCAGCAGCGCATCGCAGACTTGGAACTTCACACTATGCCCGAGACTCCTCAAGAAATAAGAGATCTAAGAGAGGCAACTTCCCACCGCACAGTTGACCAATTAAAATCCTTTTTCTTGGAATACTAGCAGCTGAGCTCCAAAAGTGCTCAGATGTATCAAAACCTCATGGATAATCCATAGTTACAAGCGTTAAAGTCACAGCTCCAACACGCAAAGTAGCAGGAAGACACGTTACAAGCGCAGCTTAAGGCCTTGTCACCAGTCGAGAGAATGAAGAGGTTTCTAGAGAAACACATGAACCAACAGAAGGTACACACACTCTAGAGTAAAGTAATGGAAGTCAAACAATGAATTCAACCAGTGCAAGAAAATGCATGCCAACTAATCACTGAAGCTGAAAACCGAGGAGTAGAACTTGAACAAGTTGTGAGTACAGCAAAACAGTGCCTAGAGGGACTAGTCAGTGATGCACTCATCTAGGAGTTCACTGAGAAAGCGGCAGTCACACTACAACAAGTTGAAGCAGCTCGAGCCAAGCTCGAGGAATTCGAGGTGTAATTGCTCAAACCAAAGTGACTCGGGACAAGTCACAGTTGAGTGTTGGGGGTTTGTTGGCCCTTGACCAAGTTTTGAAGTTACTTGGTCATACTTGACCATTTTTGGGACTTTGACATCCTTTCAAAGATGGAGCACTAGACGAAGCAGAGATCATAGGATCTTGACCCACTTTTGGACCCCCATTTTGGGTTTTGGGACAATGTAATGGGAAAGGGATGTCGACCTGTGGGTTTACCCACGTTGAGGCCCACTTTTTTAATGTATAAATAAACATCTAGGCATCTAGTAGAGGAGGATTGTATCTATGTGATGTAATCTAAGTGCTAATAGACTATGTAATTTCTTCGTTCATGACTGTAGAAGGTTTACAGAGCTAAGTGCAAGTTGTTGTAGAAGTTATAGAAGGCCTTTTGTTGTAATTGCAAGGAAGAAGTATCTCGCAATCTGCGCAGATATTATTTCCTATGCGAGGAAGGGTTTTTGGTGGATTTGTGCCTATAACCAATTGGAGACGCTAATAAAGAAGAATATTTGGTGGACGTAGCCCCAGGGAAGGGGGTAAACCACGTAAATCTGTGTGTTATGCTTTGTGCTTTTACTTGATGTGTGGTCCCTACTTTTGCAAAGTGCTTTGATATATTTAGATAGATCTAATTATGCTTGGTTCTTCTTAGATATGTTTGAATGCTATATCTAACATGTACAAAGATGCTTAGTGATGATATACTGGATCTGATCTGTTTTTTTTTTGCTCAGTGCTAAAATACCTTAGATCTAAGTAAACGTTGCGATGCTCTGTGTTATATGTGAAGTATAATAAGGGTTGAATATTGATGAATAATCGATGTTAAGTGTTCTGTAAGAAATATAATCACATATATGTGTCCCAGCTAAGGTTGCAGACACTCGAGTCTTACAACCACCCCTGCCTCTACGTTGGGTGAGACTTCATCTGCTTCGCAGGTGTTGCCGAAAGGGTCGGTAGTTAGGGATTTGTTGGTGCATTGTTGTAGCGTTGAACCCTGGGTCTGCCCATATGCCAACATCCATGGCATACATATTTAACATATCTTCTACTACTTGGTTCACCCTTTCTGTCTTCCCATTTGAATCTGGGTGAAAAATTGTGTTAAAATGCAGATTTGTTCCAAATCCCTTGAACAATAATTTCCAAAAATTTGAGGTAAATTTTGGATCTTTATAAGACAGAATTGTCTTGGAAATTCCATGTAATCAAGCTATTTCTTCCAAATAAATATCAGTTATGTTAGCTTCCTTGTGATTAAGATTTACTGGAATAAAATGGGCAACTTTGGTAAGATTTTCCACCATTACCATGATAGAATCATGCTTCTTGTTGGTTTTTGGTAATTTTGTAATAAAATACATTGTTATTGCTTCCCACTTCCACTCATGAATGGGAAATGGATGTAGCAATCCAACTAGATATCTATTCTCAACCTTGACCTTTTGGCATGCCAAACACTTGGCAATGAAATCAATAATTTCTTTCTTCATTCCTGGCCAGTAATATTGACTCTTGATAGCTACAATAGTTTTTTGGTTACTTGGGTGTCTAGCATAAGGTACTTTATGCATTTATCCCAATATCAAATTCTTCAATTCCCAAGAATTTGGCCCATAAATTCTACCTTTGTATCTGATAATTTCATCACTTTCCATCTTATAGTTTCCAACTTTCTACTGTAAATTACCTTGCTACAATGTTTCCCTTAACTCCATATATTTTTTATTTGATTTTGCATCTTCTAGAATTTTATATTTCAAGTTTGATTCACACATGCTAATGGTTTTTGTAACATCCTCGGCCACCCAGGTTGGGCTATGTTACTCCAGAAAATGCTCTGATACCATTTTGTAACATTCCTAACCACCAACAAGTCGGGCGTCGTCACTAAGTAAATATATTTTTTTCTCTTATACCAATTTGTAACATCCCTGGCCACCCAGGTCAAGCCATGCTACTCCAGAAAATGATCTAATACCATTTTGTAACGTCCCAAGCCACCAACAGGTCGAGCGTCATCACTGAGTAAACATTGTTTTTCTCTGATACCAATTTGTAACGTCTCCAACCACCAACAGGTCAGGCATGCTACCCTGGACAGAGCTCTTTTGCGGAAACATTCACATATAAACTTAACAGGAAATGAAAGAGATAATATGGAAACATACATGCAATGAAAAATGTGATATTATTACAAGATTCACATACATGCACTTAAATACAAAATTTAACCATTAAGCACATAAAATATACTTATCTCTTCATTGAATTACACCAACTGCGTGCAGACCTTTCACAAACCTCCTATTCGTAGACCACACTGCTCCTCAATCTAAGAAGGGTCACCACTAAGCTGGGACTAAACTCCATCGGGAGAGGGATTCCTAGGCTAGGAGGGGAAAATAGGAAGTTGCACAGTACAACAGGAAGGATTTCCTCCAAGGATTCACTTACGCCCACAACTCACAGAATCTCATTCCCCACATGCTTGTCCCACCCCAGGAATGTAAAATTTCATTGTCACAGAGTCCATCGACTACTACACCTCCCTTTTTTAGGCTTGAGCAATAGGCTGGATCAGGAATTATCAGAGCTTTGTAGCTCCTACTAGACTCCCTTGAGGAGAAATCACTTCCTCAACACACTCTCTCACCTGGAGAGAGTGGCTCATAGGCATGACAACCTGCTTCTTCTATCCATGGGCTTGATAACCCGCTTCTTCACTTCCTCTCCTCAACACACAATGATCGTGATGGAAGCAATAGAAAATGGACGTGGCGAATAGTATTGACAAGACAATATGCAGGCAACCCACAGGGTACAATTGCAATGAGGGTGTCAATTCAATCTTGTTGCAGAGTTTTGGGGTAGTTCAAAAATTCAACAATGGAAGAATGGCTCACTTCATGTTTTCTCAGTGTATCAGTGAATCGGGGTAACCGATGTCCAACATGGTCAGCATGGTGAGAAAATTGGTGAACAATCCTCCTAGAATGGTGAGAATCCTCATAATCCTCCCCCTCCTAAGAGTGGTGAGAGCACCCCCCCCTAAATCTGCATGTGTCTTGGATGACACTTGGCTCTCCAGGAGCACGTTCCTCCCACTTGGAACTTGTTCCTCTCCCTAAAGGAACTTAGGATATATCCATATCCCACTCACAATATTTAGAATAATAATATATTATTCTATTAGAATTAATCTTTTAATCTTATCCCCTCTTTCCAGCCTCTCATCCCCCTTCCCTTACCCATCCTAGTGGAGCTTAGTCCCCCATAAATATTTCTTTGTGGTCGGTATACACGTAGCAATGTTGTTATATTAATAATATGAATATTTACATTTACATAACAGGCTCCTAGACTTTAACATCTATGCTCTTCGGCCTAATAAACACATAATCCTACCAGCTTATACTTACTTGGCTCACCATCCTACAAAACATGTTACATTCATAATTACAATCGGGGCTTGGCCTTCGAATATTAGAATCCCCTCCCTGTATTTTTTCACTTTCCTCAGTGCAACTCATTTACACAAAATCAACAAGATTTTCAAAATATTTAAAATCATATTATCTTCATGATCCCATGTTGCATCCTTGGGAATGTACCAGGTCTAATGACCTTTTACAATCCTTATGTCTCGATTCCGGAGCTTCTTTCTTTTCCGGTCCAGTATGCACACTGGATGCACTTGTAAAGAGCCTTCTTGCTCCACCTTAATCACATTCCAATTAATCACATGACTAGCATCAGGTATATATTTCTTAAGAAATGAGACATGAAATACATTATGAATAGTCAAGCATGCAGGAAATGTAATCATATAAGCTATTGGTCCAATCCTTTCTAGAATCTCAAACGGTCCACAATATTTGGCTGCCAACTTGAAACAATTTCCCAGCTTCAAGGAACTTTTGTTGGCTTTCACCTTCAAGAAAACATGATCACCCACTTTAAACTCCATGTGGGCTATGCCTTTGTCAGAATGTTTTTTCTGTCTGTCTTGGGAAGCCTTCAAATTCTGCTTAATCTTTAACAATTGCTCTTCCATTTCCCTGAGCAACTCTGGCCCAATTATTTCTCTATCAGCTGGGTTGTCCCAACTTATTGGTGTGTTGCACTTTATTCCATAAATTGCCTCAAATGAGCTCATATTCAATGATTCTTGGTACCCATTGTTGTAAGAAAACTCTAGCAAGTGTAGGTAATCTTCCCATCTATATGGTTTTTCCATCACATACATTTTTAACATATCTTCTATCACTTTATTTACTCTTTCTATTTGTCCATCAAAATCAGGATGATAAGTTGTGTTGAAGTCCAGGTTCATTCTGAACCCCTTGAATAATCCTCTCCAAAACTTTGAGGTAAATTTTGGGTCTCTGTCATACACAATTGTCTTGGCAATACCGTGCAATCGTGATATTTCCCTCATATAAATATCAACGACATTAGATGTCATGTGAGGAGTCTTCAATGGAATAAAATGGGAAGCCTTCATAAGTGATCTGGATTTTATGAGTAGAACGAAATGAATACAGATTATTAATAGGTGCTTAACACAAAATAATAGAAATACAGTAAAACTGGTTTTCTATTCAATAACGAAATAAGCTGAAACTGTAAAATGCAGCGGAAACAAGCTTGTTGGAATGGTGGCGGCTTATCTCTGAGAAGAGATGTGACGGAAGCACGCATTCGCAAGAAGTGGGTTA
>ML790361.1:626063-638809 GCA_009831015.1 Picea engelmannii | reverse complement strand
GTACGATAGTCGGCACTGTTGGCTGACGCGGAGATCGCTTCCTTGGAAAATCCATCTAATGGTGTAGGGTTGTGGGTGCGATGTTGTTAGTAGTGCCAGCCACTTGATGACCTCTACTAAGATGAGGTTCTTCTGGCTACCGCTATCAACAATGAAGTGCAGCAGGGTGCCTTTTACCCACATCTGTAAATGGAAGAGGCGCTCTCCTTCTTCTGGCTCATCTGGTTCACCAGGCTAGAGCTTGGTGGTAGCAACGGTGGCACTAGGTTCAACGTCAATGATCTGTCTTCCCTTTTCTGGTTCTGTCTCAGAGTCTGAATCCACATCTAATTCAGAGGCTTTCACTTTGGCCACTAGCGATTTCTTTGAGTGACAGTCAGCAGTGTTATGCCAAGGGATCTTATGGAAGTCACACCACTTCCTAGTATCTTTCTTTGTATTTTCGGTGTCCTTATTTTCTTACGGCATGTACTAGTTGTCCTGATACTGTCCATCTTTTCTCTGTTCTTTGTTTGGTGGGTTGGCGCCACCCTTTCTTGGATTTTTTTGTGAGGGGTTCCCAGGCCCAAATTGCCACGTCTTTTGTTTGAGCTTCTGCTTGATTTTGACAACATATTGGTAGGCCGCGCCCAAGGATGAGATGTCCAGAAATTCCATTTTGGTCTGGATGTATCTATGCAGATTACCGTGATACTTGAGCACCAGATGTCACTCTGAATCTTTGATACCCAACTTGGTGCGCAAGGTATGGAAGATATTTGTGAAATCTGGCACTGCTTGGTCTCTTTCTTGCGGCAGTGTGGTCCATTTGGTATACAAGTCATCATAACTTCTGAAAAGGTAGTATTGTTCCTTAATAGCATCCTTGAAGGATTCCCAAGTCACTGTGACTAAAAATAATGAGGTTTCCTCTATTTTGTTTTGCTTACAGAAAGTTTTCCACCAATCTTTGACATGGGGAACGTTTTTCAGTAGCACAAAAGTAATATTTTCTCTATTCGAAAATTTATGAACAGAAAAATACCCTTCTAGTAGATTCAACCACTTGTCTACAGCGTCTGTGTCTATCTGACCTTCAAATATAGGAATATCAAATTTTATTTGTACCTTGAAGGGCGGCGCCCCTGTTTAAAGAAGATGCATTGCTTGTTGGTAGTCATCGAAGGATTTCCGCGAAACTATCCATCATCTCGTTCCTCTATTGCGTGAGGGATTCCTCAATCAACAATTTGAAAGGATATCCTATCCCATCATCTTTCTTTTCTACTGCCATGGGAGGTCACTTGGGTGTGTGAGAGCTTCTGTCCTCAAGAGAAACAAGCTTGAGACCCAACTCTTTGTACTCCGACCTCGTTGGGGACATGCATTAAGACGATAAGGAGCAGACCGCTCTGATACCACTGATCCATATTTTATGAGAAGAACAAAATGATAAGAGATTATTAACAGGTTCTTAATACAAAATAATAGAGATACAGTAAAATTGGTTTTCTATTCAATAACGAAATAAGCTGAAAATGTAAAATGCAGCGGAAAAAGGCTTGCTGGAATGGTGGTGGCTTATCTCTGAGAAGAGATGTGACGGCAGCGAGCATTCACAAGAAGAAGGTTACAATGAGGCTCTGAAGGAATTTTTACAATAAGAAAGAATTCCAAAAATCCTAGACATCCAAAAACCTAACCATAGGAGTTGAAGCGCCAAAACTCATGTGGGCCCCATTTGGGTAAGTTAGTACATCAACTTCCCGGGGTCGTAACTTTTGCATACGATCTCTGTTTTAGGCATGGGATAGCCCATTGGAAAGGTATTTTCGAGGAGATTCATTTTGGGGGCTCAATCATGCCTTTTCCTATAATTGAGGAGATATATACTGAAAAACCTTCATTCAGGCCCTCAAAATAGCCTTGGAAGTTAAAACTGCTAAAAATAGTATATTCCCAAAATTGTCAGAAAAATGTTTTGAGCCAGTTGGAAAAGGTGGGTGGCCATCGATATCCATCTAGATTAGTAATATTATCCACCACCACCATGATGGAATCATGTTTCTTGTTTGTTTTGGGTAATCTTGTGATGAAATCCATTGTCACCACTTCCTACTTCCACTCAGGCATGGGTAATGGTTTAACAACCCAGTTGGGTGTCTATGATCAATTTTGACCTTTTGACACTCCAAACATATGGCGATGTACTCTGTAATTTCTTTCTTCATGGCTGGCCAATAGTAATGGCTCTTGACTGCTGCTAATTTTTTCTGATATCCAGGGTGCCTAGCATAAGGCACATTATGCATCTCTTTCAATATCATACTCCTCAATTCGTGAGAACTGGGTACATAAATTATGTTCCTGTATAGGAGTATTCCATCAACTTCCAACCTATAATATTCTATTTTCTATATAAACTTACCTTGTTGTAAATTTGTTACCATTTCCATGTACTGTGTATCTGCTTTTGCATCCCCAAAAATTATGTCTTTAAGATCGGTTTGATACATGTTGATGGTTGTATCATGTAGTTCATGCAATTTCATGTTGATTTCATCAGCTACTTTGTTCTCCTTTCCTTTGATGTGCTTGATATCAAAGTCATATTCATAGATGAATTCCAACCATCTTCTCTACCTGGAATTTAAAGTAGGATTATCAAACAAATATTTCAGACCATTATGGTCTGTTCTCATCTCAAAACTCTTTCCCATGAGGTAGTGTCTCCATTTCTTTAAAGAGTGTACTATGGCTGCCAACTCCAAATCATGAGTGGCATAGAGCATTTCATTCTCTTTCAATTTCCTGGATTCAAAACATATCACAAATCCATTATGGCTGAGGACTCCACCCAGTCCTTCTTTGCATGCGTCTGTGCAAACCACTAATTCTTCATCTAGATATGTATAATTTAGAATTGGAGCACTGGTTAACAACTGCTTCAATTGTTGGGATCTCTTTTCACATTCTTTTGTCCATTGAAACTTTACCCCTTTTCTTTGCAAGGAAGTGATTGGGTGAGCAATCCTCGAAAATCCTGCAATGAATCTCTTGTAGTAACCAGCTATACCCATGAAGGATATGACTTCTGTCACATTCTTAGGTTCTTCCTTCTTAGGTTCTTCCCACCCTTTAACGGCTTCAATATTCTCAGGGTCTATTGTTATTCCCTCTTTGGATATTATATGTCCCAAATAGTGGATTCGATTTTGGAAACATGAGCACTTTCTCAACTTAGCAAACAGTAGGTGCTCTCTTAGAACCTGTAACACCATACTCAAGTGTTTCTTGTGCTATTCCTCTATCTTGGAATATATAAGGATGTCATCCAAAAAGACAATGACAAACTTGTCTAAATATTCTCAGAAAACACCATTCATTAAGCACATGAAAACAGTCGGTGCATTTGATAACCCAAATGGCACCATTGTGAACTCATAATGGCCATACCTTGTCCTAAAGGGGGTCTTACTGATGTCTTCATCTTTAATCCTTACCTGATGGTATCCTGACCTAAGATCTATATTTGAAAATATCCTTTCATCCTTTAACTGATCGAAGAGATCATCAATCCTTGGTAAAGTATACTTGTTCTTTATAGTAACTTTATTTAACTGCTTGAAGTCAATGCACAATCTCAGGGGCCCATCTTTTTTCTTCACAACTAACATTGGTGAACCCCAAGTTGACACACTTGGGCATCTGTACCCCTTCTTTAAAAGTTATTCAAGCTGCATTGGAAGTTCTTTCAATTATGGTGTGCTCATCCAATAGGGAGTCTTTGATACTAGAGTTGCCCCAAGCATCAAATTTATAGAGAAATCAATATCTCTCTTTGGAGGTGACCCTGGTGTCTCCTTGAGAACATCTTCAAAATATTTTAGGACTGCATGGTTCTCCAATTTTGGCACCTTATCCTTAGGTGCTTCATCCATATGGGCTGCAAATATTTGGCATCCCTTCCTGTAACAATTCTTTAGCTATATTGTTGATATTTCCTGGACAATAACTACCCTGGGAATTCCTTGGACTGCTCTCTGATTTCCTTCCTCATCCAAGCAAGTGAATGCCTTGTTATGACAACCTAATATGGCATGGTGTTGGTCCAACCAATCCATACCAATTAGGCAATCATACGATCCCAAAGGAAACATGTTCAAATATGCCTTGGTACTTAGTCCATTCATTCCCACTGGACATGATTTAACCAACTCAACAACCTTTATCTTAGATCCTATAGCCAGCTGCACAAACCAAGATTTCCCATGCTTTCTTCTTGGTAATTGAAATATTTCCAATACCTTAGGATCTATATAGCTATGACTAGCCCCTGAATCAATTAGAATAGTAAAGGCATGATTATTGATCATACATTCGACTTCAATCATGTGTGATTGAAACACAACTTTCTTGTTGTCCAAGGATGGATAGATTCTTGGTACTCTTATGCCCATGTCCTCCACTATTTTTTCTTGCTAAACATTGTGAACATTTCTCACCTTGTCTTTTCTGTGAGGGAAATATCTAAACTTATGATATCCATTACAACCCCAACATTGCATAGGTGTCTACCTTGGCCTTTGCCCACCTACTTCAGCCATCCTGGGCTCCCTCAAAACTAGCTGTCCTTGAGGACTATTTTTGAAAAATGGTGGCTTGCTCCCCTTCTGCCTCTGCTCCTTCTTAAACTTCCTCTTGTCTTCCCAAGCTCTTTGGAAAGTAGGCCTTCCCCTATGATGATCATATAAACAATGTTCCTTCCTTACGGTTTCTTCCATAGTTTTAGGATCATCATAATGGAATTTTTCACTGATAAAAGGTGGCATCCCACTCATATATATATGGATCTTGACTGTCTAATCCTTGGGGAAATGGACATACTTTAACAGTGCTAGAAATATCCTTTCATATTCATCTATAACTCTTTCATCTTTTTGTCATAGTATCTCTTTGTTAAGTACTTCTTTTCAAAATGTTTCTTGAATTCCTTCCATGTAACATTCTTCTCCTGGATGTGTTTCACTTGCACAAGCTGATCCCACCACATGGATGTCTTTCCTTTCATCTAATAGACTGTGATTATTCCTTCTGCATGAGAGGAATAATTATGCAATTGGAAATATTTCCTCATGCCAAGTAGCCATGTCTCATCCTCTTCATCTTTCTTGTGCTCTCCATCAAAATTAGGAGGTTTGATCTTATTGATTTCACCTTTCAGTTCATCCACTTCAGATCTACTATTATTTATGGTAGGTGATGGACTTGAATTGTTGTGTGACCTCCTTTTGGAATGAGTTTGGGAGTGTGGGTGACATCTGTTACCACTTTTTTCTCTCCTTTCCACATCAGGAAACATGTGGCTCTTTGATTTGTTGGATCCACTATCTTTATCCAACTTATTTTCAATTATCTCCAGGCTCTTCATTAACTTCATATTGAAGTTTTCTTGTTACTCCTTGTCTCTCTTAAGCCTTTCATTATATGTTTGGTGAATTTGGACATCTTTTTTCAATTCTTTAATGATTTTCATCATACCCGCATCTTTATCTATTTCTTCTCCATGCCCATTGGAGTTTGTTCCTTCAACTCCCAAATGGACATCCATTCCTCTAACTTCATCCTCCAGACTATAAGCATCTTGTGCCTCCTCCATTTCTCTGCATTATTTAACAATTTGGTTTGGTTCTGACAATTGTTAACTCTGCAAAATGTGCAGTCAATCAAATTTTGTCAGGCTATTAGACTTAATATGTTTCCAGAATAACTTAAACCAATCTTATTCAACAAAAGAATATCAGACTCCATTTTTTGCAGGTATTTGGTCGATCAAGAATCCCCAAAGATTTATCTCCAAGTCCTGTTATGTTCTACAATTTACTTTCAGTTACCAGCCCCTTTTTCCTCATCCCCCCATTTCTATGACCACAGGATGTGTCCAAGCGCTAGGCTGACATGCACTTATTCAGAACTTAGGGACTTCAGAGCTTCGGGCTCCAGAGGTTTTCACAATCCTCAACCTTCCAATTCCCTGGAGCGTCGAATTGTTGAACTCGTGAAGGACAGTGGATCAACGGTCCATGGCTTCTCAGTATCCAACGGTTGTGACTTACTACTGAACTCCAGCTTCGAGACTTTTCAAAGCATTGATGCGTAGATCCGTTGGAATTTCAAAATGGTGAATTTACAACCAAAAAAACAATAGTCTACGCCCTTATGATTACCAACGACCACGTTCAACTCTGACTTTGGGACTTCCAAAATGTCCATACTCTCAATCTTCTATATCTCCTAGTATTTGGACTATCGCATCTACCTCCACGTACCCTCTATCGGTCGACGGTCCACATTAAGTACGGCCTTCGAGAGTTCCTGACTCAAGCCATTGCAACAATATTTCTTTTGGAGTACCAAATCTCCAGACCTTGGGATATGACACCAGGCATCCTCTGGAACCAACGGTTGAGGTATACTCTGGCCTTCGGGATTTCTTGACTCTATGCAAAATGTAACACAATTCCTTCAAAGTGCCCAGTCTCCAGACTGCAAGATCTGTTGGCACATGTCCTCCATGATCAATGGTCGAGGTATATTCTGGCCTTCAGGACTTCGAGAGTCTTTACACTTGAACATAACTCCTCTGGAGTGCCAAGTCTATGAACTGTAGGATTTGGCACGACGCATCCACTCTGACCAAGTTACTATGTGCCCAATCTAGTTAAATACTTCGCCAAGGTTTTAACTACTTTATGTAACCATCAAGGGCCCCACCATCCATGATCGAGAGGAGTTCCACGTGGTGAAATACTACAAGAGGACATGTGGCCCAATCAGATGGGTGACATGTGTCACGTTCTAACTGGCATTTCAATCTTCCAAATGTTCTTAACTCACTAACACGTGGCACACTTCTCATGTGTCTATGACATCCCAGGTGACATCAACAAGTCACGTCACGTCGGGACTTCGGGCTTTGGAAGATTTTACACTGGCCCACTCCAATTCTCCCAAATGTCAAACTCTCGAATAAGCTTATATTCTAACACGCATCTCCTTTTATGAACGGTCCAGATGAACTCCAGACTTCGAGACTTCGGGATGTTTTACTCTATCACACCTTGTTTCTACCGAATGTTGAATTCCAGAACAAGCCAATCTATAGACACATGTATATTTTGACGAACGGTCCGAATTAACTCCGAACTTTGGGACTTCAGGAGTTTTTACCTTAGCAAACTTTGTTTCTCCCAAAAGTCGAATTCCCAAACAAGACAATTTGCTGACACATGTCCCTTTTGATGAACGGTCTGGATTAACTCCAGACTTTGGGACTTCGGGAGTTTTTTACTCTATCCCACATTATTACTTCTGAATGTCGAATTTCTGCACTATTGTGAGATCTATGGCTCACAATCATTTGCACATAGATCTATCGTTTGAGATCTATTTTTCACCATTGTGCCTTACCTTATGCTTTTGGCTTGATCTAACGGTTTTGATCTGTCTTCGGCCAAAACCAATGGTCAAGCACTTCTCCCCGGATCTACAGTGTAGATCCATTCCGGGACTTTGGAACTTTGGGCTTCGGCCCCTTTTTCTCTATAACACATAGACTTCACCGAAGTCACGAAGTTCAAAGGACTTGGAGGTTAAATCTCATGCACCTTTTTCCATATCTGACAGCTAGAAAAAGTTGGCCTTTCCCTGCACAGATCTTACGTTCCAAATTCAAAACTTGCATCCCAACACAACAGTTGTTATGGCTTCTTTCTTTATTGCCATTACATAAACCGTTATAACTCTTGATCTTCATAAAATTACTAAGGTATTCTCTTGGCGCCCAGGGACGCTCTTAACTCATATTTTGTCTATTTTGACAACAACTTCTTTTCGAAACTTTTGCTTCAAATTCCACTAGCATGGCCCATCCAGGATCAATGTTGAAAACATGGCTTTGATACCAATTTGTAACATCCCCAACCACCCAGTTCGAGCAGTGCTACTCCAGAAAATGCTCTGATACCATTTTTTAACGTCCCCAGCCACCAATAGGTTGGGCATCATCACTAAGTAAACATATTATTTCTCTGATACCAATTTGTAACATCCCTAGCCACCCAAGGCAGGATATGCTACTCCAGAAAATGCTCTGATACCATTTTGTAACGTCCCCATCCACCAACAGGTTGGGCATCGTCACTAAGTAAACATATATTTTCTCGAATACCAATTTGTAACGTCCCCAACCACCAACATTCCGGGCACACTACCTTAGATAGATCTCTTTTGGGAAAAAATCCACATATAAACTTAACAGAAAATGAAAGAGATAATATGGAAACATACATGCAGTGAAACACATGATATTATTACAAGATTCACCGACATGCACTTAAATACATCGTTTAACCATTAAGCACAGAAAATATACTTATCTCTTAATTGAAGTACACCAACTGTGTGCATACCTTGCATGAACCTCCCACTCATAGACCACACTGCTCCTCACTCTAAGCAGGGTCACCCCTGAGTTGGGACTAAACTCCATTAGGCGATGGATTCCTAGGCTAGGAAGGGACAACAAGAAGTTTCACAGTACAACAGGAATAATTTCTTCCAAGGAGCCACTTATGCCCACATCTCACAGACTCTCATTCCCCACATGCCTTTCCCACCCCAGTAGTGTACACCTTCACTATCACACAGTCCATCGGCTGCTACACCTCCCTTTTTGGGGCTTCAACAATAGGCCTGATCAGGAATTCTCAGAGCTATGTAGTTGCTACTTGAATCCCTATAGGAGAACTCACTTCCTCAACACACTCTCTCACTTGGAGAGAGTTGCTCACATGCCTAACAACCTACTTCTTCTATCCATGGGCCTGACATCCTGCTTCTTCACTCTCGCTCCTCAACACATGGGCATGGTGATGGTAGCAATAGAAATTGGACACGAGGAACGGTATTGATAGGAAAATATGCAGGAAACCCGTAGGGTACAGGTGTAGTGAGGGTATCAATTCAGGATTGTTGTAGAGGTTTGGGGAGGTTCAAGAATTCAATGGTGGACTGGCTCACTATGTGCTTGCTCAGTGTATCAGTGAATCTGGGTAACTGATGGCCAACTTGGTCAGCATGGTGAGAAAGTTGGTGAGTAATCTTCTAAGAATGGTGAGAAACCTTTGAATCCTCCCCCTCCTTAGAGTAGTGAGAGCGCCCCCCCATAAATTTGCATGCATCTTGGATGACACTTGGCTCTCCAGGAGCAGATTCCTCCCACTTGGAACTCATTCCTCTCCCTAAAGGAAATTAGGATATATTCATATCCAACTCATAACATTTAGAATAATAATATATTATTCTATTGGACTTAAGCTCTTAATCTTAGCCCCTCTTTCCAGCCTCTCAACCCCCTTCCCTTACCCATCCTAGTGGATCTTAGTCCCCCGTAACTCTTTCTCTGTGGTCGGTCTACATGCAGCGATGTTGTTATATTAACAATATGAATATTTACATGTACAGAATAGGCTCCTGGCCTTTAACATCTAGGCTCTCTAGCCTAATAAACACATAAGCCTACCATCTTATACTTACTTGGCTAACTGGCCTACCAAACATGTTACATTCATAATTACAAACAGGGCTCGGCCTTGGGATATTATAGTTTTATCATGCATCTCATGCACTCTTCTACTGAGTGCATCATCCACCTCGTTCTCTTTACCTTTGATATGCTTTATATCAAAATCATATTCATTGAGGAAATTTAACCACCTACTTTGCCTACTATTAAGAGTTGGTTGTCCAAACAAGTATTTCATACCATAGTGGTATGTCCTCAACTCAAATCTCTCTCCGATGAGGTAGTGCCTCCACATATTCAAGGAATGCACTGATCCGGATTATTTTCGGAATGAAATGAAAGTAGAGATATTATAATGAAATACACATAAATATTTCCAAAAAAAAGAGAAATACAACAATACCTGATTTCTATTAATGAAATAAACATACAAAGACTGTAAAAATACAGAGTGAAAGACTTGCTAGAATGGTGGAAGCTTTATCTCTAAGAAGAGATATGAAAAATATGCACATTCACAATAAAATGAGTACAATGAGGCTCTAAAGGCCTTTTTATAATAAACATGAATTCCAAAACCCTAGACATCCAAAAACCTAACCCTAGGAGATGAAGCACCAAAAGTCATGTTGGCCTCATTGGGGTAAGTTAGTACATCAACTGCCCAAGGTCATAACTTTTGCATACAATATTAGTTTTAGGAATATGATATCCCGTTGGAAAGGTATTTTCGAGAAATATGAATTACACCGTAAAAATATGGCTTAGTTTATATTTTAACAATGGAAAGATAAGGAAACATTGTTTAAGGCCCAAAAACAGACCTGGAAGTACAAAAGATGTACTGAAATGAAAAATTCCAAAATAAGCCAGTTGGAATAGGTGGGAGGCCACCCATATCCACATAGATGTTATGTAGGGATTTAAGATAGCCCTAGAAGTGCAGAACCCACAATTACAAAGAAGTGTCCCCATTACAGAGAAATACGTTGAACTGAAAACTGTCAAGATGAGCTAGTTGGAATTTGGAACATATGGGTGGCCACCAATATCCACCTGGATCAGTCCTCCCCCCTTAGGAAGAAATGGTCTCCATTGCGTTAAGTGCCTAGGGAATAGGGGAAAGCATTTCCTGAATCTTAATCTTGGTGAGATGCATGCCTTGTTGGAGAAGTTTTGTTGCTTGGTTTGTGTAAGGTTGTCACGAACCTGTTGTTGGTGGGGTTGAATCTATTCCACCAATAGATTTTCTCTGGGCTTCATGGGGCATTGTGTAGGCACCATAATAGGTGAAGAAAAAATAAATTCTTTCTCCTCTACAATATGCTTATGATGGATAAGAGGTGTTGAGGCTATAGTGGTTACAGTGGCCTTCTATTATTCCTTTGAAAAGACTGTGAAGACTATGAATTTTGCAGTATGATATATTACCTTGTGGAACTGTTTTGGTGAAACAATAGTCGTAACTACCTCTAATATCTTGTAGAGATAAACCCCCAGAGTAATAATGACACTACGGAGCTGAGACTCATAAACAAGATGATGTTTCCACATATATGATTGTCCCAAAACAACATCACAAACATTAAGAGGGGAAACATCACACACTACCTCATCCTTGAAGGGTTGGTGATCTGGATTTTATGAGCAGAATGAAATGAATACATATTTTTAACAGGTTCTTAACACAAAATAACATAGATACAGTAAAAATGGTTTTCTATTCAATAAGGAAATAAGTTGAAACAATAAAATGCAGCGAAAACAAGCTTACTGGAATGGTGGTGGCTTATCTCTGAGAAGAGATGTGACGGCAGCACGCATTCGCAAGAAGGAGGTTACAATGAGGCTCTGAAGGCCATTTTACAATAAGAAATAATTCCAAAAACCATAGACATCCAAAAACCTAACCCTAGGAGATGAAGTGTCAAAAGTCATGTGGGCTCCGTTTGGGTAAGTTAGTACATCAACTTCCCAGGGTCGTAACTTTTGCGTACGATCTCCATTTTAGGCATGTGATAGCCTGTTCGAAAGATATCATCGAGGAGATTAATTTTGGGGGCTCAATTATTCCTTTGGATATAATTGAGGAGCTTGATCCCAAAAAAACCTTTATTTAGGCCCTCAAAATGGCCCTAGAAGTTAAAACTGCTAAAAATAGTAAATTGCCAAAATTGTCAGAACACTATTTTGAGACAGTTGGAGAAGGTGGGAGGCCACCGATATCCATATGGGTCAATCCTCCATCCTTAGGAATCAATGGTCTCCATAGCATTGAGGTCCCCCATCAGATGAGGAAATTTCTGTTGAATTTGGCCCCGGGTGAGCCACTTGCCTTGGTGCAGGAGCTGCCATGCTTTCACGACTCAATAGAGATAGATCCTTTATTGTCAAGTGCCCTTGATCTGTTTGTCCACAATATGATCATTGTATTCTTGTTGTATGCAGTAGGGGTTGAGCTCTATTGGTGTCAGTTGTTCTGCTACTTCTGAGGTGTCCAATAATGGTGGGAAATAAGGGCGAAGGAGATCCACGTTGAACACTAGGTGCAGACCAAGGAAAGGAGGAATGTTGAGCATAGAACCATTATTCCCCATGGCCTTGGTGATAGTGTCTGGCCCATAACAGAGTGGGCGAAGCTTCCGATGGGGTCCTTTAAGGTGTTCTTTCTGCAACTACAACCAAACTTTGTCGCCCACTTGAAACGTATGCGGCACCCGATGTTGATCATGGGGTTGTTTGTACTTGTCATTGGACTTCTGTAGGATATCCTGAACCTGTTGGTGGATGTGCTGGATCCGCTCAATGAACTGGGTGGCTTTGTCAGCTTTATATGGAGCAGGAGATGAGTCGGTCGAGGTGACCGCAAGGGGAAGTGCAACATCTATGGGACCCAATGGTTGGAATCCCAACCCCACCTGAAAGGGGCTGTGGCCGGTTGAGCTATGCAGGGATCATTTGTAAGTATGTTGGACATAGGTAAGGCTCTCATCCCATGTGTGAGGGTGCTTTGAATTATACATGCAAAGGATATGCACAATCATTCGATTTACAACCTCGGTTTGGCCATCTGTCTGGGGGAGGAAGGCCGTGGATTTGGTGAGCTTGGTGTCCAGTAGTGACTAGAGGATCAACCAGAATGTGTTGAGAAATCGACTATCCCAATCTAAGACAATGGTTT
>ML790361.1:527199-556810 GCA_009831015.1 Picea engelmannii | reverse complement strand
CTACCTCTCTAGCTACCTTACATTCTCCCTATCTACACGACGATTCTCTTTCATCGAAGTGCCAAGTCCCCAAACTACATGATCTTGCGCCATGTGTCCTCTCCAACGGACGACTGAGACTGACTCTATCCTTCGAGCCTTTGCAAGTCCTCAACAACACTGTACTTTGTTTTCTCCGGAGTGTCGGACCCCCGGATCTACTGACATGTGTCCTTCTTGTGATCAACGGTCCAGATCAACTCCACTTCCTTCTAATCCCCCAGAGTATTTACCCTCTGGACCTCCTAATATGACGACGTGTGTCCTCTCCAATGGATGACCCAGAAGACTTCGGGACTTCGGGCTTTGGGAGTCCTAACTTCTCCAACGTGTTGTTCTTCCGAACCTCTGAACTAATGGAGGGTCTAATCGTCTACCACATGTCCATTGTTTTTGGACAGTCACGATGAACTCCATCTTCAGGCCTTCAGGTATTCTCTCCCCAAGGAAACTCAAGTCCTCCGAACCCCGAACTAATGGAGCTCAGATCCATGCTCCACGTGTCCTTTCCAGCGGACGACCGAGATCCACTTCGGCTCCCGGTCCTTCGGGGATTCTCGACACAACTCAACCTATTTCCTTCGTAGTATTGGACCTCCAGATTCCTGGATCTGCTGACACTTGTCCCTCTCAGATGGACTCTGTCTCTTTGGAGCTTGGGAGTCCCCTTAACACTTTTCCACACATCTTCTAAAGTACTATGTCGTCGGACTTCCAGATCTGACGACACGTGTCCTTGTAAATGGACTGTCCCAATTGATTTTGGACTTTAGGATTTTAGCGATCTCGATGACTCCACACTCCAAATTTTTCAAACACGCGAAGTCCGAATGACTTCGTCGATTAAATCTTATGCAATTCTTCCACATCTAACGATTGTCAGATCCCTGTAAACTCCTGAATGGATCTCGTCCATTCGACCCTTAAAACAAACCAATCCTTTGAACTTTTGGCATTCAAAGGGTGTAGAGGGTTAAACCCCGTGCAACTTACCTAGATCAGATAGTTGTGGATCCTTGCACCTAGATCCAACGGTTAAGATCTATTATCCTTCGTGTGCGCTCCTCCTTCGTCCTGGACTCTGATCTAATGGTCCAAATTTTCTCTCTCGCCGAGATCGACGGTTGTTGTAGCTTCTCCTCCTCTGCTCTACGGATTGATCTAATGGCTCAGGTTGAATATTGCAGTTGATCCAACGGTTGTTGTAGCTCCACCCTCCTCCGCTGATGCGCTTTCCTTCCTGATCTGAAAAGATCTTTTAAATACTATGGTTGAGTTCTTAAAACATGAGTTCATTACCCATTTAATAAATTGATGAAAGAGGAAGAATTAAATATGTAACATGGCATCCATAATGAAATATACATATTTGGAAATAAACACAAGAATCAACAAACCATAACAGAAAAATTTGTTAACGGATTTCGGTAATCTCGCCTACGTCTCTGGGCCTTTGTCTCAGTGGGTTAGGCTTTCTTATTTCTCTTCAAAGATTCAAAAGTACATCAGAAAAGTGTCAAATGGATTACAAACTA
Organism: Picea engelmannii; assembly: GCA_009831015.1. NCBI lineage: Eukaryota > Viridiplantae > Streptophyta > Pinopsida > Pinales > Pinaceae > Picea > Picea engelmannii. The sequence continues at coordinate 555,236 of ML790361.1, read as the reverse complement.
ATCTGGTTGTGTTCTGCTAGATCTCAAGAACCCAACACAATTTACGACACTGAAAATGGATGAACAAAGCTCCTAGAAATGGCCCGCAAAGTTGCTCTCCTCAATGGCTTCCCTGCATAAAAATGGTTGAGGATTTACAATTCTTCGGTATTTCTCCTCTTCTGAACCTGTCTCAAGCTGCCAAGAACCTATAGTTTATATAGGCTTGAAGTTGGAAACAAACTCCCAATTCCCCCCCAAGATCTGACCTCAAAAAGAGCTCCAGATCCTCCAATAATGGCCAAAATCTCTTGAAACTGGGTGAAAAATCAATAAAAATCTTAATATATGGGTGAAAACCCAATTTTAGAAAAAAATAGGGCATAGCCCCAGAAATATGGGCCCCTGGTCATGTGCGTGCCCTCCATGTGGCCAAGCGTTATGCATTGGCCCCTTAACGGATGGCCCTTGGTCATGTGGCTTGGCTCATGTGGTCATGCCCTTATGCTCCACGTCCTCAAACTGTTAGCTCTGGCACCTGGTCACACGCCTTGGTCGGCGAGCTATCCCGACCGACCGGGCGCTAACCCACAAATCTGTGCCATACTTTAAAGGAGGGACATATGTAATGGTCACATGCATGTGCCTCGGGGGCTAACTAACATGTAACAATTCTCGCGCCAACCAGATAGTGTAAGGGTTATATGGATCAAACACATGGAATCACATCAGGGGTTAGGGCTAGGCCCCAACCCTTAACTCCATGGACTTGACATTGAAAGAAATTCAAATAATATGTTTGGACATATAATGTTAAGAACTACCGTGGGCGTGCTGATAGCCTGACCATGGCCAAAACATTCCGCCTGGACCAGAGGTCACAGGTTCGACTCCCATGGAGTCCATAATATTTTTCCACAAAAACCAACCAAATGGAGTGGTGCCACATGGCACCATTACATTCTCCCAAAAATATGCCATGTGTCCAAATGTGATTCGACCACGTCTTCCACACATGCCCAGTTAGCACACCTTCCACGTCACTGTATGGCTGTATATATTGTACGGTCAGTTGTCACGTCAGCACAGTACGAACTGTATAGTCAACAAAATTTTGCATGTTTGGCAAAATTAACAGAACGTGATATCTTTCACATACGGTGTTCATTTGAGCCCGTTCAAGTTGTGTTGGGTTCGTAATGATGAGGCCTACGCACACGTCGGGTTTGAAGTGATTCTGAGCACATCAATTTTTAGGCCTTCCTAGACCCATTTTGGTTCCTAGATCCATTTTGGATCACTTCCGCTAAGGTATTTTCTAAAATAATTCAAAGATTTTGAACTTTGATCTTTTCTCCAACCAGCCCGAGCCCCTCATCTTGCACTGTACCTTATGAGCTTGAACTTTCTCAAAACTTTTTAAGGGTCCAGACCCTGTGCTTCTCCTCCAAACAAATACTTGTGCTCTTCCTAACACCTTGCGCTCTTCCTTCAAGATTTTGGACTTTTGTAATGGACCTCGTTGCTCTCTTTGCATTGGCTTCACTTGCTTGAATCATGTATTATGGGAATTTACTTGCGCACTCCTTGCGCCCTCTATGCAGAATTGCATTGCTCCTCTTGAGCTTTCCCTTCTCATGTGCCCTCTTGGAAACTTTCTCACAAAACTCGAGAGAGAGTTCTCATGCACTCCTTGCGATCTCTCAATGCACTCCTTGCAGAGCCTTCAGAGTATTCAGTAACTTTGGTAAATCTCCTTCAGAGTGTTCAACAACTATGATAGGCCTTTCCCTGGAACTATTCATTCTGAGCTTCATAATGGTTCGGGTGTGCCCACCTACCACACTCTTTCTGAACTCCCAATAAATTTCATGTGCACTTCTTGCACTGGCTTCACACAGTTTTCAATACTCTGGTGTGTACTCCTTGCACGAGCCTCAGAGCCCAAAACTACTCAGAAATCCACAAAATATAGAGAAATCAATCTAATTCTTGCAAAGGGAACATACATTGATCTAGGTGGATATTGGTGTCCACCCACCTATTCCAACTGGCTCCTCGTGATCATTTTTGTTTAGCACGTCCTTTTGTACTGCTTTATAATTGTGAGGTCTACACTTGTGGGGTTGTCTGAAGCCCCACACATTCTCCAAGTGGATACAGGTGGCCTCTCGCCTAATCCAGGTGGCTTATTTTGTATGTTTTCATGTCAACACATCCTTTTGTACTTTTAGGGCTGTTTTGGGGCCCTAAACGTTGTTTTTTTGGCTCGCCACAATCAGATTGTCGACTGAGTCAGAGGCTGATGGTGAAATGTGTATTTCTCTGAAATAGCTTTCCAACAAGCTATCACGCGCCTAAAATGGAGGTCGTATGCAAAGGTTACGACCCTAGGAAGTTGAGGTACCAAATTACACCAACTTACCCATAGGGCCCACATGAATTTTGGTGTTTCACCTTCTAGGGTTAGGTTTTTGGATGTCTAGGGTTTTGRCATTCATGAGTAATATAAAAAGGGCCTTTGAGCCTCATTGTAATCCATTCTGCTTGGACGGATGTGCATAGCAGCCACATCTCTTCTCAGAGATAGCTACCACCATTCGAGCAAGTTTCAGTTCTGCAGTTTTACAGTTTCAACCTATTTCATTATTTAATAGAAAATATTGTTCACTGGATATTTGTGTTGTTCTTCTAATCTTTTTGTTTATTGTATTTAGTTTGTTAATTAGTTCATTCCGCTCCTAAATTCGGATCAGTGGTATCAAAGCGGTCTGCTCTTCATTTATTTTTATTTGTACATGTCCCCGACAAGGTCTGGGTACAAGAAGTAGGGACTCGAACCAATCGAGCCATTACTAGAACAGTCACACCGAGCCTGACAACAACCCTGGGAGACGAAAAGCAAGATGATGGAGTAGGAGATCTTATTAAAATGTTGCTCAAGGAATCCCTCATGCAACAAAGGAACGAAATGATGGACAACTTTGCGTAGATCCTTCGATGGTTTCCCATGGGAGAAGCATCTTCATCAAGCGACCATGCAACCCCCTTCAAGGTACAAGTAAATTTTGATATTTCTTTATTTGAAGGACTGATAGATGTGGATGCTATAGATAAATGGTTGAATCTACTCAAAGGATATTTTTTGGTACACAATTTTTTCGATAGGGAAAATATCACTTTTTCACTCCTCAAGGTCGTTCCCCATGTTAAAGACTGGTGGGATACTTACTCTGAGCAAAGGGTCATGGAGGAATCTGCAATTTTAGTGGTGGCCCCTACATGGGATTCCTTCCAGGATGTCATTAAAGAAAAGTAATACCCTATTGGAAGCTACGAGGACTAGTGTTGGCATAGGGGCAGACCCAATGTTCAACGCTTCAACAATGCACCAACAAAACCCTAACTATCGGCCCTTTCGGCAACACCTGCAAAGCAGATGAAGTCTCACCCGAGGTAGAGGCAGGGGCAATTGCAGGACTCAAGTTTCTACAACCTAGCTGGGACACAGATCTGTGATTACAACACTAACAGAGCACTTAGCAGTTAACATTCATCAGTATTTAATCCTTATTCACATCGCAAGTCGAAACCCTAGTTACAGAGCAATGCAGTATTCAACAAGATCTAATACATCTAAGCACTTATCATATAGAAATAGATCAGATCTAGCATCCATTCACATTACTAAGCACTAAGTTTCTATATCAGACGCATCTAGCATATATCACTACACTAAGCACAAATCACATCAATAACATAACAACTATAATGCACAAAGCAACCACAACACAGGATATACGTGGTTCACCCCAATGTGGGGCTACGTCCACCAACTTTTCTCTTATTTCTTGTCTTATTTCAATCTTCTACAAGCACAGAGCCACAAGAACCCACTTTGCATAGGACATGATATCTACGTGCACCTCGCCAAATACTCCTTCCCCAAGCTACATTCAAGCACAAAGACTTCTTACAATCTGCACACAATATTCTTACAATCACTTGCACTTAGCTCTGCAAGTTCTTAGCACACAGTATGCACAAAGCATCCACGACTGTTCGCACTTAGCTCATCAGCCACATTACACATCTCAGTCTTTCTTACTTACATCGCCTAGATTTCTATTTATACATTACAAAAGGGCCTAAACATGGGTAAACCCATGGGCCGACATCCCATACCCGTTACATAAACCCTAAACCCAAAAATTCCCTAAGAAGGGGATGAGATCCCGTGATCTCTGCTTCGCCTTGCGCTCTGCCTTCGACCAGTCTGTCAAAGTCCCAAAATTGGTCAAACATGAACAAGGTTCTCGAAAACTTGGTCAACGGCCAACGGGCCCCCAACACTCACCTGTGACTCATCCTGAGTCACTCTGATCTGGGTAACTCTGCCTCAAATGCCTCGAGCTTGGCTTGAGCTACTTCGACCTGTTGCTTTGCTAGAGCCTCCTTCTCAACAAACTCTTGATTAACCTTCTCTGTCACAGGTCCTTCCAAGCGTTATTCCACTGTGGTGACCACTTGTTCTAGTTCTACACCTCGTCCTTCAATTTCCTAAAAAATTATGCAAGTTTCATCCAGCACTGGATGGAGTCGCTGAGTCACTTCCATGGCCTTGCTCTGGATGGCATGGACTTGTTGTTGAACTGTGCATTGTTCCTGGGATTGTTTCATCCTCTCGACCACTGGTAGCGGCTTCAACTGTGCTTGCATCATTGTTGCTTGTTGCTTGGCCTCCTAAAGATGTGACTCTAGTGTCCTTTGTCCAGGGTCCTCTGCAAGGTGCTCGTAAGTATGTGCACTTTGATTGTTGAGTTGTTTACATTCTAAGGCCAATGCCTTGATTCTCTAGACAGTGCTTCAAGTAGTTTCTTCTCTCTGGTCTTGCACTTCCTGCAGAGTGCTTGGCACTACTTGTAACTCTAGTTCTACTATCCTCTTTTGGAGTTGTTGAATGGCTTCAACAAGCTTCCCTACTTGGTTTTCCACTGGGTTTTCTTCCATCTGTTCTAAACCCATCATAGAGAAACTGATCTAGTGACTACTTCTTTAACTCCAATCTTCTCTGTGAGTAGTTGTTCCTTCTCATTCTCGATCTGCACTCTATACTCTGCAAACTTGGCTTAAGTGTCGTCTTTTTTTTGTTGCGCAACCCAATGTTGTTTTTTGGCTTCCTCTTTTTCTTTCTTTAAGGCCTTTTTGGCCTGTTCTTTTTCTTCCTGAACACAACAAAGGCAATCTTCGGTCACATCTTCTATTCAGCATAGCTGGGTAGGTTCATCTCCCAACTCTGTTCCTTCTGATGACGAGGGCGCAGCAGACACTTCGCAGCTGGAGTAGAGGGCTTGTTGTGCCCCTTTCAGCTCTACTTCAATTCTTTCATACAAGGTCTCTTGTTTGGATTCATTGTGGTGTAAGATGTCTTCTGAGGTATCTGAGATAGCGAAGACGATGAAATCTATGTCATCCATTGTTAGCATAGTCTGCATCTGTGGTTTAGTAGCTTTGGACTTCTTCCGCTATGTAGGTTTCGTGGGGAAAACCTTTCTTTTATCGGAGGTCTCAGCTTCATAAATAGGGTCCCTAGGAGGTGTTACTTTGCCTTGTTTCTACTTGTCTTTTTCTCCTTTGTCCTCTTCTTTGTCTACTTCATCATCACCTTCCCCTCCAGGTGAGTTTAAGGCAGCCTCTTCTGATGCATTGTTTAGGTTTTGTACCTCTTCCTTTTTCTTCCTTCTGCTATTGTTGGGTGCATCATACTCTTCGCGAGTAACCACCAGAATTCCGATGAGGTCGGAGTCGGATAGTTTTGCCTGGTCGATTGGTTTAAGGAACTCTGCAGGCCATTCCTTAGTGATTTCTTCCATTTCCTCCTCTGTGAGTTTATAGTAACTCTACAGCTCTTCTTTGTGTTCGTCTCCATGCGCAATGATACAAATAAAATGTCTATCTGTGTAAAACTTCACAAATGGTTTGAACCTATGCAGGGTGTTCAACGTAATCTGAGCGAAAGACTCAATAGCCCTCTTCAACTGCAGGTAGTAGTTGTGGAACACCGCAATTGACTTCCATTTTTTTTCCATGTCTCTCGAATACGAGAGTGTGGTGAACTTCGCAGCTATGGGTTCTAATGGCTCAATCTTAGGGAAGGTCACACCTTTCGGCATTTCCCAAGAAATGAAAGCGATGATGATCAATACCCAACTGAAGTGGAACTTGTAGCCCTAATCCTGAGCTTCGCGGCAGTCTTTCTCTAACTAGTTGAAGAGGTAGCTCGCCCAGTTCATTTGTAGCCCTTCCACGCATTTTCCCACGAGGTCAACAATGAACCCTGTGACCTTCGTGGGTCTATTTTTCCTTACTATCTTACCAGCAATCAACTAGCAGGCTAGGTGCACTGTGCCATTCTGAATGGAGGCTACTTTGTAACCTCTCTTCCCCTTTTTCACATCGCCATAGGTATCTTTAATTTTTTGCTCCAAGGCGCGATCTGCAGCCTTCCCTAGATAAAATTCTTGTGGGTCTGGTCTTTGCATGCTTAGTCTGGTGATCCGATGGATCAGCACTAAATCTATGGTGATGTGTCTATCCAACCACAGATAACCACCATGGAAGTAAGACAACAGGATTTTAATGCACACGTTAACCTCCTGATGCCTTCCAAAGTGTGGTATCTTCATTACGTTCAGGATAGTGGACCTCACAATGTCCATAGTCCATGGCTGGGAGATGATATTTGACTTCTTCCCCTTGGTCCTAGTCAAATACTTGTGTGGGGAGATCATTCCATGGTTCTTGTTATTTCCCAAGTTGAATTCACTGATCTTCAACGTCATGATTTTTCCTAACTACAGTCCAACCGCATGGATCCCCTTCAAGAGGTACGCAGTGATCAAGGTGTAGTCGAAGTCCTTCGGGACATTGTCATGGCTCACTGCGCCAACTAGAGGCAGGATATAATCGGGTAGGATAGATGGGATGAGATTCACATTCACCAAGTCATCATGGTGCTTGGTTCATTTCTTTGTCGTAACTCGGGATGGTCTAGATCCACGAGCATTCGATGGGGATGCTTTCACTCCTCTCGTCGATGAGAATTGGATTCCTGTAGACATGACCTTCTCAGCCATGAGGTCTATGAGGATATCTTCAACGAATATCTCTACTTCACTGAAGTCACATGACATGCACACTCAAAATCAGGTATCTCATGTCGATGATCAAATACTCGATGTAAAAGAACGGGTGGTGAGCTCTCCATAGGCACTGCACGAAAGAAGCTCGTTCTCTATGGGCTCGAATAATCACAATTGGAAAAAGGTGTTATCAGTGCAACGCGCGATGGGATAAATAGACAATGTCGTAACAGACTCCTCCAACGGGCAGGAACGCCTTAATCAATGCAATTCCATCCGTTATGGCGCGGTCCCAATGATCTAATGGCGATCGTTCTGGCCATAATTGCGGTTCGAGTCGTTTTGGAGTGTCGGAATAATGGTCGAGACACCTCCAACAGACATATTGTTTCCCCATGGAAAAGTGCCAATCTTCGTTGTTCTGATATCCCGATGAAGTTCCATTTTTGCAAACCTTCCTTCTGTGAAGTCCTCCCTAGAACTTCCTGGAATTTTTCTAGCTTTTCTTTCTTCTTGCTGAGATTTCTGGATTTCTTTTTTGTAATCTGAGTCACTGGTTTCCTCTTTCCATTATTGTTCTTATCTCCTCTTGGAATAGTAACTTCTCACTATGGAGGGTCTTTCATAGGGTTCGAGGGTAATACTTCTTCTCTTTCTGGGGTAAGTGCTCTACTCTTTTGTACAGATAGGTGTTTCGAGACTTCCTATGTTCTTTCAACTTCGACGTCTAGATCTCGGGTCCTCAGTAGCTTCGACTGGTCCTCTTGTTCTTCCAGTAAGTGTGATATTCTCCTATTCATGAAATCTCTTAGTTGTTTATTTTTCTGTTCTAGATCCTCCTCTTCTTGTTTCCTTCATGTCTGAGCTTTCTCAATCAAGGTTTTTCCTAGAAAAATAGCAAATGGGGCGTTGTTCTCAACAATTTTAATGATCTCAAATTCTTCTTCTGTCGAATTTCCATGAGCACTCATAGATGTTTGGGTAATACTTCCACATAGGGTTATCAACTTTCCTTTAAATAATCATATTCCTCCTAATGAAGGAACCATAGCAGGCTTTCCCAAAATTTTCCAAGTTCTTTCTGTCATGATATTCATTTAGGTTTCCTCATCCAGAACACAGTCTATGTCGAAGTCTCATATTCTTGTTTCTATGCACTCCTTCTCTTTTAATATGTCTCATAAGTTGATATCTATGTGATCGTTTAGGGTTTCTTTCATCTGTCATAATACAGTCTCTGATTCTTTCTGGAGTTCTGTCATATCCTTAGTTTCTTGACCCGTCTCATGGTTTTCTTGTCTCATATTCATCTTTTCAACTTTAGAAATCATTCTAGGGAAATCCAAAACTTCATGGTCCATATCTTTACAACAAAGACGACTAGGACCTCTACTAGGGAATTCCTTAGCAATATGTCTCGGTCTTCTGAAAATATAACAAAGACTTAATCCTCTCTTTCTTTTAAATGACCCCCAACCTTTCCTGTACTGGACACTGGGGTCACAGTAACTGACCCGCAAAAACATTTTTCTAGGATCCTACATCCATTTGTTAGTCCAAACATTCTTTCTATGCATAGGAATACCATATATTTCACTATTCTTATCAGATCTACTCATATCCAATCTTCTTTCTTCTAGTTGTGCACTAGTTTTCAGACTAGGAAAAAATCTATTAGACATACGTAGATCCATTCTTTAGAAAAAAAAAAAATCACTTATCTTACCTTTCTCAGAGAACAAATATTTAAGACCTTACCTCTTTTCTTCAGATCTAATTCCTTTCTTAGCACAAAGATTCACAGTCAAGTAGAATACTGCACACTAAAGCAGCAGATCTATGCAAAGAGATTTCTTTTCTATAGTTCCCAGCAATCACAGTTTCAGGTCTCGGCAATGGAACCATTTTTTTGCACAAGGGCAGACCCAGGGTTCAACGCTTCAACAACGCACCAACAAAACCCTAACTACTATTCCTTTCAGAAACACCTGCGAAGAAGATGAAGTCTCACCCGAGGTAGAGGCAAGGGCGGTTGCAAGAATCAAGTGTCTACAACCTAAATGGGACACAGATCTGTGATTACAACACTAACAGAGCACTTAGAAGTTAGCATTCATCAGTATTTAACCCTTATTCACATCGCAAGTCGAAACCCTAGTTACAGAGAAGCACATTATTCAACAATATCTAATACATCTAAGCACTTAGCATATAGAAATAGATCAGATCTAGCATTCATTCACATTACTAAGCACTAAGCTACTATATCATATGCATCTAGCATATATCACTGCACTAAGCATAAATCACATCAATAACATAACAACTATAATGCACAAAGCAACCACAACACAGGATATACATGGTTCACCCTAGTGTGGGCCTACGTCCACTAACTCTTCTCTTCTTTATTTTCTTCTTTGAATCTTCTACAAGAACAGAGCCACAAGAACTCACTCTGCATAGGTAAGAGATCTGTGTACACCTCGCCAGATCCTCCTTCCCCCAGCTAGGTTCAAGCACAAATCCTTTTTACAATCTGCACACAAGCTTCTTACAATCACTTGCACTTAGCTCTGCAAGTTCTTAGCACACAGTATGCACGAAGCATCCACGACTGTTCGCACTTAGCTCACTGGCCACATTACACATCTAGGTCTCTCTTACTTACATCATCTATATTTCTACTTATACATTACAAAAGGGACTAAACATGGGTAAACCCATGGGTCGACATCCCATACCCGTTAAATAAACCCTAAACCCAAAAATTCCCTAAGAAAGGGTCGAGATCCCACAATCTCCACTTCGCCTTACGCTCCACCTTCGACCAGCCTGTCAAAGTCCAAAAATTGGTCAAACATGACCAAGGTTCTCCAAAACTTGGTCAAGGGCCAACAACTAGTACACCAGATGGACCACCCTACGTCAAGAAAGAGACCAAACAGTACTGGAATTCACCAATATTTTCCATACCCTACGCACCAAATTGGGTATCAAAGCTTCTGAGCATCATATGGTGCTCAAATACGGTGGATGTTTTCATAGATACATTCAAATAGAAATGGAGTTCCTAGACATCGCCTCATTGGGCACGGCTTATAGATACACTGTCAAGATCGAGCATAAATTTATGAAGAAATGATGAGAGTTTGGATTTTCAAACCCCTCACAGCCAAAGCATGTAAAAGGCAACCCCAACCCACACAGCAAGGGGCCAGGTCGAGATGGTCTCCCTCAAGACAATCCTTCCAAGATGCAACACAAGAAGGGAAATGAGAAAATGAAGAAGGACATGGGAAAATCGTGTGAGTACCATAGAATTCCTTGGCACAACACCGACTAATAACACTCCAAGAAGTCCCTCATGGCCAAGTTGAAGGCTTCCAAGTCAAAGGTCGATTTTGATTCCAAGTCAAATGCAGAAGGAGGGAAGCAGATTATCGATGTTGAAACCAGTGCCACGGTTGTTATCACCAAAGTCCGGCCATGTGAACCAAAAGAACCAAAGGAAGGGGAACGCCTCTTTCACTCCCAGATGTGGGTTAATGGGGCTCCGATTCATTTAATTGTCGACAGTGGTAGTCAGAAGAAATTGATTTCAGTAGAGGTCATCAAGCAAATACACCTACCAACAACACCACACCCACAACCCTACACCATCAGTTGGCTTCATCAAGGAAGAGATCTTTGTGTCAGACAACAATGTCATCTACCCTACGACGTCAAGCCTTTCAAAGATAAGTTACAGTTTCATATTGCTCCCCTTGAAGTTTGTGATGTTCTTTTAGGACAACCATATTTGTGGAAGCATCATGTTGTGTATGAGTTTAGACCCCACGGTTTTATTATTACTTTGGGTAGACAATTGTACAGGATCCCAGAGGTGGCACCGCCTACTGCTATTTCTTTAATCTTTGCTAAGAAATATAGTAAGGTCATTTCACAAACCAGGAAGTTTGTCTTCTTTATGATCCATTCTCACAGTAAGAAGAAGGTTTCCACCACATCTGTGGCCTCTACACAATGGCTCTCTTTGTAGACAAATAAAGTGGACAGGATCGTGGAATAATACATAGAAATCTTTGCCTCACCTAAAGGGGTATCGACACACTGCCAAGTCAAGAATCCCATTGATATGACCCCGGGCGTACCTTTATCTAATGGGCCAGTCTATCAGAACTTGTTGATGGAGAATGACGAAATCAGGTGTCCTGTCCAACAGATTATTCAAAAGGGGCACATCATACCTAGCTCCTCCCCTTGTGGAAGCCCAATTGTACTGGTGTAAAATAAGGACAAGGCTTGGTGACTCTGCATTGATTACAAAGCCTTAAACAAAATCACAGTCAAGAATCACTACCCCATTCCCAGGATTGATCATCTTCTTGACAAACTCAAGGGGAAAAAGTTCTTCAGCAAGATTGACCTGAAGTCTGGCTACCACCAGGTTCCCATCGAACCAACTGATGTCTGGAAGACAACCTTCAAGTCTAAAGAAGGTCTCTACGAATGGCTATTAATGCCCTTTGGCTTAAAAAGTGCACCAGCCACTTTCATGAGGTTGATGGATGATGCATTGAGACCCTTCACCAACTCCTTTGTTATAGTATATTTGGATGACATCCTCATCTTCAGAAGAACGTGGGAGGAGCACATGAGGCATATTCAACAGGTTTTGAGCACTTTGCAGAAGCATAAGCTTTATGCCAACTTGGAAAATTCTTTTTTGGCATGAATAGTTCCAATACCTGGGATACATTGTTGATGAGCATGGGGTACATGTTTATCCAGCTAAGATCCAAGTCATCCATGACTGGCCAGTCCTGACCAAACTGATCGTGCTTCGAAGCTTCTTGGGACTAGCCAATTTCTACCAACGATTCATATTGGGATTCTCCCATATTGCATGGGCCCTCAGCTGAGTGACCAAGGGTGGTCGTAGAGACAAGTTCGTGTGGGGGAAGGAGTAGCAACAAACAATTCATGATTTGAAACATCGCTTGTGCTTAGCTCCAGTAATCTCCTTGCCTGATCTGCAACAACCATTCGAGATTGAGACTGATGCATCTGACTATGTTATGGTTCGTTTCTCACTCATCACGGGCATCCTATGGCATACCATAGTGAGACACTCTCTGATATTGTCCGAAAATATCCTACCTATGACAAGGAAATGTATTCCATTGTACAAGTTTGTCGTCAATGGAAAAATTACATTCTGGGGAAAGAGATGATCATACACACTGATCACAAGCCTCTGTAGTTCATACATACACAGGAGAAATTGTAGAACAGCTTCCATCAGAAGTGGTCCACCTACCTGCAATAGTTCCATCTCAACATCAAGCATAAAACATGTATCTCCAAACATGTCACTGACTACCTCAGTCATCCTCCTATGGCTGCACTCACCATTATGCTCCAGTCTTGTGGAAATGAAGCATCAGAGTGGCCCCAACTTTATCAACAAGATCCGGACTTCGCCACCACATATCAGCTCTTGGATATAGGCACCATTGTCACTGATTTTCACATTCAAGATGAAATCTTATGCCACCTAGGCCATCTCTATGTTCCTACAAGCGAGCGTGAAAATATGATTTGGGAATCCCACTACAATCGGGTGGCAGGACATTTTGGCATAAAGAAAATTGTGGTCATTCTTCAAAAACATTTTTATTGGCCAAAACTTTAATAGGGCAGCATCAAGTATATCAGATATTGCACTGCCTATTCCATTTCCAAGCCAACCATCAAGAATAAAGGATTATACACCCCTCTTCCTATTCCCAAGAATTAGCGAGAATCCATCTCAATGGATTACATGTCTAGTTTGTCATCCACCAACCATGGGAATGACTGTGTGTTTGTGGTCGTTGATCATTTTTTGAAGATGACCATCCTCACAGCCTATAAGAATAATTTCACACAGACAGATATTGCCAAGCTCATCTTTGAACGAGTTTGGGTCCACTTTGGGATACCATAGACCATCATCTCCGACTGAGACATCGGATTCCTTAGCACCTTTTGGTCGAGTCTCTGGTCTCTGTTGGACACCAAGCTCACAAAATCCACTTCTTTCCACCCCCAAACTATTGGCGAAACCGAGGTCGTCAATCAGATGATTGTGCACATCCTACGCATGTACAATTCTAAGCATTCTCGTACATGGGACGAGAGTCTCCCATATGTCCAACACAACTACAATAGGGATCTCCATAGTTCCACCGACCATAGCCCATTTCAGGTGGGTCTGGGATTTCAACCCTTGGGACCCATTGATGTTTCACTTCCTCTTTCCACCGCACAAATAGACTCTTCCCCTGATCAGTCTATAATCGAAAAATCCACCATATTCATTGAGCAGATTCAGCACATCCGCCAACGGGTCCAGAAGATTTTTCAAAAATCCAATGCTAAGCACAAGCAACGCCATCATCAACAAAGGGTACCACACCAATTTGATGAAGGAGCATCACAAGGGCATGCAAGCATAGCTAGCAACAAGACAGCGCGGAGATAAGAGACAGCTAGAAAAGCACCAAGCACATTTTTTGAAAATGTTTTGAAATATTAATGAAGTCATTAAGTGGAGGCATGGTTTTATTATTGTAAAAGGACCTTGAGCGATCCACTCTCATCCATAGTAGATAGCAGCCTTTATTTGTAATGAATGTAGGTAGATAGAATTTAATTCTAGATTAGACAGTTTTAGAGCGCAAGAGGGAAACGGGATATAGACACCCTCATTGTATAGTTGTAACATGATTGTCAAGATAGAGCGGAGAAGAGAAGAAGCAGAGAGCTGTGTAGAAGAATTTAATGTACAAAAGTTCTGGATTAATACAAAAAAATCCTTGATTCAGACTCATGGTTCTCATATATTCTCTGTGTATGCATTCTTGAATGTTATGCTCATTGATGGCTTCCACCCAGGCACCTACCTCAGCAGGTCCCGAGCCTGACCTCCCGGTCTTAAGGATCATTCTAATTCCACTTCCGAGCCGGAGCGGCTCTTTCAATTCCCACTATGGAATCTCTGTTAGAATTTCACCCACAGATCTTTCCTGCTCCTTACAGTCTTTAGGCTCAAGCGCTTCTCCGTTCACAATAGAAAAGTAGAAATCGGGTTTCGGGGTTTTCCAATCCTCGATGTCACAGACTTTTTCCCTCTCGATTTCCCGATCTCCGATATCCCGATAGGCTCTAACTTCAGTTATCCCTCTGGGCTAGGCTCGTGGTCCACGTGACCCTTCCTTATGTGACCACAGTCCTATCCCTTATCGGGATTCGGGGTTTCGAATATCGAAATGTATGGGACCTCTTGTCCTCAGGATCCCTGATTTCTCGATTCTCGATTTCTCGACAAGTGACTTTTCCTTTCAGAAAATTTCCCAAATACTTCGATCTCCGCAATGTGTCCCCCCCGAGATGGACAGTCCCAATCAATTCTCGCGATTTTGTCGTTTTAAATGTCAAAAATGTCCCGGCATCTCGTCCTCTTACTCCCCAGAATGTCGATGGACTCCTGATCTCCACCACGTGTCCCAACTGATGGAGGGTCCTGATTCAGTCTCGAGATTTAGAGACTTTCGATGCCTCGATGACACAATTTCCCTGTCAACTTGAAACCCAGGTCACCGAAATAACGACGGGTTCTCGATTTCTGCCACGTGTCTCCTCAAGATGGACGGCTCAAATTGATTCCGGTATTTTCACTATGAAAATTCCTGATCTCTTTTCCTCGTGACTCCCGATTTCACGAATGTCGAAATCCCAATGGCCACGCCTCTCATCGGGACTTTCCTCCTCCCGTTCATGAAACTTAAACCTCATGCAACTCTCGGCCGATCCAATGGATGACGGGTATTTGAGTGAGATCTAATGGTCCTCAATCCCCTGAGCTTGCACCTTGGAAACCCAATCATAACCTCCTCGATCCTTTGTCAGATTTGACGGCTGATGGGATTTCATAAATCCTCTACAAAGGATTCTAACCATATGTTTCTCATTGACGATTTCTGCGAATGAACTGAGTGTTCCTCCACATCCTTGCCCACCTGCGGCGCAAGCTTACAACACCTTCTTAATACTTCCAGTCGCAACTTCCCTGCACTATCCTTCAACGGTTTAGAAGGCCTTATCCTTCCTGAGCTTCCTCACAATTCTAAGTCTTAGAGAATACTCTTGCGCGCACTCCTTGAAGCAACCTTCAGACTCTTTCAAATGTTTTGAAATCTTTCGACTCTGCGCACACCTGCAGCAGCAGTCTCTCAATACTTCGCTCAGGTTCGCAACCCTGAGACCTCACTCGGCCTGCGCACTCCTTACACGGCTCCTGTGCCCAACTGTACTCTAAGGAAATGAGAACAAAAGCTATCTCTCCTGATCTTTCAGGGACAACCCTCTGAACTCCTTGTCAACGCACTCCTTGCAGACAATTCAACTACACTCTTTGCAGGAACTCTGTCTCAGATAGAGAAACAATTGAAACTCATTATCCTTACTCTTCCTCTCTCAGATTTCAAACACTCAACAAGAAATCAATCATACATAGCATAAAAGAAATTGCATGACAGAAAGAGTAAAACATTCATGAGCATAACATTTAAAGATGCATACACAGAGAATATATGAACACCATGAGTCTGAATCACAATTTCTTTGTATTAATTCAGAACTTTTGTACATGGAGTCTATTACACAACTCTCTGCTTCTCTTCTATGCTCTCTTCTCTGTTAGTGTTACAATGATACAAGTGAGGGTGTCTATATCTATTTTTCCTCCACTCCTTCTAAAACTGTCTAATCTAATAATTCAAAGCTACCTACTAACATAAATGCCTTCTACCTACTATGGGAGAGAGTGGATCGCTCAAGGTCCTTTACAATATATAAGTACGCCTCTTCTTAACTATCACATTTAAGTTTGGCGCATCCAATCTTCAAAAGTTTTCAAATAATTTATCATGTGCTCAAAATGTGTTACGCTTGCCCCACGCTCACTTGATGTTGACGATGCTCCTGCATCACTCATGAATGTTTTACTCCTTCTATCATGCATTTGTTGTTTATGCCATGTGTGTATGATTTCTTGTTAAATGTTTGAAATCTAGGAGGGAGAGTAAGGAATGAGTTTCAATTGTTTCTCTGCCTGAGTGAGTAAAATTCCTGCAAGGAGTGCAGTGAAGTTTGTCCGCAAGGGTGCATTGACAGAAKTCAGAGTTCATCTCTGAAAGCTCAGGAGGGATAACAATTGTTTTCATTCTCRCAKAAGTGCAAGTTGAGCAYAGGAGTCATGCAAGCTATGCGCAAGCTGAGTAAAGTCTCAGAGTTTGCGAACCTGAGAAATTGTTGAAGGACTACTGTTGTAGGGAGTGCGCAGAGTCGAAGGACTTCAATTATTTGAAGTAATTGAAGGATTCGCCGCAAGGAGTGTGTGCGAGAGTCTTCTTTAAGACTCGAAGTTGGAGAAATCTTAGGAGGGATAGGGTCTTCGTAGTTGTCAAAGAAAAGCACAGAAAGTTGGTGTCTTGAAGCGTTGAAAGGAGGCGTAGCAAGTTTGCGTTGCAGGCGGGTAAGTTCCGCGGAGAAATACTTGGTTAAATTCACAAGAGTTATCCAGGAAGAAACAAACGGTCGGAATTTTTTGAGAAGAATTCACGAATTCACAAGAGCCATCAGATCTTACAGAGAAGCAGGTACATTACGACGAGCTTTCCTCAAGCGTAATGACGCAATCGAGACTCTCCAGCAATACGACCGCTTCTCCAGGACCTTCTTTTTCTCTCTCTCAGCCCGAAGAATGTAAATGTTCTTCTATTCCTTTATCGGAAGGTCTACCCACAGTTCTTTCGCCTGAATTCCCCTTTGTACACTTGTTGGGAAAATCGAAACTCGCAGCTTCGCGAGCTCACAGTTTATCTCTGAGTGCTCGAATCCCCGAGACCCGATGCACCGTCAACACTGTCTTCTTCTTCCCCTATCGGAACTTTGCTCTATTGCGCCTCACCACCCGCGACTCTAAACAATTTGATTTCGAATCTCCGATACGTGATAAGCCGAGATGCCGAAGCTGCGGTCATGCTCCCTCGCGACTTCACCACTCGAAAGGTCAATTACTTCCTCCCTCAAATCTCGATGCCTGAGACGCCGAGATTCGGATTATCGTTACCTCGCAACTTCACCACTCGCGAGGTCAATTACTTTCCCCGTCGACTCCCGATGCCCGAGATGCCGAACCTCTGATAATCTATGCCACCTGTCTTCCACTATCACTTGTGTCCCACACTACTTATGTGGCAGTCAGAATGTCACACCTCGCACTCTCGTGACTTTCGTTGCATAAAGTTGGAGTCTTACCTTACGAACTCCCGATATGTCGATCCACGAGTAGAATCAACGCTCCTCGTGATCCCGATCGACGCTCCTGCCCTTCCGAGCTTCAAAGCTTTCCACGCTTACGCTATAAATTTTCTTGCTCCTCAGTAAGATCCAACGTCCCACGGCACGTCGTGAAATCTCCCCTGAGTATTTCGTCCATCCGTTTCTTCCCTATCAAATCCACAAAACGACGAGCCATTCTTTCACAGAACTCGTCACCTTGCGTGCAACCCTGCGGCGTTCCTTGCAACCTTAAAGACACAAGTTTCTCACTTGTTCTTCGAAAAACTCGAAGGCCTATACTTCCTGAGCTTTTCTCCCAGCTTTCAAGTCCCTTCCGGAAACTCCTTGCACGCACTTCTTGCGGAAAATCTTCGGACACGCTAAGTGTTGAAGACTTCAATCATGCGCACTCCTGCAGCAGAAATCCTTCAATCCCTTTGCTCAGAATCACAACTCTAAGACTTTGTCTAGCCTGCACATGCCTTGCACGGTTCCGGTACTAAATCTTCACTTCTGAGAACTTAGAACAAAAGTTCTCTCTACTCAAACCCAGCTGTCAACGCACTCCTTGCGGACGATTCGACTGCACTCCTTGCAGGAATTCTCTGGTTCAAGATAGAGAAACAATTGAAACTAACTCCTTGTTCTCATAGATTTCAATTCAACCATGAAACTACATACATAGAATATGAAAGAAAATGTATGACAAGAATCAAACATTCATGAGCATAATATCATCAATACACAGAGAATAACATAACCATGGAATTGAATCAAAGCTTTCTTCTATTAATTCAATGTCTGTGCATGGTTGATCTTCATACACTTCTATGCATGCTCTTCTCTTCTGAATGCTTGATCATCCTACAATGATACAAAGGAGGGTTTCTATATCTCGTTTCCCTCTTGCGCTCTAAAGCTATAAAATCTAGAATTAAATTCCTATCTAACAACATTAACTCTATTAAATTCCTCATCTACCTA
Source organism: Picea engelmannii (assembly GCA_009831015.1). Classification (NCBI taxonomy): domain Eukaryota; kingdom Viridiplantae; phylum Streptophyta; class Pinopsida; order Pinales; family Pinaceae; genus Picea; species Picea engelmannii. The sequence goes on along the minus strand of ML790361.1, from coordinate 536,739 downwards.
AGGACGTGAGCTATCCGCTCAAAGTCCATTACAATACACAAAGTGCACTTTCATTAAATATACACATTAATGTTTGTGCAACAATATCAAGGTGATTTCAAAAAGAAGTTTGTGCTGGCTTGTCCAACTGTCTCCTGCTTTTCGCGATGGCTCGCTTGACGTGGGCGATGCTCCTGCATCATACTCCCTTGCTTGAAAAATTTCATGGGCTCCTATCCATGAGCTCCTGCACGGTGTGTCGATGCTTCTGTATCATCGCTTCAGTTTTCCAGCTGGCGTCCTCCACTGGGTAATTCTTCCATTTGACCAGATACTCAAAATATTGCTTTCGCCTGGTCTTCTTACCCATTCGCTTGTCCAGTATGCATTCCATCTGCGGCTTTTCTACAATCAGCATCTGCTTCTGCCACTGGACTTCTGGATGTTCATCACTTCCAGTTCCTGCTTCCTCAAACTTATATGGATATAAGTCTGAGATATTGAACGTCGGAGATATCCTTATGCCATCCAGCAAATCAATCTCATAAGCATTCTCCCCGAATTTCTTCAGGACTCTGCATGGCCCGATTTTCTTCATTTTTAATTTATTGTATGTTCCCCTTGGGAACCTTTCTTTCCTCAAGTGTGCGAGAACCATATCACCAACTTCAAACTGAAGTTGTCTCCGATGTTGATCTGCTCTGCGCTTGTACTCCTGATTTGAATCTATCAGTCGCTGCTTCACCTGACTGTGAAGTTCCTACATCGCCTCAACGAATTCTTCGGCACTAGCGCTGCTAGTAGAAATCTATCCTAAATCCCACAATTCATAGACTCACCTCAGCTGTGTGCCATACACAATCTGAAATGGGCTTCTACCTGTACTCATGTTCACCGAATCATTATACGCGAACTCTGCCTATGGCAATATGCTATCCAAACTGTTGTGGTGCTCTGTCACCAAGCTTCTTAGCAAATCTCCCAGACTTCGATTTACCACCTCTGTCTGTCCATCCGTCTGAGGATGATAAGCAGAACTAAATGCTAGATTAGTTCCTAGCTTCTTCCATAGCGTCCTCCAAAAATTCCCAATGAACTTAGTGTCTCTGTCCGAAACAATACTTTTCGACAGTCCATGAAGTCTAACGATCTCTTTGAAAAACAAATTTGCGATGTGCGTCGCATCGCTGGTCTTATGACACGAAAGGAAATGTGCCATATTTGAAAACCTGTCAATGACCACAAAGATAGAATCAACTCCTCTTTGCATCCTCGTCCATCCTAGTATGAAATCCATGTTGATCGCCTCCCATGGCCTTTCTGGTATGGGCAATGGCTGATAAAACCCAACATTCTGATTTTTGCCCTTTGAATGTTGACAAATTTTGCACTTGTCAAAAAACCGCTTAACATCTGCTCGCATCCCCAGCCAAAAATACAATTCGCTCAACTTCGCAAATGTCTTATCATGACCGAAATGTCCGGCCAATCCGCCACTGTGCTTCTCCTTTAGAAAGTTCTCCCTCATGGAGCAATTCAGAATACACAACTGATTGCCTTTGAACAACAATCCTTCCTGGATCATGTAATCTATCCAAGGGCTCCGATCTCTGAGAACTGGATTCTCAGCTGCTTCGTACGCCTCGCCAAAATCTGCATCTCCTGCGTACATGTCCCTGAGATTTTCAAAACCTAAAGTTTTGACTCGAAACTCCTACAGCAACAAGCATTTCCTGCTCAAGGCATCAGCCACTTTGTTAGCAGTACCTGAAATATGCTTGATTACAAATGTGAAATTATGCATATACTCTACCCATTTTGCATGTTTCTGATTCAACTTCTCCTGTTGAGTCACAAACTGTAATGCATGATTATCACTGTACAATACAAATTCCTTTGGGATCAAGTAATGCCTCCACTTCTTCAGCGCCTGTATGATAGCATAAAATTATTTATCATACGTGGAGTATTTCAGGTTCGCGTCATCTAGATTCTCACTGAAATATGCAATCGCCCTGTCTTCCTGACTCAGGACCGCTCCTATGGAAAACTCGCTTGCATCACATTTCACTTGAAATGTCTTCTAAAAATCTGGCAACACCAACATTGGTTTCTCTGTGATCTTTCGCTTCAACAGATTGAAGATTTTCTCAGCCTCGGTTGTCCAATGAAAAGTCTTATGTCGCTTCTTCACTGTGTCCATCATCGCTGCGCTAATTCCACTGAAATTCCTGATGAACTTTCTGTAGAAACTAGCCAAACCATGGAAGCTTCTCACCTCGAACACATTTCTCGGTGATGGCCAATTTTTGATCACTTCCACCTTTTCGGAATCCATTTTCAACTCATTAGCCAAAATAACAAAACCCAAATATATGAGCTCTGTCTTCATGAACGAACACTTATTCATATTGATCAACAGCTTTTCCTACTATAGCTTTCTCATCACAATGGCCAAATGCTTCAAATGTTCAGCCTCTGATTTGCTGTAAATCAGTATGTCGTCCAAATAAACAATGATGAACTTCCCGATGAACTCCCTCAGGACTTCAGTCATTAGCCTCATAAATGTACTCGGTGCATTTGTCAAGCCAAACGGCATGACTAGCCATTCATACAAACCCTCATTTATCTTGAACATTGTTTTCCACTCATCGCCTTCCCTCATGCGAATTTGATGGTATCGGCTTTTCAAGTCTATCTTTGAAAAATATTTTTCCCCACTCAGGAAATCCATCAGATCATCCATTCTCGGTAGTGGAAACTTGTATCTAGTGGTTATCTTGTTGATTGCTATGGAGTCGGTACACATCCTCCAGCCTCCATCTTTCTTCGAACTGAGCACTGTTGGAACAACACATGGACTCAAGCTTTCCCGAACCAATCCTTTTTCCATCAAATCCTGGACATGTCTTTTGACTTCCTCATTCTCCTGCGGCATCAACCTGTACGTGGCTTTATTTGGAAAACTTGCTCCTGGTATGAGGTCTATGTGATGACTCACACTTCTCACTGGTGGCAATGAATGAGGTAATTCGTCCACTATGATATCAGCGAACTCCTCGAGCAGTTCCTGGATCTCAACCGGCAAATCATCCACTCTTGTGCTAGTCAGAACAATTCTTGGTTTTCTGACCACAAAGAATTGTGGATCTTCTTTCTTCTCCATCTCTGAAAGAAGTTCCTTCCCACTCATGAGAAGTATTGTGTTGTCTACTTCTGGCTTCACCTCTTTATCCTTTATCAGAAGCAATGTATGGGTTCTCCCATTTTTCTCCAGAGTATATGTGTTCATTCTCCTGTCATGAATCACATTTCTGTCATATTGCCATGGTCTACCCAGCAATAAATGACATACATCCATGGGAATAACATCACACAAAATCTTATCATTATATCCCCCTATCTTGAATTCAACCAAAAATTGTTTGGTGACACTCACCTGATGTCCCTTCTGTAACCATGAAACTTTGTATGGACTCGGGTGATCAGTTGTCTTCAGCTCTAGCTTTTCTACCATCTCGGTTGAAACGAGATTATCTGTGCTACCACTATCCACAATGACCTTGCATTTCCTGTCTTTGGCCTTGCAAGCTGTTCTGAATAGTCTGGTCCTTTGCACTGAGCTTTCCATCTCCTTCTCGGGTGTCAAAAGGACTTTATCCATCCCACGTGATCTTCCGCTTTCTTCATCCTCTGTCTCACCATCACGTCTCTGCGCTTTTGTGATGTTAGCTTCTCCTGCATATTTCTTTTTCTCTGGACACTCGAATGACTTGTGCCCATTCTTCCCACATGTAAAGCATGTGATTACTCCTCCACGACCTCTACCTCGACCTCTAGTACGCAGAAGAGTATTTGCATCAGCATAATCTCCTCGCTGATCATTTTGCTATCCTCTAGGATCAACACATGGCTGCCTCTGTGAGGTTCTGCCTCTTTCAACCTTACCCTGAGGTCTCTTCCATTCCTCCTTGGGCTTCTGGTATTTGTCTTGGGCAACTGCTTTGCCTCTTGGATGGCTTCTGCCTTGCCCTCGTTGCCCTTGCTTTCAGCTCAACTTCTCTTCGGCTTTCAGAGCCAATTGGTAAGCATATTCCACTGTTCGGATGGTTAGCATGCTTAGTTCATCCTGAATGTCATATCTCAGACCATTCAGATATCTCGCAACCTTCTCATCATCGCTCTCCCAATGACCTGCTCTGATGTTCAGTCGATAGAACTCTTCAGTATATTCCTTGACTGTCATCAGCTTCTGTCTCAGGTTCTGCATTCGCCTGAACAGAGTGATTTGATAGTCCCTTGGGATGAACTTCACTTTCATCTTCGCTATCATTCGATCCCAATTTTTAATCTTTTTCTTGCCTTTGGAACGTCTATCTTCCTGTCGCTCATCCCACCATAATGTTGCATGTCCCTTCAAGCGCGTAACCGCATGCTTGACCTTCTTGTCTTCTTCCACATCTTCATAATCGAAGTATGTGTCAAGAGCTCTTATCCAATCTAACAGCTCTTCTGCATCCAGATTTCCTTCATAGACTAGAATGCCCATTTTCACCTTCTCACCCATCCTTGCGATGGCTTTGATCAACCGCTCGGTTGATGCATCTTCTGTTGTGACCTCTTCTTCCTGTCCAGCTTCCTCTTCAACCTCAGAGTCACTAAGATCTCCTGCACCAATTCCGCATCTTTGTGTTGTCTCCATCTCCTCGAGCCTTGCTCAGAGATCTCTCATCTGCCGCTCCATTTCTGGATTTCCTGCTGGCCTACCTCTTCTTCACACATCCCTATCCTCCTAGTCTGGTGAGTGTATTTCTCTTCTGGGCGGCATGATTAATCTCTTTCTTTGCTACAGAAAGCAAAGATATTCCCGCTCTGATACCACTTGACGCAATCGAGACTCTCCAGCAATACGATCGCTTCTCTAGGACCTTTTTTTTCTGTCTCTCGGCCCGAAGAACATAAATGTTCTTCTATTCCTTTATCAGAAGGTCTACCCACAGTTCTTTCGCCTGACTTCCCCTTTGTACACTTGTTGGGAAAATCAGAACTTGCAGCTTCGCGAGCTCACAGTTTATCTCTGGGCGCTCGAATCCCCGAGACCTGATGCACCGTCAACATTATATTCTTCTTCCCTTATCGGAACTTCGCTCTATCGCGCCTCGCCACCTGTGACTCTAAACAATTTGATTTTGAATCTCCGATACGTGATAAGCCGAGATGTTGAAACTGTGGTCTCGCTCCCTCACAACTTCGCCACTCACGAGGTCAATTACTTTCTCCCTCAACTCTCGATGCCCGAGATGCCGAGATTTGGATTATCGTTACCTTGTGACTTCGCCACTCGCGAGGTCAATTACTTTCCCCGTCGAATCCCGATGCCTGAGACGTCGAACCTCCGATAATATACGCCACTTGTCTTCCACTATCACTTGTAGCCCACACTGCTTATGTGGCAGTTGGAATGTCACACCTCGCACTCTCGCGACTTTCGTTGCATAAATTTGGAGTCTTACCTTACGAGCTCCCGATATGCCGATCCACGAGTAGAATCAACGCTCCTCGTGATCCCGATCGACGCTCCTTCCCTTCCAAGCTTCAAACCTTTCCACGCTTACGCTGTAACTTTTCTTGCTCCTCAGTAAGATCCAATGTCCCACGGCACGTCGCAAAATCTCCCCTGAGAATTTCGTCCGTCCGTTTCTTCCCTATCAAATCCACGAAACGACAAGCCGTTCTTTCACAGAACACGTGAGAAACTTGATCCTGCGCACTCAAGCCGTTCAATACACAGAGAATAACATAACCATGGAATTGAATCAAAGCTTTCTTCTATTAATTCAATTTCTGTACATGGGTGATCTTCATACAATTCTCTACATGCTCTTCTCTTCTGAATGCTTGATCATCCTACAATGATACAAAGGAGGGTGTCTATATCTCGTTTCCCTGTTGCACTCTAAAGCTATCAAATCTAGAATTAAATTCCTATCTAACAACATTAAATTTATTAAATGCCTCATCTACCTAAGGACGTGAGCTATCCGCTCAAAGTCCATTACAATACACAAAGTGCGCTTTCATTAAATCTACGCATTAATGTTTGCGCAACAATATCAAGGCGCTTTCAAAAAGAAGTTTGTGCTGGCTTGTCCAGCTCTCTTCTGCTTTTTGCACTGGCTCGCTTGACGTGGGCGATGCTCCTATATCACGTAAGATCAGAAGAAATCAGGGCCATAGGATCCAAGTCATCCAGGGCTGTTGGATCGCTCACGAAATCTCATTTCGGAGCTTCATGAGTTGAAGGGTCGAAATTTTTTCATCAAGGTTTGTGAAGTCGCGAAAGGCGAGTAGAGAAGTGGCGAGTGGATCAAAGTCGTCCATCCGGGGAGGACAGGTGGCAGATATCTATAGATCTCGCTAACTCGGAGGTTCGCGAGGTGAGAGCCCAAAGGTTGGGTACTCTAGGTCATGAAAGGTGAAGTTCCGAGAGGGCGAGAAGTTCCGCTGTGGGACCGCATGGACGACGTGTCAAAATTCGGCAGTTCGGCGCTTAGGCACATTGGAGGTTTGGGTCTTGGCAGTTGAAGAGTTGAGAGATTAGAAGGAGAATTCGTGAGGTCACGAGTTGTGATAAGGAGTATTGAGGAGTTTGGGATCTCAACACTTGGAGTGTCATGATACAAAGGAGACAACACTTCGGGGAGCGAAGTGGCAAAGTGTGAAGTGGAGCGTAAGGAACACGTGGTAGAATCGCAAGGTGGGCCTGTGGAATAGATAGGCGGACACACGTTGTTCATTGAAGGGATTCAACACCTCGTCGACTTTTCGTGTCTCAGGGGTTCATAAGATAAGGGGACGGAAGTCCAACCTTTCGACTTGTGAAGTGGCAAAAGGCGAGAAGCGCTAGTGGGAAGCCTAGCCGGTGGTCACGCGTGGAGGGTACTAACAGCAGGGAGCCATGCATTGTTCATTGAAGAGAGTCAACACCCCGTTGACTTTTTGTGTCTCGGAGGTTCATAAGATAAGGGGATGAAAGTCCAACCTTTCAACTTGCGAAGTGGAAAAAGGCGAGAAGCACTAGTGAGAAGCCTAGCCGGTGGTCACGCGAAGAAGGGGGAGCTTGACCCTAGTGTCGTTCGTGCTAGGGAAGCTTCCGAAAGGACCTGTGGATCAAAGGAAAGAATATTCAAGAAGGGAATTGAAAGAGCCGATCCGGCTCAAAGGGAAATGAAGAACGATCCTATAAGCGGATCCTCGACCTGAGGGCCAAGTGGGTCTGCACCATCTGGTATCAATGCCTGATTCTTCTTTGTATATTTTAGGAAGGAAAAGCGAGAAGGAATTTCAGCCATGCTGCCGAGGAGAAGTGACAGGTAACACCCAATCCACCAGAGGAAAGAGAAATGCCAGAAGGAAGGGGCAGGCAGGTGCAGAATCCAGAAGTGGAAAGAGATCTGCTTGACATTCGCGCCAGACTCGTGGATGTGGAAATAAAACAAAGGTGCACAACTGATATTGGAGATTTCAGTGAGTCTGAAAGCAAAGATGACACTGGACATGAAGAAGAAGAAATTGCAGCAGAAGATGCAACAAATGAACTCTTGATTAGAGATGTTACAAGAATGAGTGTAAGAGCCAAAATGGACATTCCAGTTTATGAGGGAAACTTGAATGCTGAAGAGGTTCTAGACTGGATTAGAGCTTTGGACACATATTTTGACTATGAAGATGTCGAATAAGACAAGAAGGTCAAACATGTTGTCACGAGACTTAAAGGACATGCAGCATTGTGGTGGGATGAACTGCAAGCTGACAGACATTTCCAAGGTAAGCAGAAAATCAAGAGTTGGGATAGGATGATTGCAAATATGAAAGAGAAATTCATTCCTAGGGATTATCAAATTTCTCTGTTTCAAAGAATGCAGAATTTGAGACAGAAGTTGATGACAGTGAAGGAGTACACTGAAGAGTTCTACAGGCTGAACATCAGAGCAGGTCATCATGAAAGTAATGATGAAAAGGTTGCCAGGTATATGAATGGCCCGAGATACAAAATTCAGGATGAGATGAGCATGACGACCATCTGAACGGTGGAAGATTCTTATCAAATGGCTCTAAAGGTGGAAGAGAAGCTGAGTCGAAAATAAGGTCAAAGAGGTCGAGGCAGAAGTCAAGCCAAGGGAAAATCAGTGGACTAAGATAGAAATCAAAAGCCTAAGGAAGAATGGAAGAAACCTCAGATTAAGAGAGGTGGAAGCTCACAGAAAAGGAAATATGCCAGACAGAGAAGGTAGTATGCTAATCAGAGAGGAGAGTATGACGATAACAACATTTTTCCTCGTAGTAGAGGTAGAGGAAGACGAAGAGGTGGAGTGATAAAATGCTTCACATGCGGAAAGGTTGGACACAAGTCTTATGAATGTCCATAGAAGAAGAAAGAAGAAAGAGAGACTCACATTGTTGAAGCACAAAGGAAAAATGTTGAGGTAGAGGATGTTGAAGGTGGAAGATCGTTGATGATGCGAAAATCTCTTTTGACACCAGAGAAGGAGGTGGAGAGTTTAGTCCAAAGAAGCAGACTTTTTGGGACTGTGTGCAAAACCAAAGACTGGAAATGTAAATTTATTGTAGACAGTGGTAGCACGAATAATCGTGTTTCAACAGAGATGTTAGAAAAACTGGAGCTGGAGACGATTGATCATCCAAGCCTATACAGAGTTTCGTGGTTGTAAAAAGGACATCAGGTAAATGTCACTAAGCAATGTTTAGTTGAGTTTAAAATAGGAGGGTATAAATATGAAATACTCTGTGATGTTATTCCTATCGATGTTTGTCATCTATTGTTGGGTAGACCATGGAAATATGATAGAAATGTGATTCATGATGGGAGGAAGAACACATGCACCCTAGAGAAGAATGGGAGAACTCACATGTTGCTTCGAATCAAAGATAAGGAAGTGAAACCTGAAGTAAGCAAAACTGTACTTCTCATGAGTGGGAAGGAACTTCTTACATAGGTTAAGAAGAAGGAGGGACCATAATTCATTGTGCTCAGGAAGCCAAAGATTGTTTTAACCAACACAAGGGTAGATGATTTACCAAAAGAGGTTTAGGAACTGCTGGAAGAGTTCGCTGACATAGTAGTGGATGAACTACCTCGTTCATTGCCACTGATTAGAAGTATAAGTCATCAAATTGATCTCATACTTGGAGCCAGTTTGACAAACAAAGCAGCGTACAGATTGACGTCGTAGGAGAATGAAGAGGTCAAAAGACAAGTCCAAGATTTGTTGGACAAAGGTTTTGTTAGAGAAATCTTGAGTCCATGTGTTGTTCCGACAATGCTCAGTCCCAAGAAAGACGGAGGCTGGAGGATGTGTACTGACTCGAGGGAAATAAAAGAAATAACCATCAGGTACAGATTTCCATTGCCAAGGATGGATGATCTGATGGATTGCTTGAGTGGGGCCAAATTTTTTTCAAAGATTGATTTGAAAAGTGGTTATCACCAAATCCGCATGAGGGAAGGTGACGAATGGAAGACAGCATTCAAAACCA
>ML790361.1:508075-518910 GCA_009831015.1 Picea engelmannii | reverse complement strand
TCCTTGCACATTTGAGAAAGGAAAGGTTCTCGAGTGGAACATATAATAAACTGAAGATGAAGAAAATCGGACCATGTAAGGTCTTGAAGAAATTTGGGGTGAATGCATATGAGATTGAATTACCCTATGGGATGGGAATTTCTCTGATATTCAATGTCTGGGATTTGTACCCTTATAAAGATGAGGAAGCATAAACAGGTAGTGAACAGCTAGAGATTCAGTGGACAAAACAAATGCCAGTTGCAGAAAAGCCGCAGATGGAGTGCATACTGGACAAAAGAGTTGGTAAGAGGACTAGGCAAAAGCAATACTTTGAATACTTGGTCAAGTGGAAGGGCCATCTAGTTGAATATTCCAGCTGGGATAATAAAGCAGAAATCCAGAAGCATGGATAGACCGTGCGTGAGCTCATGGGCAGGAGCCCATGAAAATTTTCAAGCGAGGGAGTATGATGTAGGAGCATTGTAAGGGCGTGCAAGCATAGCTAGTAGCAAGATAGTGCAGAGATAAGAGACAGTTGGAAAAGCAAGGAGCACGTTTTTTGAAAATGTTTTGAAATATTAATGAAGTCATTAAGTGGAGGCATGCTTGTATTATTGTAAAAGGACCTTGAGCAATCCGCTCTCGTCCATAGTAGATAGGAGCCTTTATGTGTAATGAATGTAGGTAGATAGAATTTAATTCTAGATTAGACAGTTTTAGAGCGCAAGAGGGAAACGGGATATAGACACCCTCATTGTATAGTTGTAACATGATTTTCAAGATAGAGCAGAGAAGAGAAGAAGTAGAGAGCTATGTAGAAGAATTTCATGTACAGAAGTTTTGGATTAATACAAAAAAAGCCTTGATTCAGACTCATGATTCTCATGTATTCTCTGTGTATGCATTGTTGAATGTTATGCTCATGAATGTTTTACTCCTTTTGTCATGCATTTGTTGTTTATTCCATGTGTGTATGATTTCTTGTTAAATGTTTGATATCTAGGAGGGAGAGTAAGGAATGAGTTCCAATTGTTTCTCTGCCTGAGTGAGTAAAATTCCTGCAAGGAGTGCAGTGAAGTTGGTCTGCAAGGGTGCATTGACAGAAGTCAGAGTTCATCTCTGAAAGCTTAGGAGGGATAACAATTGTTTTCATTCTCGCAGAAGTGCAAGTTGAGAACAGGAGCCGTGCAAGGTGTGCACAAGATGAGTAAAGTATCAGAGGATGCGAACCTGAGAAATTGTTGAAGGACTACTACTACAAGGAGTGCGCAGAGTTGAAGGACTTCAATTCTTTGAAGTAATTGAAGGATTCGCTGCAAGGAGTGTATGCGGGAGTCTTCTTTAAGACTCAGAGTTGGAGAAATCTCAGTAGGGATATGATCTTCGCACTTTTCGAAGAAAATCACAGAAGGTTGGTGCCTTGAAGCGTTGAAAGGAGGCGTAGCAAGTTTGCGTTGCAGGCGGGTAATTTTCACGAAGAAATACTTGGTTAAATTCGCAGGAGTTGTCCAGGAAGAAACACACGGTCGGAATTCTTTGAGAAGAATTCTTGAAGTCACAAGAGCCATCAGATCTTGCAAAGAAGCAGGTAGATTACTGCGAGCTTTCTTCAAGCACAAGCTCAGAAGAAATCAGGGTCGTAGGATCCAAGTCAGCCAGGGCCGTTGGATCACCCGCGAAATCTCATTTCGGGGCTTCGTGAGTTGAAGGGTTGAAAGTTTTGCATCAAGGTTCGCGAAGTCATGAAAGGTGAGTAGAGAAGTGGTGAGTGGATCAGAGTCATCCATCCGGGGAGGACAGGTGGCAAAGATATAGAGATCTCGCGAACTCAGAGGTTCGCGAGGTGAGATCTCAAAGGTTGGGTACTCTAGGTCACGAAAGGCGAAGTTTTGAGAGGGAGAGAAGTTCCGTTGTGGGACCACGTGGACGACGTGTCAAAATTCGACAGTTCGGTGCTTAGGAACATTGGAGGTTTGGGTCTCGGCAGTTGAAGAGTTGAGATATTAGAAGGAGAAGTTGTGAGGTCGTGAGCTGCGATAAGGAGTATTGAGGAGTTTGGGATCTCAGCACTTTGGGTTTCATGATACAAAGGAGACAACACCTCGGGGAGCGAAGTGGCGAAGTACGAAGTGGAGCGTAAGGAACACATGGAAGAATCGCAAGGCGGGCCCATGGAATAGACATGTGGACACACGTTGTTCATTGAAGGGAGTCAACACCCCGTCGAATTTCCGTGTCTCGGGGGTTCGTAAGATAAGGGGACGGAAGTCCAACCTTTCAACTTGCGAAGTGGTGAAAGGTGAGAAGTGCTAGTGGGAAGCCTAGTCGATGGTCACGCGCGGAGGGCGCTGACAGTAGGGAGCCACGCATTGTTCATTGAAGAGATTCAACACCCCGTTAACTTTTCGTGTCTTGGAGGTTCGTAAGATAAGGGGACGAAAGTCCAACCTTTCAACTTGTGAAGTGGTGAAAGGTGAGAAGTGCTAGTGAGAAGCCTAGTCGGTGGTCATGCGGAGAAAGGGGAGCTTGCACCTAGTGTCGTTCCCACCAGAAAAGCTTCCAAAAGGACCTATGGATCAAAAGAAAGAAGATTCAAGTAGGGAATTGAAAGAGTCGATCCGTCTCAAAGGGAAATGGAGAATGATCCTGTAAGCGGATCCTCAACCTGAGGGCCGAGTGGGTCTACACCATAATTTCAGGTTGGCGACAAATTATGGTTACATTTGCAGAAGGAGCGTCTCACTAGGCCCCATAAGAAGCTTCACCCACTTCATTACGGTCCTTACACTATCACCAAGGCCGTGGGTAGAAATGATTTTGATCTCAACACTCCACCCTTCCTTGGTTTGCATCCAGTATTCAATGTGGACCTTCTTCGACCATATTTGCAGCATTATTGGACACCTTTGAGATCACCAAACAACTGACACCAACAGAGCTCAAACCTGACTGCATGGAACAAGCATCCACTGATCATATCATGGAAATACAAGTCAAGGGCACTCGCCTGTAGCAGATCCAACTTTATCAGGTTTTCAAGGAAGGGAAAATCCTACACCAAGGCAAGTGGCACACCCAGGTCCAAATCTAGCAGAAGTTTCCTCACATGATAGGGGAACTCAATGCAATGGAGACCATTTCTTCCTAAGGGGGGAGGATTGATCCAGGTGGATATTGGTGGCCACCCACCTATTCCAATTGGCTCCTTGTGTCCAGTTTTTTTTAGCACGTCCTTCTGTACTTCTTTATAATTGTGAGTTCTACACTTCTGGGGATTTCTGAATCCCTAAACATTCTCCAGGTGGATATGGGTGGCCTCTCGCCTAATCCAGCTGACCTATTTTGTATGTTTTCATGTCAGCACATCTTGTTGTACTTTCAGGGTTGTTTTGGGGCCCTAACCATTGTTTTTTTGGCTCGCCACAGTCAAAGTGTAGATAGAGTTAGAGTCTGATGACGAAATGTGTATTTCTCTAAAAGACCTTTCCAACAAGATATCACGCACCTAAAATGGAGGTCGTATGCAAAAGTTACGACCCTAGGAAGTTGAGGTACCAAATTACACCAACTTACCCATAGGGCCCACATGACTTTTGGTGTTTCACCTTCTAGGGTTAGGCTTTTGGATGTATAGGGTTTTGGCATTCATGAGTAATATGAAAAGGGCCTATGATCATCATTGTAATCCATTCTTCTTAGACGGATGCGTGTAGAAGCCACATCTCTTCTCATAGATAGCTACCACCATTCGAGCAAGTTTCAATTCTGTAGTTTTATAGTTTCTGCCTATTTCATTATTTAATAGAAGATATTGTTCACTAGATATTTGTGTTATTATTCCTATCTCTATTTTTATTGTATTTAGTATGTTAATCAGTTCATTCTTCTCCTAAATTCGGATCATACATGCATATAACAACATACACAAATAAACAAAGAAAACATTCAGAGAATAACCATTCATTATACATAAAAACACAGACACCCCATATGCAGGAAAAATTGCTTTTGTATTAATTTTGAATGTTATGTACAATGTTTACAAGCTCAAACTGCAATAGAGTTTTTTTCCTTTCTCCTCTCTTGAGCTCTTTCAACAGCTCAACAACTCCTACTAAATGAATTTATATACATTGATCTTTTCACAAAAGAGGGGCTCATCGAGCCTTCCCTCCAACTACCTATGTTCATTAAATTACATTGAATTGCCATCAATGGTCATCTAGTCTGAATCAGACCTAAACTTGCCTATTGTCATCCATTAAAGGAGACTTCACATGCATCCTATACAAATACATATGGGCTCAGATTTCCTTGAGCCAACAAACATTTACTCACATTCAATTACATTAAAAAATTTAAATTCGGGGAAAAATGAGAGTGTTGGCACCTCTCTTTCCTCGAAACGTGTTCCTCCTTATGTATTGATGTGTTTCATTGTTGATGCACTGGTGCATTTGTTGAGGTGTATCGATGCTCTTGCATCATACCTCCTTAGCTTTCCATTACCACCAAGGATCTCTTGCAATGCCGCTCTGGCACTATGTACATCAAATACTTGTGGAATTTTGACTCCAAATTCCACATTTGTGGCCCATCCAGGTTCAGTGTTGAAACCATGGGCTTTGATACCAATTTGTAGAATTACACGCTACCTCAATTCTATTCTAATACCAATTTGTAGAGTCCCCCAACCACCCAGGCCAGGGACATGCTACCTCAATTCTGCTCTGATACCAATTTGTAGCATCCCTCGTCAACCCAGGATGGGGACATGCTACTGCAATACTGTTGCGTTTGATTTCTTTTCCATCTTCTTGGCAATGTCACTTGAACTGAAAACTTCTCACTTTGTTTATGATGGTCAGAACTATCCATGCCTAGKTATAGACCTAGTCTGCTACGGAACACAAAGCTCTTTGTGGAACGTCATACATATAAATTCAAAAATAAAATGCATTTTACTAATACACAATTTAATGTGGAAATCACAACTATTCTCTACAACAACTCACATATGCAACATTAWAATTATCAAGACATGTACAGGATACACAACATAAAAATTAACATAGAAATGAAAACTATCTTTCTATGAAGGTCACCAATTGCGTACAGACCTTCCATGAACCTCCCAGCCTTAAACCACACTTCTGATCACTCTCAACAGTGGGTCACCCCCGAGATGGGACTAAAATCCACTCGGGTAAAGGGAGTCCTAGGCTAGGCTGAGGTTACAAAGTATCTAGGAAGGATTATGTTCCCAAGATTCCACTCATTTCCACATCTTATAGTCCATCATTTCCCACATGCCTGTCCCACCCCAGGGAGTGTGCCCCTTCTCTGCTTGAAAGTCCTTCGACTACCCCACTCCCCTTCCAGGGCTTCAACAATAGGCCAGATAGGAAGTCTCATAGAACTACAACTACCATGAGGCTACCTCTAGGAAAACCACTTCCCCAACAACCTCTCTCACCTAGAGAGAGTTTCTCATAGGCTTAACAACCTGCTTCTTCTATCCACGAGCCTGACAACCTGCCTCTTCCATTCCACATGCCTGACAACCTTCTTCTTCAATCCATCTCCCAGACCAAACCAGTCCAGGTAATCACAACAACAAATTGAGTATGGCTTTGGTAAGGACAGTAAACCACACCTGTCTAGAAAAAACATGGGAAACAACATCAATTGGCTATCGGCGATCTGGCTCAAGAACAAAACATATGTTCTATGTTGCATAGAGAAGTATGGGTTAGCTTCACAGGTTTCAGGCATAGATGATTTTAGGGGCTAAATTTCGCAAATGGGATAATTTTCCATGATTTTTCCCAAAAAAAGATTTGCCAATTTCCATTTTTTCTAAAAACGATTCGCCCAAATTTCATAGAATAAAATTATTTTACCTTACAAATCACCAAAATTTGATAGAAACTACATAAAATCCTTAGAAATTTGAATATTTTTACAAAACTATGGCCAAACATTTTACATTTTGCACATTAAGGACTAGTAATATTAGCCCATGTTTCTACATTTTAATATAAATTTCCATCCTTAAAATCATCCCTGGTTGCAGGTTACGGAGCTTACATGAAAGTTGCAGAGGTCGACGATGGAGGTAGTTGGTGTTGCGTGAATGCTCACTCTGAGTGCGTGAATGTGTGAATCGAGTGCATGGAAAAGATGGTTGACCAACCCCCACAATTGCTTATTTCCCCCACATAAATTTGCATGTGCCAAGATTGACACATGGCTCTCTTGGGAGTTCATTTCTCCCCACTTTGATTTCATTCCTTTCCCAAAGGAACTTAGGATAATGGGGTTTATTTCCCAAACTTTAGTCTTTAGGAAAATATATTATAATATTCCCTTGGGGTTAAGCTCTTCAAGCTTAGCCCTTTTTCCCAGCCTATTAGCCCCTTCTCTTTCCCTTCCCATTGGAGCATAGTCCCCTATAACTCTTTCTTCGTGGTCGATCTACATGCAACAATATATTTTTATTAATGATATGCATAATTACATATACAAAAAAAGATCATTGGCCTTAGCATCTAGGCTCTCTGACCTAATATTCACATAAGCCTCCCAACTTATAAACACTTTCCTCACCAGCATATAGACAATTACAGTTCAACAAGGGTTCGACCTTGGGGTATTATAGAGTTAGAGGAGAGATATTGTTGTATAGTTGGTAAAAATATCATATTTTGGTTTTCTATACTCTCGGAGAAGTTCCCTATGGAATTTAGGGTTCTTGAATGCTCCTGAAATCAATTTCAAACATGTAAGCTTGACACTTTTTCTATAATATATATTTTCTAGGATATTTCAAACCATGATATTTTGCAGAGACACATGAGACATGTAGTGATCCAGATTTTATGAGAAGAACGAAATGAATACAAATTATTAAAATATGCTTAAAATAGAATAACAAAGATACAGTAAAATTGGTTTTCTATTCAATAAGGAAATAAGCTGAAACTATAAAATGCATCGGAAAACAAGCTTGCTGGAATGGTGGTGGCTTATCTCTGAGAAGAGATGTGACGGTTGCGCTCATTCAAAAGAATATGATTACAATGAGGCTTTGAAGGAATTTTTATAATAAATGGGAATGTTAAAAATACTAGACATCCAAAAACCTAACCCTAGAAGATGAAGCGCCAAACGTCATGTGGGCCCCGTTTGGGTAAGTTAGTACATCAACTTCCCGAGGTCGTAACTTTGGCATATGATCTCCGTTTTAGGCACACAATATCCTGTTGGAAAGGTATCGTCGGGGATATTCATTTTGGGGGCTCAATCTAGGACTTAAGCTATCATTGAGAAGCTCAATCTTGAAAAACCTTCATTTAGGCCCTCAAAATGGCCCCAGAAGTTAAAAACTGCTAAAAATAGTAAATTGTCAAAATTGCCAGAATTTTTTTTTGACTAAGTTGGAAAAAGTGGGTGGCCACCGATATCCACTTGAATCAATCATCCCTCCTTAGGAAGACATTTTCTCCATTGCGTTGATTTCCCCCATCAGATGATGAAATCTTTGTTGAATTTGGCCACAAGTGAGCCACTTGCCTTGGTGTAGGAGCTTCCCTTCTTTGACAAATCAATAGAGTTGGATCCTTTGTTGTCGATTTCTTTTGATCTATGTGTCCACAATCTAATCATTGGATGCATGTTTCATGCAGTCAGGGTCGAGATCTGTTGGTTTCAACCGCTTTGCTATCTTTGAGGTGTCCAATAATGGTGGGAAATATGGTCGAAGGAGAGCCACATGGAAGACTGGGTGCAGGCCAAGGAAAGGGGGACTGTTGAGCTCAAAATTATTGTCACCCATAGTCTTGGTGATGGTATATGAACCATAACGGAGTGGGAGAATTTTCTGATGGGGCACTATAAGGCGTTCTTTCTACAAATGCAACCACACTTTGTCTCCCACCTTAAAATTGTGTGGCACCCGATGTTGATCATGGGATTGCTTGTACTTGGAATTAGACTTCTATAGAATATAATGAACCTGTTGGTGGATGTGTTGGATCCGCTCAATGAACCAATTGGATTTTTTATCTTCTGGAGGAGCAGGGGACGAGTCGACTGAGGTGGTCACCATGGGTAGTGAAATATCCATGGGGCCCAATGGTTGGAATCCCAACCCCACCTGAAAGGGATTGTGGTCAGTTGAGCTATGCAGGGCTCGATTGTAGCTATGCTAGACATAGGGAAGACTATCATACCATGTGTGGGGGTGTTTTGAATTGTACATGCACAGGATATGTACGATCACCTGATTGATGACCTCAGTTTGGCCATATGTCTAGGGGTGGAAGACAATGGATTTGGTGAGCTTGGTATCCAACAGTAACCAGAGGCTCGACTAGAATGTGTTGAGGAATCGACTGTCATGGTATGAGATAATGGTTTCTGGGATCCCAAAATGTACCCATACTCGTTCAAAGAAGATCTTGGCAGTGGCTTCTGCTGTGATGTTCTTCTTGTAGGCGGCTAGAATCGCCATCTTGGAAAAGTGATCAACAACCACAAAAACACAGTCATTTCCCCTCTTGGTGGACAGGAGGCCCAACATGTAGTCATTTGATATGGATTCCCATGGCCTGTCGAGATTAGGAAGAGGGGTGTATAGGCCCTATTTCTTAGTGGTCGGTTTGGCAATAGCGTAGGTGGTGCAGAACCTGATATACTTGTCGGCATCCTGTCAAAGTTTCGGCCAGTAGAAATGTTTCTGCAACACTGCCATTGTCTTTTAAACGCCAAAGCGTCTTGCCACCCGACTATAGTGAGCTTCCCAAATCAGCTTCACGCGCTCGCTTGAAGGAATGCAGGGATGTCCCAGATGGCACAACAACCCATCTTGAAGATGTAAATTAGTGGCCATTGAGTTAGAATGTTGCTTTCTTTCTGACTACATACTGGATCAACCTGCTACCTCTGTATATGCTTATTGTCTCTCTTTGCAACTATATGCACGTTATTCGAGTAAACTGTAGTTACTTGCATCTCATCAACTGTATATGATCCCTAATTATCCATCTGAGTTATCCCTCATCAAGTGAGTCTATTGATGTGAGCCTCCTACTCACATATAAGTATTGGATAATGTCAAGTTCTTACTGACTGTCACCATATCATAAATCATTTTCATGTTCTCTAACTTATGCAAGTCAAAGCATAATTTATTTCTTCCGAGACTGTAATTTTACTTACAACATGCTTTCTAAATATGCTACTCATCCAATCAGTCAGTAACAATATTGCAAAATCATAAGCAATAATCAAACCATTTTAGGATTTATATGCATACTATCACAGAGTAGTGCATGTCTTTTCCTAAGAAAAATGCTTTAACTTAACCCTTATCTATTTATTTTCTTACTTAGTTATCTAAATGTCTCCCCTCCTTAAAGAGGTTCCATTCAGAGAAGTGTGAAGGGTTCTTACTTTTCAACATGTACCCTTCTATATATGAAAACCCTAATCATGTATAAGAACTATAAACACTTCCACTTTAGTTAAGAATAACTAGTTTAGCCTTTTGTACCATAGCTAAAGGAATCTTTGTAATATAAACACATACCTTCATTAATCTCTTGAGTGATCATACCTGAGAAAATTATTTTCTACCTTTCATCATCATATATGTATTTCTTCATAGATCTACATGAGCACTGAGATAAAACAAGATTAGTCAACATTCTCACATGGTCTATTTTATGATATATAATGATGAAAGTGTTAAAATAACCATGAATACTTATCTTCGTGTTTGTGTAGGGAGATTCCCCAAACTCCACCATTTGTCATATTTATGAAATCGTCAACATCACCTTAAAGTACATATTCCTTGAAATATTTTGATGATTTCTTTGGAGGAGACTCTTCATTCTCTGCTACATGTGCCTAATGATTTCTTTTCCCTTTCCCTTGAGGACACTCATAAGAAAAGTGTCCCATCTTCTGACAATTGAAACATCTTATCCTTGATACATATTTCTTCTTATTTGTTATTCTTTCAGAGTTAGCTTATTTCCGGTCATTATTCTTTCTGAAGAAACTCCTTCTGCATCTTCCTATTGCTTGAAATGTAAGATATTGATCTTCTTCATCAAGTGATCTCTTATGTTTGTCTGCAATTTTAGATTCTTCTTGTGTGAAATCTATCCAGAATTTATTAAACTTAGGAATATTACTTCTTGCACATACTCCATGTACAAAGGGATTCCATGAATCGAGAAATCCATTTAGAGTTGTGGTCACAAGATCTTTGTCATTGATAATTACCCCAATAGATTCAATTTGATCTATAATCTAAGAAACTCTCATAAGATAAGAGAAGATAGATTTTGAGTTACCCATCTTTATATTCCGAAGTTGGTTCCGTAATGCAGGGTGTCGACTAATATTATTGCTTTCATACAATCTTCTAAATGCATCATACATTTGTTTTTTTGTCTTTAGTTCTGAAATATGAGGGATCAAGTCATCCTTTACTGAATCTGATACAATTCTCTTTGCATTCTTATCATACTTTATATGGCTAGAGTTTTGTTCTTTATTTTATGGTTCTGGTATACCAACCGTCACATGATCTAGGAGATAATTCTCATCTACAATCATTTGAAACCAATGCTTCCATGATCTGAAGTTACTATATCCTTCCATCATGTCTTCTACCCTCATATTGGTAGATATTATTTTCTACAATAGAAACCCTAGCCCCGGGTTATAGAAAATGACAAAAAAATGAAATTTCTCAGAAATGAAAGCTGAGCTTACTAGGTGATGCATTGGGTCAAGGTGAGGCCCTGTGCAATTCTACTTCTGGTTTTTTTTGTTCT
>ML790361.1:468234-482499 GCA_009831015.1 Picea engelmannii | reverse complement strand
TGTCTATCATTGAGAACCCCAATCTCAAAAAACCTTCATTTAGGCCCTCAAAATGGCCCCGAAAGTTAAAACCTACTAAAAATAGTAAATTGCCAAAATTGCTAGAAAATTGTTTTGAGCCAGTCGAAAAAGGTGGGTGGCCACCGATATCCACCTGGATCAATTGGAAAGTGCTAGGTGCATTGGAAAACCCCAAGGGTATGACCAAGAAACCAAGGTAACATCCGAGAGCAATATTGTGGTTATCCTCCTCTTTGTCCCTGCTCTGGTGATATCCCAATTGAAGATCATTCTCCAAGGAATACTCCTCTCCATAAGTCGTCCATCCACTCATCGATCCTGAGTGAACCAAACTTAATGATATGTATGAAGTCCCTGTATGGAGGTCTCCTTGGGGGAAACCTCCCAAAACTTCATTGTACACCATTGAACACAATTGTATATTGTTGTATACTACTGCACACCATTGGATCATCATGTACCACCATGTATCCTATATGTGCCCTTGTATTAATCACTCCACTAATATCAACTAAACTTGGATCATAGAGTGATGTATCCACAACTGTCGTATACTTGATCCCCAATCAATTGGTGCATATACTTCCTTGTTGGTTGGTCCAAAAGGAATTTTCTCAACTACCTCCTCTATAACTAAGCCTTGAGCCACAATAAATGGCTTATGATCCCTACAATGAAAAATAGGTGCATGGTCAAAACCCTTTGTGTCAAATATCTCCTCAAACACTTGCAACTATGAACATTCTTCGTGCAGGATCGTTACAAGAGGTTCCTCCCTCTGATCACGAGTGTTATTCATTTCCTCATATGACACTCCTTCCAAATATGTTGGAGTCTCTATTGCTATCAATGTTGAAGAGCATGTCAAACTAATTTGGTGACAAATCTCCTCAATATCCATTTCCTTGTCTTCAGTGAACTTAAGAGAAAGGTCCCTATCCATGAATAACTGCAAGTAATCATATTTCATCTGCTCTAGTGCCTCTTTGATGATGCACAATTGGGCACTAGTGACTCCATCTACAAGTCCCTTTTTCCTCTACTCCAACTGGGTTATCCACATAAGGTCTTCAATAAATTTATGAGCATCATCATCCCTCGTCAATACTTGTATAATTTTCTCTTCCTTGACCAATAATCGGTCCTCCAACTCTTTCCATGCTAAGGGTATTTGTTTAATTTCATCATCATGTTGAGGTATAGTCACATCCTCCTCATCATTGGCATCATAAATGAGATATGGTGATGAATCCCCATCCTTCTCAGGTGTTATCACACTTGAACTACCTTCCTCATAACCATCATGCATAGTGACAGATGTTGGACCCACAACATGGGATAATTGGAACAGTTCATCATATTTATCATAAGATGTTGCATCCTTATATTTTGTTGATTCGTCAGAGGTATACCCATCCAACACATTAGAGTCATTGACCTCATTGGATAACTATGATGATGTATCATAGGCTATTATTTGGTCTTCCTCTATGTGCACATTCTTAATATGGTTAGATGTATGTTCCTCCACTTGTCCTTCCTTCTTGTCTTCCTTCACTTTCTTCCCTGTTTTTTTCAAAGAATCATTGGCATGAACTCTCGGCTATTTCCCACTTTTGATAGTGCAATAATCATCTAATGACACGGAAGCATATATATCCTCACTAAACTTCTCATACTCGTCGCAGTAATACATGCACTTTGGATATATATCCCACAACTCTGGATATTTTAAATATCGTGCTATTTTCTTTTGATATTCAACTATGGATTCCTTATTTGTCTTCATCTTTTTTTATCCACATATGCATATTCTCATAGGCTGGAAAGATCACTAGCTCTGATACCACTGTAATGTCCCCAAAGGGAATAAGCTATATTTTCTTGTCAAATGTAGTTATGGTTATACCCTTTATATGTTAATAAATTGAATGAGTAATTTCCACAAACATATTGCACATAACCCATAGATAGGCATTTTGACAAACATGTTGCATACACTAGAAATTAGAAGATATAATATGGCACTTAATTAATAATGGAATCTTGATCACACAATGCAATGTCTAGGGTTTTTGTCGTAGTCATGACAAATATGCATATAGTAAAAAAAAAAAAAACCTCGTGTAGTGCCCTGATCCCTCCTAGTAGATGGCTTCTCCAATCTACAGAAGGATAACTCCAAATCTTCAATCCTCCTCCCAAAATTATGCAATAACCATGTAAACCTCTGTTGAAGATGATGACGTGCTACTCCAACAACACTTGTTGCAACTATCTAGATGCCCATACCTAAAACATCTCTACAAGTTCATATCACAAAGCACCTCATGGGACGAGACTGGACAACGAGTAGGGCCTCGCGGGTCAAGGTTGGACAACCAGTGAGGGACTTGTGAGACACCCTATTCTCAAACCACATGGGTGAATCCTGGTATAATTTCTCGAAATCCCCTGAGCAGTTGCAAAATCAAAGTACGACCTCCTCCATAAGGTTCCTCCAATCTCCTGTGCAAACCGATCTCCCTCCTACTGAAAACCAAACCCTAAATTTGAAGCCCAAATGAAAATTTCAGATGGATTCCCCTCTTATCTAGCTAGGGTGGATATTACACCACCGAAACCAAACCAATAGTGGAAGGGTTTTGTTATACCCTGAAGAAACAATGGCTCCAATAACACTTCCAAAATGAGAGATCAAACCATAATTCCAAAGTGAGGCTCTGCCCCTCATTTTATCACTTCTCCATGTCTTCTAAAACTTTCCCTTTTTTGACAAAATCTGATTCGGAATATATTTGCAGAATGAAATGAATACATATCATTATCAAAATATGCTTAACACATAATAATGGATATATATTAAAACAAGTTTCTATTCAATAAGGAAATAAGTTGAAACTGTAAAATGAAGGGGAAACAAGCTTACTAGAATGGTGGCGTCTTATCTCTGAGAAGAGATGTGATGGTTGCATTCATTCACAAGAATATGATTAAAATGAGGATTTGAAGTACATTTTACATTACACAATAATTTCAAAAACCATAGACATCCAAAAAACCTAACCCTGGGAGATGAATCTCCAAAAGTCATGTGGGCCCCGTTTGGGTAAAAGTTAGTACATCAACTTCACGGGGTCATAACTTTTGCATACGATCTTCGTTTTAGACGTACGATAGCTCGTTGGAAAGGTATATTTGAGGAATACACTTTTTTTTCTATCTATCGAAGGTTATTTTGACTATGGAAAGCCCTAAAAAACGTTGTTTAGGGCCTCAAAATAGCCCCGCAAGTTAGCGACCCAAAAACTAGGGAAAAAACTACCAAACTGGAAAACTGCCAAGATGAGCTAGTTGGAATAGGTGGGAGGCCACTAAAATCCATATGGATCAAAATAAATGTAACCCTTTGTAATTCCCTTTCTTCCCCCAGCTTGTAAGTATAATTATGACTTGCCAAAAGGCTATGGCAGACTGAATATGTTTGAATGTTGGAATTGGTGAACCTTTTTGTTATAAAAAGGTAATGTATGTATTTTTTTTTATTAAATAAAATGGATAGTGTTTCATAACTACTGAGGAGGGGGTTTGCCAAGGTAGACCATGATTTTATGAGATATATGGTGAGGGTAACCAACAATTGTTGAGATGACCCCTACCAGACCATTACCTTACTAGATTTAATTACTTAGACCCAGAACAGTCCTTTGACCTAGAAATAAGTTACAAGTCAGGTTGGTAGTTGGGAAGTCCTCCTCAAGAGTTAATGAGGAAATAGGAAGAGTACCCATATGGAAGACTTCCTGACCTGACCTCGAACTCGGGAGTTGGACCCACACAATCTTGTAACTGAGGAAGGAAATAAAATAAGGGATTTGTGGGCATAGAGGGATGGTGAAGGAGATGAGTCGAGATCATACCATTCTTATAGAAAGAGAAGAGCGCATGCAACTCTCTAGTTCATAAGAGAACTAAAAAAAAATCTCGTTTGGGTGCAAGAACTTTTTAGCAACGTTTTCAGTACAAGATGATAAACAAGGTTGCAGAGAAGACCAGTGCCTGTGGAAGTACTAGTTGCAATCCCCCTTGCTTGGTAGAGAGAAAATCATTTTTCCAAGTTCCTGTGGGAGGAGGAGAGTAACCTCTGTCCCTCACTATCACTGAACAAGAAGAAAGAGTCTCTCTTATAGCATCATGGTCTATCTAAGGGGTGGTCAGCGGTAAATTCGTTCAGGAGTGGTTGTTCCTACGGTTGGGTGGAAACATGCACCCCTCTCAGCAGTTGCTTCATGAATTATGGTTTCCTAATAAGTATTTTTATGCTATGTATACTATAATTGAAATGATGGTTGAATGTATGTGTCTATGACTAAAAATGGTTTTGAATTATTAAAGTAGAAATTCTTATTGTTTTTATGTGAGCCCGTGTTTTTGAATGGTTTTTTTTTTCTTCAACTTAGCATCTGGAGAGCTATGAGACATAGATTTGTAAATAAATCAAAGAATAAATTTGTTTATCCTTGTATTGATTGAAAGTCCTTAAAGGAATTTTCCCAAGGATTGGTCTCTCAAAGATAAGAATCGGGGCAGACATCATTGGAATGTTTTAGTCTCGTTGACTCCTCAAAATGTACATTTCTCTGTTTTAAAATTTAATCACTATGAATGGAAGGTGCTCCCTTCAAACCAGTCATCCAAGCGACCACGAGCTCATGCCCATGCCCTTAACCAAACCATGTCTAAGGATTGAATGTGCAGCCCTGAGACCTATCAAAGGGTCCATATGACCAATACCTGGGAATCCTTCACTAGGTATAAAAGGAAATAAGATTTTATGGCTTCAGAACTCCAAGAGTTCAGAGCTCTAGGATGTTATGACTTTAAAACCTCCAAACCAACTGAAGGAAAACTATTGGTTTGGTTACTAGTGAGGCTGACTGACATTTGGTGGTTTCCCTACCATGACCATGAGATCATTCCCACCGTTAAACCATAACTCACTTACTGGTCACGAAGAAATGCAAGCCATAGATCTTAGGACACTCGGGAGCCTCCCTAACTGTTGGATCTACGTCGCGATTAGTATGGCATTGACCATTTTGGGAGAACAACAAGGTCACAACACCAAAACTCCTAATTCTTGGATTTGTGAGTTAATGTGAGCCATGGATCTAGGGAGTCCATTGAGAACCCCTCTTAGTTGTCTGATCAACCAATGGGATAACTTGCGTATAGTACCTCGGTGAAGTTCTACTTCCGTAGAAAAGGAGTGTGGAACGGGTAGAACCCTCGAACATCAAAATCGTGAAGTGACGAGAGTCATGGATCTGAGGACGCTTTGGGACCTTTCCTGGATGTTGGATCTAGACTCTGGTCAACCTGACATTGACCAATCTGGGAGTAAAGAGGAGATTACATAGCAGAACTCTCGAACCTCAAAGTTACGAAGCAATGGAGGTCATATATCTATGGATCTACATGGACACATCTTGACTGTGAGATCTAAGGGGCATTAAAAGTCTATCAGTCTGGAGTAACATGGCACACCGATGTCACCTTGGGTGACGTGAGCCTACGTTCGATGTGCCATGTGTCACCATGATTTGTGATTTTCGTAGACCATATGTACCCATTAGAACATGACACGTGTCACCCACTTATGGGGCCATGTGTCATCTCTGCCTCGCCACATGTCACCCCCCTTCCTGGTACATATTCTCTTGGCCTATTAGCGGGTGGAGTACTCAAGACCCACCTTCCCTTGCCTCTGCACTTAATACGCCATCATGTATAAGGGTGGACCCTTCGAGAGTCCAAGACTTTGAAAATATGGAGGTTTGGGGTGTAGCATCTTAGATAACCTGAAAGGGACGAAGCTTGGAGCCATGTGGCAAGATTTTGGGGTCCTTCAAGATTTCAGTATTTCGGGACTACAGAGGATATGTGCGTAGAAATAAAAAGGGGTGTTCAATGTTGAAGCATCGAATGTTGAATTTCCCTTAATCCTATGTGTTAAACGAGGATGAAGTTTCGTCGTTGGATTCAACGGTGGATCGAATTCCACCATAGATGCATGAAAGTTGGGAAAACTCCAGGACTTTGGGGAACTTGGGATGATACAAATGAGATGAACCTACATGGGTGCCACGTGGCCCTTGACTAATAATGCCCGAAGAGCTTTGGAAGGGTGTATCTCCTAATCCAGATCTCGGATTTGAATAGGGTAGCAGTTGTTTGATATCTCTCGATGAGAATAATAGGACGAAGATTCTAGGGAAAGGATTTGAGATGATTAAGGAAAGTGTAATTTTAATGCCCCATCCCTAAAAGGGGTACTTAGGGGTTGGGTATGTTACAAATTGGTATTAGAGAAGACAACAAAACTTGTCCTGCTTGGGCTCATGAACGAGTCACATAAAAAGTTTTATTAGAAAATATTTAAGGGAGTAACACCTTATCTTACCCCAATCATAAGAAACTTATCTAAACCACTGCTAAAAAGAGAAATGATTTTTTTTTCTATGGTTATATGTTTTGAAAATATGAATTGTGTGTTGTTCATAAACTAGTAGATAATTGATGCAGACCCCCAACCCTCACGTCAAGGTCCGCTACAGGATCGTTCTAATTCCTGCCCTTGAGTCGGATTGACTCTTCGATTCCTCTTTGGGGAATCCCACGCACATAAAATGGTGCTTCTCCACAAGTCCTTATGAATTGAGCCCATGCGATCAAACATGAAGCATCAATTCCAATCTCCCTCTGACCAAACAATGTGGTCGTATTTCTCGCAATTTCATAACTTCGAAGTTTGCAACTTCGTGACTTCTCCTTCCAAGTCTCTCAACTCTTCGCCTTCCGAAACCCGAACTTCCGATGCACTAAAACATTTGTCGTGTCCTCTCCCACGATAGTATCGCGTTTCACAATTTCGGGAATCTCGGAAATGAAATCCTAAATTCTTATCCTCCAAAATGCCGAAATGCCAAGTTCTGACACACTTCACCAATATCTAGCCCCCACACAAATCTTTTCTCCCCTTCGGGACTTCACACTTCGCAATTTCACGAATCTCGCTACAAGGCTTTCGGTTCTCCAACTCACGAAACCCTGAAATGGTCAACAAAGGTTTGACCTCCATGTCGACAAGTACACCACCTTTCCACTCTCCACTATCTACAATATTTGACACGGATTCTTCTGCCCCTTCAACTCTCGAATTCCGAAATGAGAGTTCACGAGAGATCTAATAGCCCCATCTCTCCTGAGCTTTACACTTTAGAAAACACTCATTGTAACTCTCCTTGCTCCTCTGCAAGATCTGAAGGCTCTCGGAACTTCGCGAATTCTCCATGGAGAATTCCGACCGTCCGTTTCCTCCTTGACAACTCCCACAAATTGAATGAGCTATTCTTTCGCTGCAACTTATCTGCCTGCAAAATAACTTTGCAGTGCCTCTCTTTGAATGCTTCAAGGTATTAACCCTCCTAAGATTTCTCCACAACTCAAGTCTTCAAGAAGACTCCTTCACACACTCCTTACGGCATCCCTTCAAATACTTCCAAGTATTGAATTCTTCGACTCCGCACACTCTCTTTGCAACAACAGTATTTCAATTCTTTCCTTGGTTGATAAGTTCTAAACTTACAACCAGCCTGTGCACACCTTGCATGGCTACTGTTCTCAACCTGCACTTTTGCGGGAATGAGAATAACGTTATCTCTCTTGAGCTTTCATAGATGAAACTATGAACCCTTGTCAACGCACTCCTTGCGGATGACTTCACTGCACTCCTTGTAGGAATTTTACTCACTCRGGTTGAGAAACAATTGAAACTCATTCCTTACTCTCTCTCTCTCAGATTTCAAACATTCAATAAGAAATCATTCATACATAGCGTAATAGCAAATGCATAACAGAAAGAGTAAAATAGCTATGAGCATAGCATTCAACATGCATACACAGAGAATATCACAACACCATAAGTCTGAATCAAAGCTTCATGTATTAATTCAGGACTTCTGTACATGGGTGTTTTCAAATACAACTCTCTGCTCTCTCTCGCAATAGCTGAATGTTATTCTTCTCATCTATTACAACTATACAATGAGGGTGTCTGTATCTCATTTCCCTCCTACTCTCTTAAACTGTCAAATCTAAGAATTTAAAGCTACCTACCTATATTAACTAGCATAAATGCCTCTACCTACTACAAATGTGAGCGAATCGCTCATGATCTGTTTACAATCTACAAGTGTCCCTCCACTTAATTATTTCATTTAATATCCACACATTTATTTCAAAACATTCCAAAACACTTTTGACAATGTGTTGAAATGCGTTGGTGCTTGTCCTAGCTGTCTTCCACCTCCGCGCGTGCTTGCTACTCGTGATGCTCCTGCATCATACTCCCTCGCTTGAAAATTTTCATGGACTCCTGTCCATGAGCTCTCGAACGATCTGTCCATGCTTTCGGATTTCGGCTTCATTTTCCCAGCTGGCATCTTCAACTGGATGTCCCTTCCACTTGACTAAGTATTCAAAATAGTCCTTTCGCCTAGTCCTCTTACTAACTATTTTGTCAAGTATTATTTCCATTTGTGGTTTCTCTGCAACTGGAATCTGTTTAGTCCACTGAACCTCTGGTTGTTCATTACCTGTTTCTGCTTCTTCAGCTTTATAAGGGTACAAATATGATATGTTGAATATCGAAGAAATTTCGATCCCATCGGGTAATTCAATCTCGTAAGCATTTGTCCCAAATTTTCTTAGGATCTTGCACGGTCCAATTTTCTTCATTTTCAATTTATTATATGTCCCCCTTGGGAACCTTTCCTTCCTCAAGTGTGCAAGAGTCAAATCACCAACTTCGAACTGAAGTTGTCGCCTGTGTTGGTCTTCTCTGTGCTTATACTCCTGGCTTGAATTCTGCAATCGCCTCTTCACTTGGCTGTGAAGTTCTTTCATTGCCTCTGCAAAATCTTCTACACTAGCACTTCTAGTGTCATCCTGTTCTGAATATTTCAGTTCAGAAACTCCTCTTGGCTTCATTCCATAAACAATTTGAAATGGACTTTGCCCTATGCTTCTATTGATCGAATCATTATAAGCAAATTCCGCCTATGGCAGAATGTGATCCCAATGACTATGGTGTTCAGTCACTAGGCTTCTTAGTAAATCCCCAAGATTATGTTCACAGCTTTTGTCTACCCATCCTTCTGAGGATGATAAGCTGAGCTAAAGGACAAACTCGTCCCCAGCTTCTTCCATAAAGTCCTCCAGAAATTTCCGACGAACTTGGTGTCTCGATCTGAAACTATGCTCCTTGGTAAGCCATGAAGTCTAACAACTTCTTTGAAAAACAGGTTCGCAATGTGAGTTGCGTCGCTGGTTTTCTGACATGGTATAAAGTGTGCCATTTTCAAAAATCTATCCACTACCACAAAGATTGAATCAAACCCTCTTTGTGTTCTTGGCAATCCCAACACAAAATCCATGCTCACTGCATCCCACTGCCTCTCAGGTATGGGTAACGGTTGATATAAGTCTACATTCTGCCTCTTTCCTTTTGAATGCTGACAAATTCTACATCTGTCCACAAATATTTTGACGTCTGCTCTCATTCCTGGCCAAACATATGACTCATTTAACTTTGAGAACATCTTGTCATGACCGAAATGCCTGACCAATCCTCCATTGTGTTTCTCCTTTAGCAAATTCTCCCTCATGGAGCATTTTGGAATACAAGGTTGATTTCCCTTAAACAGTAATCCTTTCTGGATCATGTATTCTGTCCATTGACTTCTGTCCCTGAGAATTGGATTCTCAGCTGCCTCATACGCCTCCTTAAAATCTGGATCATCTGTGTACATTTCCTTGAGGTTATCAAAACCCAAAGTTTTGACTATGAACTCCTGCAATAGCAAACATTTCCTGCTCAAAGCATCAACAACTTTGTTAGTAGTTCCAGAAATATGCTTAATTACAAAAGTAAAGTTCTGCATGTATTCAACCCATTTAACATGTCTTTGATTCAACTTCTCCTATTGAGTCACAAATTGCAAATCATGATTGTCACTGTATAAGACAAACTCCTTAGGAATCAAATAGTGTCTCCATTTCTTCAATGCCTGAATAATAGCATAGAACTCCTTGTCATACGTGGAGTAATTTATTTTGGCTTCGTTCAGCTTCTCACTGAAATATGCTATCAGTCTGTCTTCTTGGCTCAAGACTACCCTTATTGCAAATCCACTTGCATCACATTTTACTTAAAATGTCTTTTTGAAATCCGGCAACACCAAAATTGGTTGTTCCGTGATTTTCCTTTTCAACAAATTGAAGCTTTTCTCTGCTTCTTTTGTCCAGTGAAAATACTTGTGTCTCTTCTTCACTGTGTCCATCATCGGTGTACTAATTCCACTGAAATTCCTAATGAACTTCCTGTATAAACTAGCCAATCCATGAAAGCTTCAAACCTCAAATATACTCTTCGGTGATGGCCAATTCTTAATCACCTCCACTTTATCTAGATCCATCCTCAACTTGTCTGCAAAAATAACAAACCCTAAATAAATGAGCTTTGTCTTCACGATTGAGGATTTCTTCATATTTATCAGCAGTTTCTCTTGTTGTAACATCTTCATCACTGTAGCCAAATGTTTCAGATGCTCTGCCTCTGTTTTATTGAAAATCAGTATGTCATCAAGATACACAATGACAAATTTTCCGATGAAATCCTTCAGGACTTCATTCATTAATCTCATGAAGGTACTTGGCGCGTTTGTTAAGCTAAATGGCATAACAAGCCATTCATACAACCCCTCATTGTTCTTGAATGTTGTCTTCCATTCATCACCTTCTCTCATACGAATCTGATGATAACCACTTTTTAAATCAATCTTCGAAAAAAAATTCACTCCACTCAAGCAATCCATAAAATCATCCATTCTTGGTAACGGAAATCTATACCTGATGGTAATCTTGTTAATTTCTCTTGAGTATATACACATTCTCCAACCTCCATCTTTCTTTGGACTGAGTACTTTCAGAACAACGCATGGACTCAAGCTTTCTCTAACCAACCCTTTGTCCATTAAATCCTGGACTTGTGTTTTGACCTCCTCATTCTCCTGCGGCGTCAATCTGTACGCTACTTTGTTTGGTAAACTAGCTCCAGGTATAAGATCAATGTGATGACTTATACTTTGGATTGGTGGTAACAAACGAGGTAGTTCGTCTACTACTATATCAGCAAATTCCTCCAGTAACTTATGGATTTCCTCTGGTAGATCATCCACTCGTGTGCTGGTCAAAACAATTCTAGGTTTCCTGACCATGATGAATTGTGGATCTTCCTTCTTCTTAACCTCCTTGAGAAGTTCCTTCCCACTCATGAGAAGTATAGTGTTGCTTACCTCTGTTTTTACCTCTTTATCCTTAATCGGCAACAACATGTGAATTCTCCCATTTTTCTCCAGGGTGTATGTGTTCTTTCTCCCTTCATGAACCACATTCCTATCATATTGTTACGGTCTACCCATCAATAGATGAAAAACATCCATGGGAATGACATCACACAATATCTTATCGTTATATCCTCCTATTTTAAATTCAACTAAACATTGTCTAGTGACATTTACCTAATGTCCTTTTTGTAGCCACGAAACTCTATATGGACTTGGATGTTCAATAGTCTCTAGCTCCAGCTTTTCTACCATCTCTGTAGAAATGAGATTGTTTGTTCTACCATTGTCCATGGTGACCTTGCATACCCTGTCTTTGGTCTTGCAAGCAGTCTGAAAAAGACTGTTCCTTTGCACTGGCTTCTTCGCCTCCTTTTTTGGCGTTAAGAGAACTTTCCTCATCACCAGTGATCTTCCACCTTCGGCATCCTCTGCTTCAATATTCCACCTTTGGGCTTTAGCAATGTGAGTCTCACCACCTTCTTTCTTCTTATCTGGACATTCATAAGATTTGTGCCCATTCTTTCCGCATGTGAAGCATTTTACTATTCCACCTCTGCCTCTTCCTCTTCCTCTAGTGCGAAGAAAAGTGTTGTTATCAGCATACTGTCCTCTCTGTTTGGCATACTACCCTCTCTATGAGCTCCCACCTCTCTCAATTTGAGATTGAGGTTTCTTCCACTCTTCCCTAGGCTTCTGATTCCTATCTTGAACAATTGTTTTGCCTCTGGGCTCACTTCTGCCTCGGCCTCTTTGACTTTTCTTTTGGCTCAGCTTCTCTTCAGCCTTCAGAGCCATCTGATAATCATATTCTATGGTCCAAATGATCATCATACTCATCTCATCATGAATTTCATATCTCAGACCATTCATATACCTGGCAACGTTTTCATCATCACTTTCGCGATGACCTGCCCTGATGTTTAGCTTGTAGAACTCTTCAGTATACTCTTTCACTGACATCAGCTTCTGTCTCAAATTCTGCATCCTTCGAAACAGAGTGATTTGATAATCCTTGGGCATGAATTTCGCCTTCATCTTCGCGATCATTCTATCCCAACTCCTTATTTTCTGCTTGCCTTTGCAGCGTCTGTCAGCTTGTAGTTCATCCCACCACAATGTTGCATGTCCTTTCAATATTGTGACAGCATGTTTGACCTTCTTGTCTTCCTCGACATCTTCATAGTCAAAATACGTGTCCAGATCTCTAATCCAGTCTAGAATCTCTTCAACATCTAGGTTTCCCTCATATACTGGAATGTCCATTTTTTCCCTAGCACTCATTCTTGCAACATCCCTAATCAGGCGTTCATTTGTTGCATCTTCTGCTGCAACTTCTTCTCCTTCATGTCCAGCTTCATCTTCACTTTCAGATTCACTGACATCTCCAACACCGGCTGTGCACCTCTGTTTTATTTCCATGTCCACGAGTCTGGAGCGTATGTTACGCATCTCTCTTTCCATGGTTGGATTTGGCACCTGCCTACCCCTTTCTCTTTTCATTTCCCTCTCCTCTGGTGAATCAGGTGTTTTCCTGTCCCTTCTTCTCGGTGGCATGGCTATAAAATTCCTTCTTTCCTTGCTACAGAAAGAAAAGAAAATTCTCCTATGCTTTGATACCAGAATGACGCAGACCCCCAACTCTCACATCAAGGTCCACTATAGGATCGTTCTAATTCCTGCCCTTGAGTCAGATTGACACTTTGATTCCTCTTCGGGGAATCCCACGCACATAAAATGGTGCTTCTCCACAGGTCCTTATGAATTGAGCCCACGCGATCAAACACGAAGCATCAATTCCAATCTCCCTCTGACCAAACAATCTGGTCGTATTTCTCACAATTTTGAAACTTTGGAGTTTGCGACTTCGCGACTTCTCCTTCCAAGTCTCTCAACTCTTCGCCTTCCGAAAACTGAACTTCCGATGTGCCAAAATGTTTGTCGCGTCCTCTCCCATGATAGTATCGCGTTTCACAATTTTGGGAATCTTGAAAATGAAATCCCTAATTCTTATCCTCCAAAATGTCGAAATGCTAAGTTCCAACACGTTTCACCAATAGCTGGCCCCCACAAAAATATTTTCTCCCCTTCGGGACTTCGCACTTCGTGATTTTGCGAATATCTCTACAAGGCTTTCGATTCTCCAACTCATGAAACCCCGAAATGGTCAACAAAGGTTTGACCTCCATCTCGACAAGTATGCCACCTGTCCACTCTCCACTATCTACAATCTTTGAGACGGATTCTTCTGACCCTTCAACTCTCAAATTCCGAAATGAGAGTTCATGAGAGATCTAATGGCCCCATCTCTTTTTGAGCTTTACACTTTAGAAAACACTCGTCGTAACTCTCCTTGTTCCTCTGCAAGATCTGACAGCTCTCGGAACTCCGCGAATTCTCCACGGAGAATTCTAACCGTCCGTTTCCTCCTTGAAAACTCCCACAAATTGAATGAGCTATTCTTTCGCTACAACTTATCTGCCTGCAAAATAACTTTGCAGCACCTCCCTTTGAATGCTTCAAGGTACTAGCCCTCCTGAGATTTCTCCACAACTCGAGTCTTCAAGAAGACTCCTACACGCACTCCTTGCGGCAACCCTTCAAATACTTCCAAGTATTGAATTCTTTCACTCTATGCACTCTCTTTGCAACAACAGTCTTTCAATTCTTTCCTTGGTTGATAAGTTCTAAACTTACAACCAGCCTACGCACACCTTGCGCGGCTGTTGTGCTCAACCTGCACTTTTGTAGGAATGAGAATAATGTTATCTCTCCTGAG
>ML790361.1:393879-436984 GCA_009831015.1 Picea engelmannii | reverse complement strand
TCATTTGGTTTATCATGAACCTACTTGTTTATATGGTTATAACTCTTTGACCTCAAACACACCACTAGTCACATATTTATCAAAACACCAAACATTATGCTTTTGATTGTTGTTAATATGGTGTTGATTTACAAAATCATCGACGCAATGGTTTGATTGAACACATTGATTTTTGGGTCAAATCGTGGTTATGTGATAATTCATTTGACATGTTGATTAAAATTCTTTTGGATATGCACTGTTATGATTTGAATGTACCAAGGCGTCGTTCCCCAAGTACAACCCGACATAATATTCTTGCATGGTCACAATTTATGCCACTATCCTCGCACGCATAGAATTAACGCTCTGCCCTTGCATTTTGGGTTGCCTTTGCATTGTGTTGGGGAAGTTTCGGGACAATGGTTCTGTGTCTACCCTGTCAAACCCTCTCGCCGAATACCTTGTTGATTTTGTGCTATTAGTTATGGCTCCTGTAGTGCGAATCGAACCCAATGGTGTCCAAACTTTGTTGTTGTTTGATAATGCCTGAGAAGACCTAGAGAGGAATGGTTGGCAGGTGTTTATTGAGAAGTTCGAGGGTTTCAACCTGGGAGTCACTCAACAATTCGCGCTAACGTTCGATGGGTGCAGGGCCAAAGTTGGGGACATCCAACTCGAGTTGAATGAGAATTTCATTAGCTCAGCCACTGGTCTGCCGGGCGAGGGGAAAAAATGGTTTAAAAATTTGAAGGTTGACGAAGTACCCTGGCCACTGTTGTTTACCTCAAGGAAGATTAACAGCTGCGACAAAGGTATGCCCGTTACAGCTTTGAAATCTAGATGGCACAATTTGTTGGCTATTATTAAGCAACTTGTTACATGTGAGGGTAGATACAGTCTAGTTTTCCTATACCACCTGCGGTTGCTCATGAGTTTCATAGATTTTCCCTTAAATATGCCACATGTCCTCCTTCGGAGTTTATATAAAATGGCTAAGCACTTCAAAAGGGAGAAAGCTGACTCCAGCCTCTTCCACCACTGTTTAATTAAAATTATTATGGTTCATTAGTTGAAGTTGAATGGCGATTGTTGGGATGCTTTCTTGTTGAGGAATGGTTTTGCTAGTCCTGAAATAGGACAAGTTGACAAATCCGTTGTTACAGAAACCCTTGTCGGGCCTGTCATTCCCCCTCCTATGCTCTTGCCCTCTGTTGAACCCTCAACCTACTCGAATGCTACCCAACCCGATACCCTGCCTGACTCATGTCCAAAAGATGGTGGTAAGCTTGTTAAAAGGTTTGCAAAGAAAAAGGGTAAAAGCTACAGTGATATCAATTGCAAGGGTAAAAAGGCCGCACGCTGGGTTTCACAGTGTGCTTGTAATAAACCTAAAGAAAACACAGACCAAAAACCAATTCTGTTGAGTGAAGATTATGATTCCGAAATCGAACGGTTTCTAACCGAAGAGTATCCATACTCACATAGACTTTGCTCAGTTAAGCCCTATGACTATGTGACGAACCTCCCACCGTGTCTTAGAGACGACCCCAACTTCCCTGGGATCAAACTCGATAGAGGAACTGCTGGTCAATTAAGAAGTGCCTCACCTGTGAATACACAGCCTGTTCAACCACAGTGCAATGAATGTAAGTCGTGGCTCGACCGATATTATACAGACGTCCCTTTGTTCCAATCTCGAATCAAGTCCTTGGAGGACCGAGTGAATGTGCTAACTAAAGAAAACGATAGATTGCAAGCTAATGATAAAAGACAGAAGACCACAGGCTCTGTTGTCTTTAAAAATGTAGAGGCGGCCACTGCCCTTGTCAATTCAAAAATAGCTTGATTAAAATCCCTGAATCCGAGGTATGGTTTTTTCAAAAGTAATTTTAGGATGATTTTGTTTTTGTTTTGAATTAGCATACAAGATTCGTTTGCTCATATTGCATCTATTTATGTTGATAAAACATGATTCTGTTTATAAAAATAACTAGCTACAAAAATGTGAGATTCTGTAGCTAGTTACTAAAATTTGATTTTTTTTGGTTTTACAATTAAAATGCAATCTGAAATCATGTATTCTTATGCATTTTCAGGTACGTACGAATTCTAAAGGAGATTGGATCGATAGTAGCATCTCTGAATATGCTATTTCTTTACATGGTTTTATATTAGGCTGTTAGTTTTACATAGAAATGGGAATTTGGGAGATTGTATTTCCCACGATTTTTGGAACAACTTTGATAATTTCCACAAGGAATGTTTTGATCCTATGGCCTTTATAAATGTATTATTTTGTAAACAAAGACCATCGCTGCCAGGGAGCAGAAACTATGGATTGGTGATTATTCAGACTTGAATGAAAGTGGTAATTTGCACAGCTTTAGCTTCAATATATCATATTTTTGTTCAAGTTTTGGCTCATTTCGATTTGTAATCAAATTCTGACTACTTTAGATATCATAATTTGTTACAGGTTGATGCGATGAGATTTATATAGTGTCCATATTTTATGTCTCTCATTTTATATACAACAATTAATCTGTTCACATGTGATGATTAGAAGGTTGATCTTCTTTATTCAATGAACAGTTATATGCAAATTTTCATACTCAGATTTATCTTAATGTGATCGTTTGTCAAATTATAAATTGTTGTTGCTACATATCTTACATGTTCTGTCATTAGCATTCAAAGCGTTACTGCTTCCCGTTTACGAGAAGCATTGGTAAAATCTGGTGCGGGTTGGCCTCATCAAACAACAAACGTAGATGCTATGCAAATGACACATAGGATATGCGATTACAGGTTAGTTAGCTAGTAGCATTCTATTAGTTTTCTTAATGTAAGAATTTTTTGTAGTTTAGATATACTGTATAGATTGTTTTTTTTTTTATTTCGCAACTAAATAGCTGTCATTTCATTTCTAGTTTATAAAAGTTATAAAAAAAATCAAAAATACTGAACAATAGCTTTGCTGTCAATTCATATATGATTTTTGTAGGCTTTCGATAAAAAATTTGCATTTTGTGAATACTGTACATATAATAGAAATAGAAATATGTCGATACACTGTATATTTAATAAGTAGAACTATTATTCTGTTAGTTAGTAAAACTGTAAATACATTTAAGCTTGTATATAGTTTTCAACAGCTGTTTGTTTTTCATTTAGTTAGTCTCTTTAGCTTTTTGTCTTTTTACTTTCGTAGGACTTAGATCGGCTAACGGAGCCACTAAACCCGTCGGAGTGGATTAATCCAAACAGCTTGGGTTATTTAGACAACCCCGGACCGGATTCACTCCTCCAGTTGACGAGCGGTCAATTTCGCCCGTCAACAAGGTCAAGGTGCAATGGAAACACTTTGGTCCTTATGAAGCTACATGCAAAATGGAGGATTCCATGAAACATGCATACCCATTTTTGTTTACTTCTGTACATACAGAGCACATCGGTAGGTATAACATCTAGGATGATATTCATTTAAGGGGGAGGGGATTGTAATACCCCTATTTCCCCCAGCTTGTAAATGTAATTATTACTTGCCAAAAGGTTGTGGCAGACTGAATATGTGTGAATGTTGGAATTGGTGAACCTTTTTGTTATAAAAAGGTAATGTATGTATTTTTTGTTATTAAATAAAATGGATAGTGTTGCATAACTATTGAGGAGGGGGTTTGCCAAGGTAGACCATGATGTTATGAGAGCGATGGTGAGGAGAACCAACAATGGTTGAGATGACCACCACCAGACCAATACCTTATTGGATTTAATTACTTAGACCCAGAACAATCCTCTGACCCAGAAATAAGTTACCAGTTAGTCTGGTAGTTGGGAAGTCCTCCTCAAGAATTAATGAGGAGATGGGAAGAGTACCCATATGAAATACTTCTTAAATTAACCATGAACTGGGGAGTCAGACCCATGCAATCTTGTTGAGGAATGAAAGAAAAGAAGGGATTTGTGGGCAAAGAGGGTTGGCGAAGGAGATGAGTCGGAGACCATTCTTACAGAAAGAGAAGAGTGCATGCAGCTCTCTGGTTTAGAAGAGAACTAAAAGACAAGCTCGTTTGGGTGCAAGAAGTCACGGACAACATTTTCAGTCCAAGCTAATAAATGGGGTTGCAGAGAAGACGATTGACTTTGGAAGTACTCGTTGCACTCCCCCTTGATTGGTAGAGAGAAAATCGTTTTTCCAAGCTCCTATGGCAGGAGGAGAGTAACTTTCGTCCCTGACTGTCGTTGAACAAAACAAAGAGTCTCTCTCAGAGCTTCATGGTCTATCTAGGGGGTGGTCAGTGGTAAATACGTTTAGGAGTGGCTATGACTATGGTTGGGTGGAAACATGCACCCCTTTCAACAGTTGCTTCATGAATTCTAGTTTCCTGATAAGTATTTTTATGCTATGTATACTAGAATTGAAATGATTGTTGAATGTATGTGTTGATGACTAAAAATGTTATTGTATGATTAAAGTAGAAATGATTATTGTTTTTCTATGAACCCATGATTTTGAATGGTTTATGTTTTCTTTATCTTGGCATGATCTGAAATTGATCTTTTAAAGACTTGGCTAGGTTTTAAGCATGAGTTCATTTACCAATTAGGAATTGATGAAAGAAGAAGAAATTAATGAGAAATTATAGAAGCCATAATAAGAAATTCATATCATAAAGTAAGCACAAAGAAAAACAAACCATAACAACAAAGTTGTTAACGGAGTTCGGCAAGATTGCCTACATCTTCGGGCTTTTGTCTCAATGGGTGAGGCTTTCTTATTTCTCTTCAATGCTTCAAAAGTACATCAGAAAAGTGTCAAAAGGATTACAAACTGGTCAGGATGTTTTCTTCTCGACCTCAAGAATCCAACACAAATGATGGCACTGAAAAAGGTTGAGCGTAGCTCTCGGAATTGGCCTGCAAAGTTCCCCTCCTCAATAGCTTCCCAGCATAAAAATGGTTTTGGCTTTCAAATTCCTCAACATTTCTCCTGTTCTGGACCTCTCTAATGCTGCTAAGAACCCA
Source organism: Picea engelmannii (assembly GCA_009831015.1). Classification (NCBI taxonomy): domain Eukaryota; kingdom Viridiplantae; phylum Streptophyta; class Pinopsida; order Pinales; family Pinaceae; genus Picea; species Picea engelmannii. The sequence goes on along the minus strand of ML790361.1, from coordinate 431,977 downwards.
TGGTTTATATATATGTGGATTAGGTATCAACCTCCCAACTTCCCCCCAAGATATGGCCTCAAATCAGGCTCTAGATCCCCCAATAATGGGAAAAATCCATTAAAAACAGGCTTGAAATCATAAAAAAATCATAATATATATTAAAAAAAACCATTTTTGAAAAACTACAGGGCACAACCCTCTTCTTTTGGGCTCTCGATCATGTGTCTATGGCCCATGTGGCCATGACCTATACTCCCATGCGCCCTCTTGCTAGTTGAGCCCCCAAATCCTTAGCTCCTAGTCACAACCCCCTGGTCGCAGGCTAGCACCTCACTGATCGGGCCTATCCCAAACCCTGCGCCATATGAAATTCAAAAGGATATTATGCCATATGGAATAAAAATTCACACACAACCCATACGGTCAACCCAGGAGGTTATTCCATTGGTGCGAGCGGAGGTCGGGGATTCGAAACTTACGGGTAACAAAAAACATTTGACCCAACCAACATTGACTAAATCTGGGGTTCCACGTGGTTCCCTCTGATTGGGCCACATGTTTCCCCGTTATTTGTTTGTACCATACAGTTAGCGCACAATCAAAATGCACAGTCAGTTGCCACGTCACTGTCATACAACCCAGTCGCCCTGCCACGTCAACATCAGTATAGCCTAGTCACCCTGCCACGTCAGCTTCCATACAACCCAGTCAATGTTCCATGTCAGCATTCGTATAGCCACTTGTTGCCCATACTGCCATGTGTCAACCTGTCATTTGGCCATGTCATGTACAGAATGCCATGTGCCACGTTCGTACACTGCCACATGTTAATTCTGTATTGATCCAACTCAGACCGAAAACTCCAAAATCGAGTGACACATGCCACCTCATGGTGATGCCACGTTAACGTGATGATGCCATGATGTCATCACCTGTCGTACTGTTGACGTCAATAGAAGGGCCTGTTGACTTTTATCATCTTAACTTTTTGCCTATTTGGGAAATCAGTCAGAACACGATATCTTTCGCATACGACGCTCATTTGAAAAAAACAAATATATGGACAGAATCAACGCGGTGAGCCAGACACAATGGTGCTAGTTTCATCTGATTCTGAAAACTTTTATTTTTAGGCCTTCTTGGATCCATTTTGGATCATAGCAGCTAGAGAGCTATGAGACGTAGATCTGTAAAGCAATTTGAGAATAAGTTTTCCGATCCCTGTATTGATTGAAAGTCCTTAAAGGAATTTTCCCAATGATTGGTCTCGCAAAGATAAGAATCGGGGAAGACATCGCTGGAATGTTTTAGTCTCGTTGACCCCTCAAAAGGTACCTTTCTTTGTTTTAAAATTTAAGCTCAGTTAATGGGAGGAGCTCCCTTCAAACCATTCATCCAAGAGACCATGGGTTCATGCCCATGGCCTTAACCAAACCACGGCTCAGGATTGGACATGCAGCTCTCAGACCTATCAGAGCGTCCATATGACCAAGACCCAGGAACCCTTTGCTAGGTCTGAATGGAGCTAAGATTTTATGGCTTCGGAACTAAGGGAGTTCAGAGCTCTCGGATGCTATGAATTCACAACCTCCAAACCAACTTAAGGCAACTTGTTGGTTTGTTTACCAACGAGGTTGACCAACATCTGGTGGTTTCCCTACCGTGACCATGAGATATGTCCCATCGTTAAACCCTAACTCACTTATCAATCATGAAGCAACGCGAGCCGTAGATTCGAGGGAACTCGGGAGCCTCCCTAACTGTTGGATCTACGCAATGGTCAGTACGACGTTGACCACTTCAGGAGAACAACAGGGTCACAACACCAAAACTATTGATTGTCAGAGTTGAGAATTAATGTGAGCCGTGGATTTGGGAGTCCATTGAGAATCCCTCTCAATTGTCCAATCAACCAATGGACTGGTTTTCATATATTACTTCGGTAAAGTTCTACTTCAGGAGAAAATGAGTGTGGAGCGGGTAGAACCCCCGAACGTTGAACGCATGAAGTGATGAGAGTCGTGGATCTGAGGACACTTCAAGACGCTTCCTGGACATTGTATCTAGACTGTGGTCAACCCGATGCTAACCACTCTGGGAGTAAAGAGGAGATTACAAAGCAGAACCCCCGAACGTCGAAGTTGCGAAGCAACTGAGGCTGTAGATCTATGGATCTGCGTGGACACATCTCGACTGTAAGATCTAAGGGGCATTGGAAGGTTGCCAGTCTGGAGTGACATGGCATGCTGACATCACCCTAGGTGACGTGGGCCTACATTCGACGTGCCAAATGTCACCATGATTTCTGCTTTTCGCACACCATATGTACCCATTACAATGTGACATGTGTCACCCACTAATGGGGCCACATGTCATCTCTGCCTTATCGCATGTCACCCCCCCTCCCTGACACATATTTGCTTGGCCTATTAGCAGACATAATACTCATGACCCACCTTCTCTTTCCTCTGCATTTAATATGCCATCACATGTAAGGGTGGACCCTTCGAGAGTTTGGGACTTTAGAACTCTAGAGGTTTAGAGTGTAGCCTCTTAGATAAGTCGAAAGGGTTGAAGGTAGGAGCCACGTGGTAATATTTCAGGGTCCTTCGGGAGTTCAGGATTTCAGGACTTCGGAGGATATGCATGTAGAAAGAAAAAGGGGCGTTCAATGTTGAAGTGTCGAACGCCAAATTTCCCTTAAGCCTATGTGTTAAACTAGGATGAAGTCTCGTCGTTGGATTCAACGGTGGATGGACTTCCACCATAGATGTAGGAAAGATGGGAAATCCATGGGACTTTGGGGAGATTGGGATGGTACGAATGAGACGAACCTACGTGGGTGCCACGTGGCGCTCCGAACACCGAACTTCCCTTAAGCCTATGTGCTAAACAAGGATGAAGTTTCGTCGTTGGATTCAATGGTGGATGGACTTCCACCATAGATGAAGGAAAGCTAGGAAATCTTTGGGAATTCAGGGAACTTGGGATGGTATGAATGAGAGGAACCTACATGGGCGCCATGTGTCCCTTGACTAATAATGCCCGAAGAGCTTTGGAAGGGCGTATCTCCCAATCCAGAGCTCGTATTTGAATAGGGTTGCAGTTGTTAGATAGCTCTTGATGAGAAAAATAGGATGAAGATCCCAAGGAAAGGATTCAAGATGATTAAGGAAAACAGAATTTTGATGCCCCATCCATAAAAATGATACTTAGGGGTTGGGTGTGTTACACCCTTATCCCCTTTTTTCTTTCACTTTAGGATTAAAAATCACTTTTGATAATAGATAAGTAACTTATTAATCTAATGTCACTTTAAATACATAACATCTCCTAACTAAGTGACATTAAATAACCCCTTTTGACTCCCTTTTTCTTCACTGACAAGCCACATAAGTCATTTTCAATGCCGAACAAGGGAATCCAAAAATGGGGACATGTCACATGACAGGAGTGTAGTGAAAATGACTAAGTATAGAGACTAGAGAGGAAGAAAAATGACTAAGTGTTGAGTAAGGAGAGCAAGAAAAATGACTAAGGAGACTAAGTACGGAGTGTGGAGAATAAGAAAAATGATTAAGTGTGGAGGGTAAGGAATATGGAGTGTGGAGAGTAAGGAAAATGGCTAAGAAATATGGAGTGTGGAGAGTAAGGAAAATGGCTAAGTATGGGGTAGTAGTATAGAGAGGAGTGAGATCATTTAGCATAAGTGAAAATGTTGGGGGTAATGCAGAATGTTGGAGAAAATTGGCATATCTTGGGCATATGACCTCTGTTTTAGATTCCATAAAAATTTGTTGGACGAAGTTGACACATAGGGATATTCACTGAGAAGATGGACACAAGTGATTTCTTTTTTTTAGTATCTTTTTGTTTTCTTCTCTTTTTGTTCAAAAGAGAAACTATCTTCATTGGCCTTTCGTAAAGAAGAACTGCAACACTAAAATTGATTATGAATTCTTAAAACTTGTTAGTTCTTCATGATCAATAGGTCGATGCTATTTGACAATTTCCAAATATGAAAATTATGGTCTCCATTTCAAATAGGCATAAGTTCAATTATGCACCCCAATCACCTAGTTGATAGGTGTTAGGAGAACACATCAAGAAATACACAAGGCAACGATGGTGGACCCCACTACAAACAATGAGTGAGTCTACACCATTGTTTTTGTTTTTGACAAGTGAAGTTAGGCGACAGAAAATAAAAGATGATTGTAATAAATTAATAATCGATTTTCTTTCAACGAGATGTTACATGTTCTTCGGTATGTGTCATGTAGTCCTCCCTAGGCATTTGCAACATTCTATTTAGTGGGGCTTACATAATTGATGAGAGTTTGTTGTTTACGAATTTTGACCTCCACATTGGCTTTTCAAAGTTGGTTGTAGGGGAGAAGAGAGGATTTTTTTTAGTTGTCTAAACATCTCTCAAAAAGTGGTATTTGAGAGTTTGAGTTTTAGAATCAGTGAGATTTTGATACATCAAGTTTCACCTATGTGACAGTTAGGGTGATTGAACACTTATTTACATACAAATGAATAAGAAAAATAAAATTATTGAATAAATCTTCTATTGATTATGCATCTATTGTTTGGAACAAGCATCTCTTATTTTCAAACATCAAAATCACCAAAACAATTGGGTGTTATGTTTCCCTACTTCAAAATAAATATTGATTATGCATCTATTGTTTGCAACAACCATCTCTTATCTTCGAACATCAAAATCACAAAAACAATTGGGTGTTATGTTTCCTACTTCAAAATATGCTAGTATATAAGTTAGTTGAGATTACTAAAGCCATGGGAACCGTTCCGAAAATAGTCCAACTTCTTGTGCGTAGTGCATTAATTTTGAAGTCCAATTAGTACGCTAGACCATATTTATCATTACCCGTGATGCTTGTGATGCTTGTGTTGTGTAATAAAGCTTAATGAAATAGCTCAATGTTAGCCTCTATGTTAACATAGGTCAACATTGTGAAGTTTTAAGGTATGACATATTTCGAAGGAAAACAAATTAAAGTTTTTTAAATGTTTTAGGTTTTGTTTTTTTAGTTAAAATTTTATGATATAAATTTGGAATTATATAGACTTAATTATTCAAATCTGTAATTTTTTTCTTGATTTTGAACAATATTAAACAGAAAATATCTTCTTAAAAAATTCAAAACTTAGAAAAAATTAATAAATTGATAAAAAAAGTTTAGTAGATTTTGTGTTTTGATTTACTTATGTTTAAGATGACTTTGATTTTTCCTTACAAGATTTCAATATCCTATTAAATATCTATGATGTAAATAGAGCATAAATTTCCCAATAAAAAAAGAGTACATGGATGTATTTAATATATATGTTTAACAAGTTTATACATATTATTTTTTGGATTTTTTCTAATAATAATAAAATTGTAATTTTTTATTATTTAAATTGTATTTTTAAATTATAAATAGATTCAGCTTATAAGAACTTTGATTTTGTCCTACAGGATTTCAATATCCTATTAAATATTTATGGATTTCAATATCTTATTAAATATCTATGATGTAAATAGAGCATAAATTTTTCAATAAAAAAAAATTACATGAAACAATAAATTTATACATATTATTTTTGGATTTTTTTTAATAATAATGAAATTGTAATTTTTTATTATTTAAATTGTATTTTTGAATTATAAATAGATTCATCTTATTGCATGTCATTGTACAATCTCAACAACTAAAATATTCTAAATTTCTAACCAAATTTAATAAAAAATAATAAAAAAAAAATTTAAATGTTTATAGTAAGCTTATACATTTATTCCAAAGAGCTTACAGCCCACTAAGAAGTTGATTTATATAAATGCCGGGTTTCGAATCCTGAAATAAAAAAAATGGATTGACATGGTGTGACGGAATGGGCGGATGATAAGTCGAATGTTCTACGATTGTAAAGCTATTGAACCTTTTAGCACGAATGTTTCAAATGTGATGATTGATGTGAGTGAACTTGTAAATCGGTTCCGTAAAGTCAACTCCATAATTGTTTTGTTTTGCTCTTCGCCACGATTGTACACCATTTAAAAGCGGTAGAGTTCCAAACATCCTTATTCTGCATTATTGTCTGAGAAGTAGCATTAAATGCCTCTCCCTTGGAATGGATTTGCGTACAGGGAATACAATTTAATAGTACATATCCATTAGAGAGAGTACGAGAAGAAATAGGAGTTTGCATTGCAGCGGATGCACGTGGATACATGTGAAGAAATTATCGACGGTTTCAGATCAGTTGTTGTATCGAAATTAAAAACCTCTACTACTCCAGTGGGGCGATGGCTGCGCCGGAGGCTACGTAAATGGAGATGTGACGCCGTTGCTGACGGCCGAGTAGATGAATAAATGCCTGCGGCGGATCAAGATTCAAGACCTAGAAGTCTAGTGAGTCGTCGTCATTTATTTCATAATTTTCATTCATTACTTCATCGATTATCTCGCTGCGCTACACGCCATAGCTCGCCTTTTGTTGCACAGGCCAATTCATCTTTCACGAGTCACGGACTCACAGGCTTCACGGCGCTTTTTAAACTTGTATTTAACTTGTAGTTTTTTTATATGAATGCGTGAATCATGATGTGCTATTGAAAGCATGGATTGGAAAAACCAAAAAACGATATCTTTGAGATTGTACCATGATTTTCATCGGGGAATGCGCATCTTTACTTCTCTTTTTATAATCGTTGAATTTGTCGCCGTCTATCCAAACGGAATGAAGGAATGAATGTCGATGTGGTTTATATCGTTGCAGCTGCAACCAGCACATGCAAATGCAGATACAGATCATGCCCATCATGCCCATTGCAAGTGGAGCAAGGCAAGGCAGGGCAGGGCAGGTCCCAAATATCACATTCGCGAATCATTTTGACAAGTCCCATTTATAAATGAATTCCATCCACAAAATACCTACTTTCTGTTGGCCATTGCATGGTTTCCAAGAGCCACTGATAGACTCCCGCCTGGCAGCCATGCCTAGCCCCACCAAACAGATAGAGTTGCAGCACATATTGCCTGGAGGTGAGCTAAAAGGAGCCGAATAATCCACTACCATGTGGATAATGTCATCAGTACTGCCCAGATAAATCATCATCACATCATGCCGTCGTTGAGTGTAATCAGATGCCGTAGCGTACTGTGCGGGTCACGTAACATAAATGTCACGGGCCTTCGCTGTATCTGTTCATTCGACCTCACTGTAGGCTCTCGTTAACCGTGTAAATTGAATTGAAAAGCTCGTAGAATCCCGCTCGAATATCGATTCGATTTTCCAATTATCGTACTAAATCGTGTTCAGTCTCCGCTTATACCTACTGCCCTGGCCCGCGCTCCCCAATGCGTGATGATGTCAACGAGGAGACTCCAACGGTACCCAGGGAAAAGGTGAGAGTTGACTAAACGTGTAGGGATGGTTCTACATGGTTAGGGTTTCGATTAATAACAATTTTTATAGATTTTTTTTTAGAGTTTCGATCAATAATTTTATATATCTGGATCAGTTAATAATTTTATAACTCGGGAGTAAATCATCTGTTTTTCAGGTAAAAAAATGGGCATGAATTCAGTCAGATTTTCAAGGATAATCTGAGTTTGCACAATCAAAGTTCCATGTATTTTAGAAACCTTACTTCAGGGGTTTTGTTCAATTTTAAACCAATCAGATGTTCAGAAAATAGACCAGAGTTTTGGCCTAGGGATGGTTCTACATGGGTAGGGTTTCGATTAATAACAATTTTTATAGATTTTTTTGAGAATTTGGAACAATAATTATATATTTGGATCAGTTAATAATTTTATAACTCTTGAACAAACAGACCAGTTTTTCAACCAAAAAAAAATGTGCTTCAATCAGACCAGATTTTCAACATGGTTAGGGTTTCGATTAATAAACAATTTTTATAGATTTTTTTAGAGTTTAGATTAATAATTTTATATATTTAGATCAGTTAATAATTTTATAACTTCTGAGCAAATAGATTAGTTTTTCAGGCAAACAAATGGGCTTGAATCCAGCCATATTTTCAAGGGTAGCCTGAGTTTTGTACGATCAAAGTTCCATGTATTTTAGAAACCTTACTCCAAGGGTTTTGTCCTATTTTAAACCAACCAGATGCTCAGAAAATGGATCAGAGTTCTGGAGTGTAGGGATGGTTCTATATGGTTAGGGTTTCATTAATAACAATTTTAATAGATTTTTTTGAGAGTTTTGATTAATAATTTAATATATTTGAATTAATTAATAATTTTATAACTGGGGAGCAAACAGAACCGTTTTTCAAGCAAAAAAATGGGCCTGAATCCAGTCAGATTTTCAAAGGTAGCCTGAGTTAAACCTTACTCCAGAGGTTTTGTCCCATTTTAAACCAATCAGATGCTTAAAAAATCGACAAATTCTGGATTTGTCAAAAATTTAAAATCAAAACAACCTGCCCAAAAAATAACTTGGAAGATAAGATTGCTCCATGAGTTAGCCCACCCCGTTAATAATTCTTAATTCTTAGTGAGATAGGGATTGGTGGGCAACGAAGTCTATAGACTCTTAGCCAAAAAATTATTATTGTAAAAAGTTCCACAGACATAAACTTGGATCTTGATATAATTCTGATTTTGCGTGGAAATTTTGCTGGGTACAACTAAAATTTATCACTCAAAATAGTATCCCTTTACTGCACGTCTAGCTTCCTTCGCAATATGTAGAGTATGAGCTTGAGATCCTCTACGGTGACGACTACGACGGTTGTGACGGGGATAGGAACGGGCTGACCCCAGAAGGGCGGAATCTTGAGTATTGGATTTTCCCAAGCATGCATATCCAGAGCCTTGGGGGGTCCAGAGTTCGTCGGCTTTTCGGGGCTTTGAAAAGAACATCGATCCTCGCGCCTGGTGGAGTCAGTGGCGGAGTGCGAGACGATAATGATGGTGCAGGCAGTGCTGTACAGCGAGCGCTCTGCCCGAACAATAGGTAGTGGAGAATCGGAGGAATGATCCTACAAGGAATCGTCGATTAGGTATAGATAGTTTGTCTGAGTAATGCAGCATGCGGACTTGCCAGCCGGCCGCATGCGTGGCGCCAGCTCAAAGAGAGACCGACGCCCGAAGCTGTTTGAAGAACGCGCCGCCAGAAACGATGCCACACCGTGAATTCGGTGAAATTGCTCGAACCGGACCCCAAAGGAATCAATTCCTCTGCACTCTAGCTGGAGTAGACTTGGTGTAAAAACGTAATGTCAGATCCAAGATCAGGCGCAAGAAAACATGTTCTTGTCCATGACAAACCAAGATACATGATGCATGTCTCTTCTCTAAAGTTTAAAGTTTAAATGTTATAAGAACTAAAGTTTAAATGTTATAAGAACTAGCATAGTCGCAAAGTGGCTGGTGCTGCGGCACGCTGAAAGTTAGTTTGGTGAATTGAAATGCATGGATAGCTAAAACGTATATAGAGTTGAGGAAATCCAAAAGTTAATTTTAAATGTGATAATTCCAAAGGTTAATCAGTTAAACGTGGCAATCATGTGGTGGTAAATGATTAGGTAAATGATAAAAAGTAAACCGGTTAACTAATGCATTCAAAAATACAAGGAAGTTATGAAGAGTAAATCACATTCATTGATTTGGGAGGACGACTAAGAATATTCCAGCGTTTTCAATTGTTAGCCATCAGATTAGAATTTTAGATTAAAAGGTGATTTATTGTGCCCATCTCCAATAGGTATACACCTTTCGACGTAAAAATAGTTTTTTAGGCAACATAAATTTAAATCAAATTGGTGTATGAGATTTTTTCCGCCTAGTCATTTAACTGGTAAAATCTAGGGGATATGCATAGTCTACCTCTTTTGAATTTGAATTTGTAACCTCTTAGAAAAAAACACATGTTATTACTAAGTTGTGGAGAGGAAATGGTTAAAACTGTATTTTGTTCTATAAATTTAATCTTTATTAATAAAAGTTCACAGCTTTCTTTAATTAGAAAAATCAAATATTCATTTTAATAACTTTTTTATTTAAAAAAATAATATATTTGTTTTAACAACTTTCTTTAATTAACAAAATTATATTATTTGTTTTGTGTAAATTTTCAATTCTTCTTTTGTTTTTTTCATTGTTTGTGGCCTAAATTCTTTGGAGCTTATAATGTTGATAATCGCAATCAACATCAAATCAACATCAATTGGAGCTTATAATGTTGAAAATCACCATCAATATCAACTAGGTGATCCCATACGTTGTGATGTGTTTGTAGTGTACAATGAATAGGTGTAAAGAGTGATATGACATGTATCATCAACATCAACTAGGTGATACCATACATTGTGGTGTGTTTGTACTGTGTAATGACTAGGTGGAACGAGTGATATGACATGTATTACTTAGATACACTTTAGTGTAATAAATAATTATTACGACACAATGATATCATCTATATTTAAAAGAATTAAGATGGAATTATGTTTGTTTATTTAAATTGTTTGAAGATTAAAAGGATATTTTTATATATTTGTGGATGGGATTTTTTTGTAAATTTGTTGTTGTAAACTAGTGTGCTTTACTTAGGGAATCATAGACATTAGCATGAAGCTTAGCTAAATATTCAATAACATTGACAGTTGAACTAATCTCTTGGATTAATCTATGCTTGTTTATATTATTATTATTATGATTGATCTTTTTTTTAATTTATTATTATATGATTGGTTTTTTATTGTTTTTATTTAGAAAGGGGTCTTGTGTTAATATTTATTTTCCTTTGAGCCTTTCATTGTAGGTTCATCATCATGAAGTTCATTTGCTCATGTTGAAATCAAGGAGTGAAAGATATATATAGTAGATACACCCTCATTTGAATGCCAACATGTAAGAGGTTGGTCATGAAGAATGGTTGAAGAAATAACAAAATTGGTATTGTCACCATCTTGTATTATGGTCATAGATATGTTGTATAATCGATATTGTAAGGAAATTTTTCTATACTAAATAGAGATCCAAGGTGAGTAGGTTGATCTCACCAATAGAGGATACAAAAGATAGTAGCGATACTTTCTAGAGTTCATGAATTGTATTTTCAATGCATAATGGAAAAAAGAGGAGAATACGACCTATAATGATGTGGTTAGACCCTTGTCCATTGTAAGCAACATGAATAGAAGGTAATCTAGCAAAATTTAGTCTCCATATATGCACACAAATCAAAGAACAAAAACCTTATTCAAATCCATACTAACATAATTAAGAAATAATATAAGGTCAAATACATGAACCCTAACTAATTTTAGGCTAATTAGTTCAACCACAATTCCTAGATTCAAACAAAGATCACTATAGCATCCCCAATTTCCTTCCTTGACCATCGAGCCCTACCCATGAAATCACTTTGTCTCATAAACCATCCATGAGGCCAAATTTAACCTATAATAACAATAAATTGTAGAATTCATATGCAAATAAAAAATGATAACAAAAATAACAACGCATAACCTAAATTCTTTCTTTACCGATTAAATTAAATGCATTAACATAACAAAAAATAATTCCATAAAAATAGAAAAACATGAATACTTATCTACAAATAAAGCCATGCCCACAAAACTTCTTGTTGTAGGGAAATTTTCCACCCAAACATAAAAATCAGCTAAGATTCCACCCTCAAGCTAGACCATGATACCATTAGGGTGAAGAAATCTGTCAGAAGGCTCTAAAATCAATTGACCCAACCCAATACTCTCATGATAAACCATTTTCTCAATACAAATCTCTCCAATCCCTCTTCTAGTAATCAGACCATCCGTGGAACCCTCTTTTGCTACCCCACAAAACATAAGCAAGACCCACTATTTCTCTGCTTAATAGTCCCTCAAAGTATTCTTCCCTTCTAGCGCTCTTAGGTGTGTGCAAAAAGAGTCCAATTCTATCATTTACCTTATGGTAATAACCTATGATAGAAAACACTTGGCCATCAAGATAGTAAATCAATAGCAATAACATGGTTGCAAGTTTGAAGGTATTTGTTACCCATGATTTTGGTTATCATGGTGATGTATTAATTATGGTGTACTCAGGCTCTTCATTAGAACTTTTTCTTGAGAAAAGTTACCTTCATCTCTTTCCAGAAATCACATTTTTAAGGACTGTTYGCAGGCTGCTAGTATATTTTCCTGCGAGAATGCATGATTCTCGCAGGCTGCCTTAAGCCAGGGTGCGAGAAGTTCGCACTGTGTTGAACTGCTAGGGTGCGAACTCTTTCTAAAGAAGGGAAAAAGATGAATTCTCGAAGCTTCTAGAAGGGAATCTTCTAGAAGGATGAGATGGCATTCGAGTGGTTATCCTAGTACTGGATTCCATGATATTTTGGGATCATTCTTATCCAAGTAACTAATTCATTCTCTCCTATAAAATGAGGGGATTCTCTTGGAAAAGGTTAGAAGCAAACAAGTTTAAGCAAGACATTGGAGAATTGGTGAAAGATTGTGTGAAGGATTGAAGCTTGAACAACAGGCTAAGAAACTACAACAAAACATCATAAGGGTTTTGATCTTCTTCATGCAAGTGAGCAAGTGTGTGTGTCAGAGTCAAGAGCCATCGAAAGGAAGTTTGCGACATCAAGGCTCGGGTTGTAATCTTTACTTTCCATCAATATGATACAGTAATATGTCCCTTTCCCATAAAGCTATCTTCACTTTATTGTATAATTCCTTGATCATATACATAGATTGACTGTTGAATATATTGAGTTGTCTTCACTTCGATTGGTTTGAGTTGTCTTGGTCTTGACTGCACAAGAGCATTGGAGCGAAGCTGGAACAACAAAGACCATAAGAAGCGATTATAAGGTATGTTACTCGTTCTTGCCTCCTACTTAATTCAATAGTCAAAATCTAGGGAAAGAGTATTATTCTGTCTTGATTTGTTCTAGATCCAGGTGGATCTAGGGAGATCGGTTTGTGTCCGCACTTACGGATTTATCCAATAACAAAATTGGCGACTCCACTGGGGAACATCCCATTTTCTTTGTGGCTTTTTGTATTTTTCTGTGGCCATTTGCTCTGGTTTTACTTTTCTCTTGTCCTATCAGTCTCTGAGTCTTCAGGATATCCTGATAGACCTTCTGAGTCCAGAAGCCTTGGTCAATTTTGCTTTAATTTTCAAATTTTTGAGTATGTTCAGGAATTCTCGCACTACACTTCATTGCAGCCTGCGAGAATTGGTAAGGTTCGCACCTTGCTTATAGGTTTCAGTGCGAGGTTCTCGCACCCTTCTCAAGGGTTGCCTGCGAGAATCAGTGATTCTCGCACTGTGTTATATTGCCTGCCTGCGAACACTCTTGTTCAAAAATTTGATTTTAAGTTTTGGCATTTTTAACTACCCAGATCAGTTTGATTGCCTCTTGTAAGTTTCTTGGACCTCTGATTGGTATCTTTCTTGTCTTTGTTTGTATGCATGAACAATCTTAGGGTTTCAAGGCTTTTCTTGTCATTTTGGACTTGACTTTCATTTCTTGAATCTTCTTGGCAAAACCATTCTCTCTGACTTCAGAATCTGAGTGTGTTTGATTAGTTAAGATCCAGTGATTGGTTGAAAGATTAAGTTTGCTTGGTTTTTTCTCATTTGCTTATGGTTTGAAAGATCATTTTCTTTTGCATTTGAGAATACTATTGTGGTTTGCTCTTTATTTTTGCTTTCATTGAAAGAGTGGAGTGGGTTATTTGCTTGTTCGTTGATTTGATTTTCTGTACTCTCACTGTCATAGTCTGAGTCCTTTTTGAAAAGTGAACAAACAAGTTTTTCTTTCAAAAAATTCTTTTCGTTTTAGAAAACTTTGAAAATCAAATTATTGAGATTGTTGAAATATTTGAAAAAGATACATAGAGTATTGTCATTTGCTAAATGATTGTTTGTGTTGGCATTTGAAAGGAAATTTTGCATTGTAGTATAGGGTTGATTTGGAAAACTTTCTCTCTCTCCCATACATAGGATTCATTGAACGAAAAGTGATATATTTCATTCTCATCCTTGCATGGTTTGGGTCAGAATCATACAACATAAGTTTCATTTCTGTTACCTTTGAGTAAACAACAGCTCTTAAGAACATTGCGTAATCATAAAATTTATCTAGTAACTCTTTTCTAGGGCTCTTTTACACCAACATTTAGCTAGGCTAGCGCTTTGGAGTAGGAAGAGAGATACACTCTCCAAAAGCACAAAACACACAATAGCATCTTGTGTTAGGGAGTGTTAAAGTCCATTTGCAACATATTGTCCTGAAAATCCCTTCTCACACAAGGGTCAAACATTAGGTCGCATTGATATCGGCAGAGTTACTCACCCTGCTTTGTTGGTGTCAGTGTAGAGATTGTACGTATTACGGGGATCGCTCAGAGGTATACCCACAATGATGAGTGGAAGCCTTATGAGTTGATTTCAGGATAGATACCCTGCCCTTGCGTGTGGATCGGACTGTCGACTGTTCCCCCATGATTTATTGTTGTTGGTGGTGACCTTAGTGGCCTATCTCTCTAGGTTCTTACTTGAGGTGACTGTGGAGGGGAAAGTCTTCACAGTACCTGGAATTGACGTTGACCAAACTCACTCGGGCTCCTTGGAGGGTATACCCACAATTATGTGTGGGAGATTGCACCAGGGTGTAAGTCCATTAAGCAGGTCGTCAGCGTAACTTTGCCACCCTTGCCCCGCCCCTTCTCGTCTCGTTGTTGCGACGTTGGATTTCATCACCAACTAGTGGCCTCGAAATTAGAAGGTATTGTTTGCTTGGCGTTGCTTCTTAGATTTTGTTTACTAGCGTGTGTTGTTTGTTTCTTAAAGTTGACCATAGGAGTTTCTTCACGGAGCTTGTTACTCGTTTAAAATAGCTCCCCCACGTCGTTCATGTAGAATGTAGGGTTTATCTCCAGAACATCTGGACGTTTCACAACCCTTGCCTGCAACTACACCTGAGGGCTCTCCTCAGCAAGGTGAAGCCGTCGTTGTTACCACACCACAAGTGGAAACAACTGACTCTCTAGAACCTTTTCGAATTACCAATACTAGAGAAGATTTTCGAATTCGACATGGTGAACGACCATTTGTGCGATTAAATTCTTCCGGAGAACTAGTTGTTAGATCTTCTGGATCACCCGTTGGGCCTTTTCCCGATGTAGAAGGCCAAGATCCTTTTTGGTCTGCAGGTGATTTCCGTAGGACTCGTTTTAGTCCTGGTTCGCTTGTGGTGTCCGAAATCAACCCTCCGGTGTTTTCTGAGACAGAGTCTATACCGGTGAATACCACTTATCACTTTACTCTCCCTGCTGATATGGCCCATCTCACGAATGCTACGAGTGTCCCAACCAGGTTCACTACAGCTGAGCTTGCTCCTATAAACACCCAACGAACACCCAATGTTACTCCCACACTACCACCCGGATACCATGCGTTGAATGCTTTGTTGAATGCTTCTATTCCAACACCTCTGCAAACCCCATCTGGTACTCCTGGTGGTCCTTCTGGACATCCTATTCCCGGTTTTATTCCAACACTCCCTCAATTTCCTTCTGGACATCCTAATCCTAGTGGCACTATCCCGTCCGTTACATCCCACTTGCAGATTCCCGTTGGTGGACAAGGTGGTACGATTCCATTTGCTCTTACCGGACACAATCCACTTACTACACAACCTACTATTGGCACACAACTTCCGGTTGGCACTCCACCTATGATAGGGGGACCAACCCCACCTTTTGGACAAAATATACCTCCTGCTTTGGCCCAGTATTGGAATCTGATGTTACAAAATCTTCCTCACACGACTGGGGGGCAACAAACTGTCCCTACTATAGGCCAACCATATCCAAGTATAACCAATCCTATTTGGGGTCAGGGTCACAATGCTCAAACTCAGGTCCCTAATCAAACTCAAGGTTACAATCCTTGGAACTACTATCCTCTCCAACCACCACCGAATCAGCCTGGGTCTTCCCATTATGGGTAGACTGCTTACGGTCCTACGGGTTTGTCGACAGAGTTTCCACCCCAAAGTCACCAGTACCCGCAGGTGAATCGACAGTTACCTTTTCTTGCTACTTTGGATTTGCCAGATTTGTCTAGGATTTTGAATGATCCTATTCGTCACTCTCCCCAATGGCATGTTATGTCGGCTAAGGTTCCTTCGGACGTTCCTAAATTCGACGGTAAAGTGGGAGAGGACCCGAACAATCACGTTATGACTTTTCACCTATGGTGTTCATCCAAATCGTTGATGGATGACTCTGTTCGATTGCGTCTTTTTCAATGAACTCTTACCGGTTCTGCTGGGAAGTGGTATATTGAATTACCACGAGGTTTCTTCTCTGATTTTAACACTTTAGCTATGGATTTCCTTATGCATTACCAGTTACCGATCCGTTATGATACAGGGACTGAGATTTTAACTTCCTTCAAACAAAGTAAAGGCACTCATATATCCGATCATATTCATGAGTGGCGAAGGAGACAACGTCTCATTAAACTTGAGCTCCCCGATCAGTTGCTGGCAGAATGGTTTACAAAATATTTTGTGAATGAAATTGGTAAGGAGATAGCCATGGGTGGTGTCGTCAGGGAAGAGCGGGCTATAAGTCGTGCTCAATATCTTGATCTCGTTTATTCACAAACGGGAACTCTTTATGATTTACTACCTGATTTACCTCGTCCAAATGCTTCCAGCACTTCAACTACTCCAGCTGCTTCGCATGCAGCTGACGGTGTGATTGGTATTGCCCAAGCCCAATCGCATTCTGTTTCAAGCACCAACCCTAAGTCTACTTCTTCTAATGTTCAAAATGCTTTGTCTCCTGCCACTCCCACCGACAAAACTTCTGAGGTAAATGTCGTCCAATCTACCATGACCGGTAAAAACAAATCTAAAAAAGGGAGAGGCAAGAATAAGGAGGGTAAAAATAATAATCAAGCAGAGAAAACTAAAAACACTCCTGTTGAAGATCGGGATAAGCGCAAACCCCATTACCCTTTCCTTATCTGTGGTGACGATCACTACACGAAGGATTGTCCGCGACGTGGCGAGGTCACTAAATTCCTTCAGGGAACCTCGAAATCATCTACGCCGACAGTTTTGTCACAACCCTTCCCGTCTCAACAATAGGCTCAGTTGGTCATTCATGACCAACCTTCCTCTTCTACTACATCATATGTTTTGATGTGTACTGGTGATTCTAAGCAGAACAACGTTTCACTCACGACTAGAGCCAAAGATTATACTCCATCTAAGGAGAAGGTTGACGATTTACCTCCTGCTTTGGTACAACCCTCTCCAACGACTCCACCTAACAACGGTCCTCTTCATCTCGAACGACCGAGCCTTGAGACAGTTTTGTGACCCCCCCCTAAGGGTGTCGTTCGGAAATCGGATTTCAATCCTCATGCTCATGCGGCTCAGAACTATAGCATTGTTGAAGATTTGGCCCAGGCACCTTCAACGATGTCAGACCTTGAAGTCCTTCAGTCTTGTCCTGCACAACGGAAGGCCCTGTTGAAAGCTATAGGTGGAATTGACCCAACATATACAAATTTGATAGTCTTTGACTTAGATGATCACATTCCACGGTTACCCCCGCAACTCGCATTCCGGATACAAGTGATTGTCTCATACAAGAACATTTGTCGAACTGTTGTCGACGAGGGTGCCTCAACGTGTGTAATGTCTTTTGCTTGTTGGAAAGCCATTGGCTCTCCTCCCTTGAATGAATCACAAAACACTCTTAAAGCCTTCAATGGCTCGGGTTTTAAGCCTTACGGTGTTCTTCCTTCGTTGCCTATCACACTAGAAGGTAAGACGGTCCAAGTTGAAGTGGAAGTCTTCGATGCTCCCCTTGATTATAATCTTCTGCTTGGCCGTAGTTGGATCGATTCCATGCGAGCTGTTGTGTCCACACTTTTCCGTGTAGTACGTTTCCCTCATCAAGGAAAGGTTGTTACCGTTGACCAACTTGCCTTCTTCAATTCTGATACTCGTACTGGCAACGTGTCGTTTATTTCTAAAACCCCACCAGGTTATGAGAACGTCGGTGTAGGCCTGTTAAAGGATTCCTCATTAATGGGTAATTTTCCCATTCCACCGTTCGATGTTCCACGCCCGTCTGTTGCTTCTATCAACAAGATGTCCACCGTGCCTCACGAACTTCCTGCGTCACATGACCCTTGGATTGTCCCTGACCCTGGAGATCATCTGTGTTTCGACGACATCATGCTGTTAAGTCCGGTTGAATCAGCCTATCAGGCTATTCAATCGATAACACCTTCCACCCCCTCTCTTGATGAGTTGTCTCCCGATCCTTTTCGTGTTATTTTTCCCACTGACGAGATGATCATGTCCGTCATGGAGGAAACCCCTTGGGATGATGGGCATCATCGTTCCATACTCTTTCTGGAACAACACACTCTTGAGAACTACCAACGGATTTCGACTCCGTCGACCATTGTTGTTATTTCGACCGTTCCCGGGTCAGTACATGATGTGTTTGCCGAAGGGAACCTCAGTAATATCTATCCCACAATTCCCATTGACATATCCATTAAACCTGGGAATGTTGAAAATGTCCATATTGGAGCTCTGTGTTCTCCCGACGAAATTGTCACCTATACGTCTCTGTTCAAAGAATTTTGTGACATCTTCGCCTGGAGCTACGAAGAGATGCCAGGTATCGACCCTGCAATTGTTGTACATGAGATAAAGACATGCCCCGGAGCTAAACTTGTCTAGAAATGCCTTCGTCCAGTCCACCCACGTAAAGCGGCGGCTATCAAGCTCGAAGTTGAATTTTTTTTAAAAGCCGGTTTCATTTATCCAATGGCTCTGATCGAATGGGTTTCCAATCCTGTTCCAATTGATAAGAAATGTGGCAGTATTCATGTATGTGTTGATTATAGGGATATTAACAAAGCTTGTCCAAAAGACAACTTTCCAACCCCTTTTGTCGACCAGATTGTCGATGACTGTGCCAGAAGTGAAATCTTCTCTCTCATGGATGGTTTCTTCGGCTATAATCAAATTAACATCGCTCTCGAGGACCAACATAAGACTGCTTTTATTTGTCCTTGGGGTACTTTTGCCTATAGGAAACTTCCTTTTGGTCTCAATAACGCTGACGCGACATTTCAACGGGCTATGTCTTACGCCTTTCATGATATTAAGCATATCATTCAACCCTATTTGGATGATTTACCCGCTCATTCTATGCACAGATTCGATCACCCTACCCATCTCCGGGCTATTTTCGTTCGATGTCGGTTCTATCGTATACGTTTAAATCCACATAAATGCATTTTTTGCGTAGACTCCGACCGTCTTCTAGGTTTTATCGTTTCACGTCAAGGGATCCGGGTGGATCCTATTAAGGTTGAGGAGATTCTTAATCTTCCTCCTCCTTCTACATTGCTCCAGTTGCAAAGTTTGCAGGGGAAAGCAAACTTTCTTCGTCGTTTTATCCCTAATTACGCTGAGATAACTCGTGGTTTTACGCGGCTACTAAAGAAAGATTCAGAGTTCGTTTGGGATACCGTTGCAAATAATGCTTTTGAAGCTTTGAAGTTGTCCCTCACGCGAGCTCCACTTATCTTCCCTCCCGATTATAGTCGCGATTATTTCCTTTATCTTGCTGCCTCGGAGTATACTATTGGCATGGTTCTCGTCCCAGAGGATGATCAACACGACGATCATGTTGTTTACTACTTGAGTCGAAGTCTCACACCAACTGAAATCAAGTATCAACATGTCGAAAAACTGGCCTTGGCTGCCGTTCAAGCTGTCCAACGCTTTCGACACTATATCCTCTCACGTAAGACTACGGTGATTTCTCATTGTAACCCTATGCAACATATTTTGACACGTCAATTGCTCGGGGGCAAGTACTCCAAATGGATTGTCATACTCCAGGAGTTTGACTTGGAATTCGCTCGCACCAAGTCTAAGAAATCCTTAGTTTTTGCTGAGTTGATATGCGATTTTCCTCATTCTGCAACAGAAACTATAGCAGTAGATTCATTACCCGATGAGTCTCTTTTCCTTATTAGCACTAACGATATTTGGTATGAGGATATCATTATATATCTCCAAACCCAAACTTTCCGGCCTGTTTTGTCTAGTACTGAATGACGTTGCATACGCTGTCAAGCTCGTCAATACATTATCCTCGGGGATACTCTTTACCGTCGAGGAATTGACTTTGTTTTTCGACGTTGTCTAACATTTGACGAAGCCGAGAAAGCTCTAAATGACTGCCATTCTGGGGCATGTGGTGGTCATATGTCTGGGTATGCTACTGCCCAGAAGATCTTACGCGTAGGATATTTTTGGCCTTCTTTGTTTAACGACTGCATTATTGTCGTTCAGAAATGCCATGCCTGCCAGACCTACAATCAAAAAATTCGGTCACATCCTGCTCCTCTTCATCCTGTGGTCTCAGTTGGTCCTTTTGCGAAATGGGGCATTGATTTCCTGACATGTCACCCTCACTCGGTCGGGGGGCATGGTTACATCATTGTAGCTGTTGATTACTTTACAAAATGGGCCAAGGAGATGTCGACATTCGACAATACTGGAAGGACCGCAACCTTATTTCTTTTTAATCATGTCATAGCTCGTTTGGTGTTCCCCAAGCTATCATTACTGATCACGGTAGTCACTTTAGGAATTTTATGATGTCTGAACTTACGGAAAAGTTGGGTCTTTGTCATGATAACTCAATCCCTTATTATCCACAAGATAATGGCCAGGTCGAAGCAATCAACAAAGTTCTCATAACTATGCTTCGACGGATGATAGAAATTCATAAAACAAGTTGGCACATAATGTTGTTTTCGGCATTGTGGGCGTACAAGACATCTGTTAAATATGCTATTGGGTTTACGCCTTTTCGGTTAGTCTATGGTGTGGAAGCCATTCTTCCTATAGAATGCGAGATACCCTCTCTGAAACTAGTTGTCGAACTCCTACCCAACACTTCTGTTGAAGAAGAACGTCTATTATATCTAATGCGATTAGACGAAACTCGACGTGACGCCACCCTAGTGATAGAAGCCCAAAAGAAGCGTGTCAAGGCCCAATATGACAAGCATGCCAAGCCTCACATTTTCTCAGAAGGTGATCTTGTTCTCCTCTATGAACAAGATCAAGATTTGTTAGGAGCTAGGAAATTTGAACCCATGTGGCGAGGTCCTTATATTGTTCACCGAGTTTTGGAAAAAGGAGCATATGAATTGGTTGATTACGATGGTATCCATTTGAGTGAACCCAGGAATGGGTTGTACTTGAAGAAGTACTATGCATAAATCATATGTGCACAAGTACTTGTATTTTAATGTATCATACTTTGTGTGTGTTATGATAGTTTGCTTTGATCGTTATTTGGTCTCTGCCCTTATGTGATGTTGTGTTTGATTTCCAGATGTCAGAGTCTTCGCTACCCTATATTGGCTTTGCTGATGGTGCTAGCCGTAGTACTCAGAACCTAGCTTCCACTGCGTGGGCAATTTATACCCCAACAAACGAACTCATATCTTTACGAGGTGTGTGCCTCGGTCGTGCGACCAACAACATTGCAGAGTATAACGCCGTTATTGAATTATTGGTTGATGCTATCTCGCTCGGAATTCGTCATTTGGTTGTGTGAATTGACTCGCAGCTTGTAGTACTACAACTAAGTAATATCTACTCTATTTGAAGCCCTACTTTGTTACGGGTGTATTTGCGAATTCGCCTCTTGGAGCATTATTTTGATCATATTGAATATCAACATATTCCTAGATGTCTTAATACATTAACATATGCATTGGCTAATTATGTATTGGACAGACATTTGAACCATTTATAAATTAAACACATCAAAATTCACACAATATAAAGTAATCCGGTAGAAACCATCTGTATATAGAACGATCAAAAGAGTTTTTTACATAAAGTTTGTCCGAAGACCAAAATATCAAAAATTTAAGCTTATAGATTCTACAAAGTGACGTCATGGATGACGTTCACAGTAACACACGACTTCCCTAGCAACCCTACGGAGCAGTCAACTCATAGCTGCTGATACCCCTACAGTGTAACGCTGATCGCGTCGTGGAACCTCTTCCAGAGTCATATCTGGAATGTCTGTTGTCAGGCCCTCTAAATTCTGTTCCACCACCTGATAATATTTAGCATACTGTGGTGCTGCTGTTGTTGCCTCTCCTCACCTCTGGATAGGAGAAGTGCCAGGAGGTCTATACGGTCCAACATCTGTGTTATCAACAAACGATTTTGTATTAGTTTTTGGATGAACATATAAAACAAAAACATTGGAATATGATAAAAATCTACAAAAACATTTGAAAAGAGAAAAATGTGTGTACTTCTTACCAAGGTCACCCCACTGAGTATCCTATGGTAGTGCTAAGTCCAGATCTCCTCGGAAATCCAACCCGACATAAGCATAGTCATCGACCATAAACATCTGGGTTTGAAGCCAGTCAAAGAAGATATCGTCGTACTTGACGATCGGTCCTGCTACGTGCCGGGCCATGAGCCGACACCATCTCAACATCCTTGGATCCCTAGGACCCGGTATGTTCCACTCAACCTGTAGTCTGAATACGGGGACCCTCTCAAGGAAGAAGGACACCAACAAAGATCTATATCCGAATTGCTTCAGGTTACCACGTCTGCATTTGGTCAATTGTTTTTTGATACTGCGAAGCACAGCATCTGCCCAGTTGAATACTCGAGGCTTAGTACACTCGATGGTGTATTGGAAGTAGCTCTGTAATGCCATATGAGGAGATGAACTACCAACCATCCGAGCTATAGTAAAAAGGATAGTACGGAGGGTCAAGTCTCGTACCCCCCAGATAACCACTTTTCCTTTCTGCCTCTCAGCTTCAGAAACGCATTATTGATTGTAGTATTCACTCATCTTTAGCCCACCACCTCTACTACCGGTCAGGCTGACATAGTATCTGCGTCAAGACAATCTTGTCAAAAAGTATATTTCCTTGATGTCTATGGACAATGTGTGAGCTCCCACATGAAAAACTTGCTGGTCTGGGTCCCACATACAGACCAGGTACTCTAATAGTCTGACTTGGGCCCTCATGCCCGAGATGCGGAAGTATTTTAGGAGCCCACAATATCTTAATGCAACTATGGTAGGCGGATGATTCTCAGCCATTGCATTATCCTCTTCATGTTCCCTTTCACGCCACTCAAGCACCATGGCCAAATATATGCACAAGGAACATAAAAGGAGGATTAATGATTTTTTTTATGATCTGGATCTTTTTCATTGGCTAAAAAATTTAATTTTTTTGGAGTTTGCGGTTATCGCAGGTGCCCCATTAGCACAGTGCGAGAACTTCGCAGGTGGCTTAAGGATCACCTGCGAGAACACATCATTCTCGCAGGCCCCGTATGGGCTGCCTGCGAGAATGCCAACGCGCATGTAGGGTTCAAAAAACAACTTGAAACTACAGATTTAACCAATGAAATTAAAAATTTAAACCATGAAAATGTCAAGGATGAATAGCTTACCTTAATGTCGCAGATGGCTTGTTGAATGGTCTCTTGTAGCTCCCTCAAATTGAAGCCAAACTTAGAGGGTTAAAGGGGGGTTTTGGAGCTCAATAGTGGAAATGCAAAATGATGTGGTAAAAATGATTATTCACTCATTTGATTTACTTTTTACTATGTCATTTTGGGTTTTTTATGCTTATTTATTGATTAAACCTAATCCCTAATATCAAGATGAGTGTAATGACTTGCAGGTGTGATGACGCTGATAATTAAATACAAGGGTATGGACATATTTTTCTTCGTTATGGCGTGTTTTTGATTGTTTTTATGGTTTTTACATAAAACCTCGAGCGTCGTTTTTGTCCGTTCTTATGCTCGTAAAAAACATGAGAACATGGTCGAGCATACTTTTATCACTTTTTTGGGATCAACAAGGTTATACGAAAAATGAACCCCCCTGGAGTCCTCTTTAAGCTCTTTTCAAACTCTCTAAACATGAAAAGATCGCCGAGCGAACTTGCTATTTTTCACGCTCGCTAAAGTATGTGAAGTACGCGTCTGGTAAGCGATAATTTATCTCTTTTTCGATCTTATCCAGACTATCTTACGAAAAAGGAACTGAGATAGTTCTCTTTTAAGTGTTTTTCCAAACTCTATAATCTTGAAAAACCTTCGAGTTTTCTATCTCTGGACTCGTTAAACAAACATTGACAGACCCGTGATGGGACCGAACCACTCCTTCTTAGGGTTCGTTAAACATACTTAGAGGGACTCGTCCGAAGGATGAGCTTACATCAACAAGCATATGTTATCCTCCTCAAGCTTGCGTAAAAATAAAGAGGTACTCGCCAGAAATGATGGGGGAAAATTTGGGAAAGGGATATGTTTCATTTTCGTATGGATTGGCAGTAAGTGTCGCTCTTGAACATGACACCCCCTATTCATCGCATTTGAAGCCAGTTTGGGAAATCCATTTGTCTCTCATTCGATTTGCTACAAGGTCATTCCCTGTGTCGTCTGTGAGTCAATGCTGCCAAATCATTGGTCGTGTCGTTCATATGTTCAAGAGAAGTCCATCTGAAACCTATATTGAGTCAGCCATCTGCAGTTATCCATTCTCTCCGTGTTGGCCTTCCCTGTGTCCATTCCAATTTGCAAAATGCTCTGTTTCACCTTCAAACTCTGTTACTCATTTCGTGTCATTGATGGGGGATACATCAAGGCCCTCCTGTGACGATTTTTGTTCCGTCGACTCCAGCTCATTATCCGGAAACAAGACTTAGAAATAATTTAGTACCTTGGAGATTGCATGCCTCAATGGCAAGTTTCCTCACTTTCGACAGTGGGTTTACATCATTGAATTCTGATTGAAAGATTCCATCGGATGTTCGACTTCAACTCATTCATTCACACTCGATGGATTGTACTATAGTACCTTGGGAGTCATTGACATCAATGGTGATTTCCCTCGCACTTGTTATCGGTTTCATCATTGATCGGTAATCAAGTGGTTTCTATCATGTTCGACTTCAACACATGTAATCACATGGTTAGATTCGTACTTTTGGGCGATGAGATTGAAGACCCTGGATATCATCTTTGCAATCCAGGTTGCGATGGAGTATGTATACTTCGCGACACATAGATCCATTGTGTATGTCTCGTGGCTATGTCGTCTTGGTTAGAAATTTCTCGCATAGATCCACAATGCATTCTGGTGGCTATGCTATATTTTGACGGCATGGATCCACAGTGTATGATTAGTGGCCATGACCCAGGTCTACAATGTTATCAGTCTATGATCTGAGTATGGGAATGCCTACCTCAGAATTGATATATATGATATTCTACAGATACTTGGTTGTTCGCAGGTTTCCGATTAGATGTGCCCCTGGTTCTTGACACACACATGTAGCTTACAAAGTCTATCGGCTATCACTGGTTCCAACACTCATACTTTGGGGGGCATTCTGTTACCCATGATTTTGGTTATCATGATGATGTATTAATTATGGTGTACTCAGGCTCTTCATTAGAACTTTTTCTTGAGAAAAGTTACCTTCATCTCTTTCCAGAAATCACATTTTTGAGGACTGTTCGCAAGCTGCTAGTATATTTGCCTGCGAGAATGCATGATTCTCGTAGGCTGCCTTAAGCCAGGGTGCGAGAAGTTCGCACTGTGTTGAACTGCTAGGGTGCGAACTCTTTCTAAAGAAGGGAAAAAGATGAATTATCGAAGCTTCTAGAAGGGAATCATCTAGAAGGATGAGATGGCATTCGAGTGGTTATCCTAGTACTGGATTCCCTGATATTTTGGGATCATTCTTATCCAAGTAACTAATTCATTCTCTCCTATAAAATGAGGGGATTCTCATGGAAAAGGTTAGAAGCAAACAAGGTTAAGCAAGACATTGGAGAATTGGTGAAAGATTGTGTGAAGGATTGAAGCTTGAACAACAGGCTGAGAAACTACAACAAAACATCATAAGGGTTTTGATCTTCTTCATGCAAGTGAGCAAGTGTGTGTGTCAGAGTCAAGGGCCATCGAAAGGAAGTTTGCGACATCAAGTCTCAGGTTGTAATCTTTAATTTCCATCAATATGATACAGTAATATGGCCCTTTCCCATAAAGTTATCTTCACTTTATTGTATAATTCCTTGATCATATACATAGATTGGCTGTTGAATATATTGAGTTGTCTTCACTTCGATTGGTTTGAGATGTCTTGGTATTGACTGTACAAGAGCATTGGAGCGAAGCTRGAACAACAAAGACCATAGGAAGCGATTATAAGGTATGTTACTCGTTCTTGCCTCCTACTTAATTCAATAGTCGAAATCTAGGGAAAGAGTATTATTCTGTCTTGATTTGTTCTAGATCCAGGTGGATCTAGGGAGATCGGTTTGTGTTTGCACTTACGGATTTAGCCAATAACAGTATTGCCTCAACAAACATTCTAGGCATGGCATCTCTCTCCAACCGTCCCATTTCTTCAACATTTTCAGCTGCAAGCTTCTCCAACTTCTATGGGTTCTTACCAACACTACTACATTTTGGGTTGAAATCGGATGTTTGAATCGATGTTTGTTGAAAACAATCATTTTTAACATCGAAAATAAGTTAAAATTGGTGAAATTTGTCTTGTTTATTATTCCCCCCCCAAAAAAAAAAAATTGGTTAATCGATGTTAAAATGTTAACCAATGTTTAAGATGTCACTCAATCAACATCAAGTCTCCATAATCACTTTTTTAGTTTTCAATACATACACCAATTAAACGTTCATTAATCGATGCTTGTGGGAATATTTTTTTAAAGATAACCATGTGAAAGAAAGAAACCCTATTTTTTCTGAAGAGTTGGGATTGGGTGACATAATTAACAGTTATATTAATCATCAAACTTATTATAAGATAGATGGTTAAAGTAATTGATGATTTAATTATCAACTTAAAGAATAAAAGTCTGGTGGGATTTCGTGCACTATATGTGCAAGCCTCAAATATCTTTGCAATTGGTTTATATAATACTCTTATAGATGTAAATTGCATCATCAGTCTAAGAATATGAATTGCATTCAAACTGTAAAAAAATTGCTTAATTAAATCACACTTGCAAAGTGATGTCCATATTGCAAAAATTAAATAAAAATCCACTCTTGCATTAAATGGAAATTACTTCTATAAAACATGTCAAGCTATTTTGAAATTCCCATTAACACATTTCTTGTGTAAATTGTTAGCTTGATGTAAATTGATAGCTATGTGATACTTCTTCTAAATTTTAAATATAAACACACAAGAGAAGATAACAAATCCAATAGTAAACTATAGCACACCTATTTTGTTGAGTGGTACCTGCCTCCTCAGAACAAAGCACTGGGACTAGCTACAACAGAGCTAAATGAATTAAGAACTCACTATTTCTCACAAATACATATAAATGTGGATCAAAATAGACATCCTTATGTTGGGTTGTTTCATGCTTCCATGCACATCGTTCTTAACATTGGGGGGTTAAGACCTAGGGTTTGTTCATAGTTGACCAACAAAACCCCCAAAGCATCAACATATCAATCTTCAGCCAAGGCTAAAGAAAGTCTCATCCGAGACACTATGAAGATCATAGATACCATCTGGTCTTGTGTCAGAGATGAATGGCTAAACACTTAGAGATCCATTTGGGTTGACATTCAAACATTCCATAGCTTATAACTTACTATTATTAATATGAAAAAACAATGCACGCACGTATCCAAATACCACATGAGCAACACATGATAGATCAATATCATTGTAGATTTATTATTCTCCTCATTCCATCAAACACCAAAATACATTAATGATCCAGGTGGATATCTGTGGCCACCCACCTTTTCCAACTGGCTCAAAACAGGTTTCTGGCAATTTTGGTAATTTACTATTATTAGCAGTTTTTAACTTCCGGGGCCATTTTGAGGCCCTAAACGATGTTTTTTGAGAAAACGGGGAGCAACATGGACCGTAGATCAGGCTTCTCACAAAAACGTTGTAGTCCTCGGATATATATTTTGAACGGTGTATCGAGCGCCCCAAACAGAGATTGTATGCAAAAGTTATGCCCCCGAGAAGTTGGCGTATCAACTACCTCCATCGGGGACCACAAACCTTTTGGATTTTCATCTTCCAGGGTTATGGTTTTGGATATTCCTTATGTTAAAAAGGCCCTTAGAGCCTCATTGTAAAAATCATCTTCTTGCGAATGAGAGTAGTCGTCACATCTCTTCTCAGAGATAAGCTGCCACCATTCTAGCAAGTCTTTCACTCTGTATTTTTATAGTCTCTGTACATTTATTTCATTAATAGAAATCATGTATTACTGTATCTCTGTGTTTATGGTTGCATATCTGATACATTTTTGTTATATTATTGGATATTCGCGATATCTCTGTGCATTTCTTTATTATATCTCCTCTCTCATTTCGTGCCGAAAATAATCCAGATCAATTAAACAAAACATACTTGACATCAACAGAGTCTCATATCTTCTTTCGATAATTCCCCAGATTTATAATACATTGTGCCATGCACATCCTTTCATACCTTAGGCATATGACAGAATCAAACTTACAATCACAAGCATTACAACATTACAAAACTACAAAGGCTCAGAGTGAGCTCTTCAACAAGAGACAACAACAATGACCCAATGATCCAACTCAACAATTAACTCTATTTATGTTGTTGTTGCTTCCTTTTATATCCTTCTCTACTCTAGCTCTATGTCTCTTTCAGATATGCTCCACTCATTCTACTAATTAACAACCTCTCACGCTTCTATCACCTAGCTGCATTCCATGTATCCTTGATGGAATCAAGGCAATCTTAACTACCTCGCCAACCCATCTTTTGTTATCTCCACATTCCCTTGTGATGCTGGTAGTAATCATTCCGGGAGATTTCCCGACGATTGCTTTCTTAATTATGGTGTGCATCTTCTTGAATTTTGATGTGCATCCCAAAACTCGGATCAATGCGCATTTGGTAGACCTTGGACTTGGCATGCAATATCAAAACTCATCCTAAAGTGCGATTATTGTCAATCCTCGCAAAACTTCTTATGTGCGATCAAAACTTGGAATGGGTACACACAACTTTGTTTGTGCACGCGCACGATATTAACCCAAAAATTTGGGTGCCAACACCTTATATTATCAAACAGGTCTTAAAAAATTAATAAAATGTGTTTTCCAAACGTTTTCTAGGTTATCAAAGAGTTATTGGTGTTGGACTATGATTTATGTTAGACCAAAACCTGTAGGTGTTAGTCTCCACCACAATCGTCAGAGTTAGGATCCATGAGAGGGGATTAACCCATGTCGTACAACTTGTGGGAAGTGTTGAACCCAATGTCCAATAATCTCCCCCCAAGTGCGTGTCGAGTGAGTTTCAAACTCGAGACCTATTGCTATGATTCCATTTGTTAGACTATGATTGTTCTTAGATTAAAAACCACATGCGTTAGTCTCCACCACAATTGTCAGAGTTAGGATCCACGAGAGGGGGTTAACCCATGTCATGAAACTCGCAGGAAGTGTTGAAACCAATGACCAACAGTTGGCCCCTTTTTATACACAAACAATAGGATATGCCTCCTCAGAACATAGTACTGGGACTAGTTGCAACAAAGCTAAATGAATTTTGAACTCCCTATTTTTCACAAATACATATAATTGTGGATAAAACTAGAGCTCCTTATGTTGGTCTGTTTCACACTTGCATGCGTCCTTATTAACATTGGGGGGTAAGACCCATGGTTCGTTCAATGTTGACCAACAAAAAACCTAAAGCATCAACATATCAATCTTCAACAAAGGATAAAGAAAGTCGCATCTGAGACACTATGAATATCACATAGACCATATGGTCTTGTGTTGGGGATGAAGGGATAAACACTCAAAGATCCATTTGGGTTGACATTCAGACATTCCATAGATGACAACTTACTATTATTAATATGAAAAAACAATACACACACATATCCAAATACCACATGAGTAACACATGATAGATCAAAATCACTGTAGCTTTATTATTCTCTTCTTTCCATCAAACAAAGGCATACATTAAATAAAACATACTTGAAATCAATAGAGTCCCATATCATCTTTAGATAATTCCCCAGATTTACAATACATTGCACAATGTGCATCCTTTTAGACCTTAGGCATATGACATACTAAGACTTACAATCAGAATAATTGCAACATTATAATACTACAGAGGCTCAGAGCGAGCTCTTCAACAATAGAAACCAACAATGACCTAGTAATCCAACTCAACAAGTAACTCTATTTTTCTTGTCATGGCTCTGACTCTCTGTCTCTTTCAGATATCAATATCCTAGTGATCAATATCCTTCTATGCTCTGGCTCTCTATCTCTTTCAGATATGCTCCACTCATTCTATTGACTAACATCCTCTCACGCTTATGCCACCTGCCTACATTCCACATATCCTTTCTGGAATCGAGGAAATCCAACTGCCTTGTCATCTCATATTTTGTCTGCTCCACGTTTCCTTGTGTTGTTGGCAGTAATAATTCTGGGATATTTCCCAACGATTCCTTTCTTGATTTATGGTGTTCATCCCAAAAATCAGACCGACACACATTTTTGTAATGATACAAATGCTTAAGATATCATGACATAACAAAAGTACACACCATGTATAGAATGTGAGAGTGGAGCACAACTCCAAAATATATTAGTTACAAAATAACTCAAAGAATAGGAGAACCTCCTCCAAATAACCAAATACATTTATACATCATAGTTCATATCTCACAATAATGAATACATTGTCTCTATATATACCTATTCACACTTTCACATGAGGCCCCTTTACTACTAGGACGACCCTAATACATATATATTTACAGATTGCATGTACATTTAGGCCCCATAATGAACCCCCTTGGGGCCATATCATATACATTTAGACCTATATATGCCCCCCTTGGGTCATAACACAATACCCTTTGTTGTGTTGTTTTTGTCACTTGGGTGAGAAAAACAACAACACTTGCATGCCTAGATGAGACTGCTAGACAAGACAAAAGTTTGTGAGTGGGTTAAACAAGTCAACCACATGTAATAAACAAAGAAATAAACTAAAAAAATAAGAAATAAAAATTAGAAAGCATGGGAAACTTAGAACCATGAAAATAAAACAATGACCAACATAATGCTACCAATGGATCAATAGATTAGTAAGAAAAACACCATAGAGAAAAATGAGGACTTATGAGTCCCCTCTTCCTCCTTGGGAGGGCTCTTGAGTTCCCTAATGGAGAGCTCTTCATACAATGGAAGACAATGGAAAATGGTGAAGAAAATCAATGCCTATTCCTTCAAGAGGTGAGTGGAATGGCCTATTGCAATGATGCTTGAAGGCTCCCAAGAGAAAAGAGGATTCTTAAGGGGGAATTCTTGCAGCATCAAAATACAATGAAGATCTTGGTTTCTTAGTGCACCCATGGATTTTATTTATAGCATTTCTTCAAGGAAAAAGTGTGAACAAGGGGCCTTTTAGGGCACCCTCTAGTCCTTGACCAACCTCCCATTTGGATTTCTCTCATATATGAGGGTCAAATCGTGTTGGGAGTTGGTCCAAAAGTGGTTGAGGGGCTGACAAGATCCATAAATGCATCGTTCATAGAAGTGCATGGATTTTTTCGTACACAGTTGCGCACTTGGTGCATTGTGTGCGCTGAGGGCTTTGTTGGCCCGCACACACTGTGCACTGTGTGCACGCTTCCTTTGGTGAATTTGCGCATGTCAATTTTTGACCCAATTGTATAGTTTTTTTCCTTTTGAATGCATTTCAGTGTTGTAGGTGAACTAATTGTTATTGGCATTGTTGTTTTTCCTTAACCATTTGCATGCAATGTTGCAGACGACATTTTAGTGATAACAAATGCCCCCTGATGTGTGAGGTTAGGAGCATACATATAGATGAAATGCATTAATGTTTCTTTTACTGAGAGTGCCATTGTAATGAAGAGTGTTGAGAGGAACTGCAAGAACGATCTGTCGGAGGGACAGGGAAAATTGTGGCACCCAAAATTTTCTTTAGGGAGAAAACAAAAAATTTGTGTACAAACAAGGCGGGCATGCCCCATGCTCATGTCATGTAACCAAAATGGGAGACTGTAGCTGAATATGTATGTTGATGTAGATAACTGCAGTGCCCTCGGGGGCGGTTGATAACGATAGATGACAATTCTGAATGGTGAATGGACTTTGAAGTGAGGAAAGGACGATTGTAAGAATTGCCAATTACTCATAGGCATTGATGGCCTAACGAATTCAGAGGTCTTCGACTAGTATGAAAAAACTTCAATAGTCACATAGCAAGACCCATCGTAACATGAGAGTTTGTTGAATTTGAATGTTATTGGGGTCAACAGAATCAGAGAGAAATGATGATTCTCTCTGTGCCGTCCAGGACTCCTCATTGTAAAGGTAATGAGAGTCAAGGTACTGTCGCCCTTTTGGAAATTGTGTTGATGTCGATAGAAAGGGAGACACAAATCCAAGAAGCGAAGGGCTTCATGAAATCCATTGAGTAATAGATGATATCAGATACTGACAGGTAACATGAATGAAGTCAATATTCAGTGAGACTTGAGACTTCCCTTGGTTGGGGAATTTTGAAGGATGATTGGAAGCAACCGTAAAACTGTATCTAGTGTCAGGGGGATGACTAGATATGGGGTTAAATTGTGCAAGAGGCTAACAAAGTGGAAAAAATCAAAGATCATGGGTACATGGACTTGGGATACTTGGGGTTTGTGAATGATGTCAGTGTGAATAAGAGAGTGGATGCCCCAACCAAGGCCGACATGGGTTGCGTTGCCAGGGAAAAAGAAGGTCATCAAGGGCAAGGACAAAAAGGTTAATTAAATGATGAAAACAAAGGCTTTTTACAATTACGAAATAAATAAAGAATAATTTGGGTTGAGTATTCAAATACTAAAATGGGTGCCCCAATGAAAGATGGCTTGGCCTGTGAAGGATCAAGTTGTGAAAGAGAATTGGTGGAGGGTGGGGTCCCCAT
Organism: Picea engelmannii; assembly: GCA_009831015.1. Classification (NCBI taxonomy): domain Eukaryota; kingdom Viridiplantae; phylum Streptophyta; class Pinopsida; order Pinales; family Pinaceae; genus Picea; species Picea engelmannii. The sequence goes on along the minus strand of ML790361.1, from coordinate 398,828 downwards.
GGGTGGGTTTCTATATTAGGTAAATGGATGAGGACAATTTGTAGATGGGAAAAATGATGATGGATGAGATGGAGGGATAATGATACTGCGAAGGTGCAATCATTAGAATCGAGATGATATGACTCGGGAGTCCATTAGGAAAGCTAAAAAAATGATGAGAAGAAGTATGGGGTTCATTCTCGGAAGTGCATAAGACTATCATGACTCCCATCCTTAGGGGGTGAAATCAGCATGAGTGTCAAGTTGCCAAGGGGAACTATGAATGGGACAACTCATGTGGGGGAGATTGATACCGAGTGACAGTACCCAAATGCATTAGAGGTAAAGGTACTCTAGATCCAGATGTAAGGACCCTAAAGGTAAATGTCAGAGGGTATGACTGGGAGATGTAATTTATTTTCAGAGGGAATAATTACATGCCAGGGTCAAACATATACCTGAAGGGGCTGTGTTGCTTGAGGAACAAGTACCTGAACACATGAAAACCAAATACCCGATGTGAACAATATCTGATGATAAAGAACATATAACAGTTATTTGATAAAATTTGAACATGAGCATGCGTACCTGAACGTGATGAGAGAAAAATGCTCCTCTAGGGCCAAGTTCAGATGATGGCCTGGGGAATGTGAATGTGTAGATGGCGGGAATAGGATACCATGGCTGAGAATGGATTGGAAAATAGAGGTTCTGGGATGTTCAAGGTATGTTTTTGGATTATGTTTTGTGATTTTGATAGCTAGCATTTGATTATATATATGTATATATGGATGTTGACACTATCTTTGGTGTTGTTTTGCAGATGTGGGGCTCTGAGGCCATGAGGCAGAGATAGTCAGGGAGCCGTCTCACCGAGGACCAGTGAGACCACCGTCGGTAGAGCCGAGGGTAGGAAAGAGGCGAAGACGAGATGATGTTGGTGTTGGGCCAACGCATGATCTGCCTACAGAGGCTGGAGTGATGATAGAGGACCTGCGTCACCGCTTCAAGTGGGTGTTGCAGGGCATACCTGAGGCCATGTGGGCCCATATCTAGGAAGAGGAGGTCCTGGAGTAGTGCGTGGGTGTACCGACGTAGTGGCGGACCTTGATCTACTGAACAATTGTAGCAGGGGAATCGATGACTGGTTAGCTACCCCCTAGACCTAGGGGGGTGAAAGGCCTTCTGTGAGAGAAAAAGTGCTCAGTGATGGAGCACATTCCATGGGAAATCAGGGGTAGTGAGTTCCTCTAGGATATCTTCGTCGCAGTGGAAAATGCGAGAATACAGGGGATCTGGGGAGGTGATAAGGGGAACTGTCAAAGTGTTATTGTCCTCAAGTGGTGAGGACATAGAGGGGATATCGCATATAGGGTGCGATGGATTTCTTGACATAAATCAAATGCCAAGATACTGTGGATGAGAAATTGTGGTGGGGGGTAAGATCTCCTATGGGAACGTTGCCGGAGAATTTGGAGGATTTGGGGGAATATCCTTAGATAGTTGAACTATGAACCATGGAGGGATGGGAAGTGACTCGGTTTCAGGGGAGGGGACATTGACAATATTTGGAGAGTGCATTACAAGTGGTGAGGTGATCAGATGAGGTTGAATGATGACCTCGGTATGCAACTATCAAAGGACACCGGTATGTGAAATGAGCGAGTGAGTCATTGAGAGAACAAGGACATCTCATCCACTCGGGGAATGACGAAGAGACATAACGAATGTCAGTAAAGTGAGCACCAGTAAGGGGTAGTAGAAAGGGATCTGGCTGAGATTTTTTGTGTACTGCGGCTAGCGTCGGGTGAAACTGAGGTAGAGTTAGGAAATGATGAGTGTAGTGGCCATAGTCTGAATAGATGGCACAAGAAAATTTGGTTTGAAACCCTTTACTACCTTTAGTGGAGGAAGTTGTAGTATCACTGGACATACTTGGTGAAGCAACGAGCAATGTGGTTTCTCGAGGGAGTTGGATTCGATTGCATAACTCGGGAAGAGTAGGACATCTATTAGTGGGTTGTCCTTCTCTTTTGCATAGTGCACAAGGAGGTTGAACTCGAGGAAGAAGTGGAGATGTAGGATCTTTCTTCTTTCGTCTTCCCCCAACGGTGGAAGTGGTGCCAACATTTGGTGGTGAGGGTGGTGCAACAGGATCCTGTACTAGAATTTGCATCGGTATTCCCTTGGTCTGAGGAGGGAGAGATGGTTGAGGAACCATCGCGGGTGGATGAAGATACCATACAGGGATGGAAAGCACCATGTTAGGAAGAGTAAGGGTTGAAACTACCTAGAAATATTGGACTCCAGGTGGGGGGTAGAAGAAGGGAATTTGGGTAATGGCTTGAGGGATTGTCTCCCAAACTGGGATTTTCCCCTAGAGGGGGGGGGAATCTGGGATGAATGGTGCAGTGGGGTTCTTAGGGAGCTCCTGAGGTAATATTTCTTCGACTGGTGGAAATTCAATGTGAGGAGAGGCCTCTATGGGAGGGATAGTGTCTTCGATATCTATTCCATTAGAAGATACTACACACACTTGCATTGAACGATGTAGGAGTGGTGGTGCTCCATGATATTCCTCCAGCAAGGATGGGTCCTTGAAAACTCCAGGACCCATGTCGATGAGAAAATAAGCATCTGAGCTAGTGCGGAAAAGGGGAAGAATGTTATCGATGTTGGCAGAATGGTTAGGCTCGTAATGTGTGATTTGGTCGATGGTGACAATTTTCCCATTATGGGGGAACATTATTGTTTGAAACAAAGAAGAGGCCACTACCTTCATAGAGTACATGTAGGTACGTCCAAACAAGATAGTACAATCAATAGGGGTGTCAATAACTTCAATGTCGATGAGGATGGTTTTTCCCCCAAGTTCTACGAGGACATTTTGGAAGAGCCCTTCAGGGGATGATGGTCGACCGTCATAGGCTCTTAAGGTGAGAGAAGATGGTACGAGCTATGGAGAGCCAAGTTTATACCATATGAATTTGGACATGATGCATGTGGATGCACCTTCATCGATGATACACCGATGGAATGTGATGTTCCGGATCTTAACTGGTATCTGGAAAGATATCAGGGCGGGGAGACGTGGTTCTCTACTATCTAGATCAAAGGTGATGATTCTAGTCTCAGCTGGGTTGACTACCCCCGAGGGGGAAAGCAAGGATTTCCATTGAGTTGGACAAGTTTGGAGGACCTCCAATACAAACATGGTTGTAGGAGACTCTGCTAAGTCGTCGACCAGACTGTAAATGTGTGTTTCCCTAGCATGAGGGTTATTGAAATTTTGTCGTAATAGAATGCAAGGTATATGAATGTTTGGTTTAGTGTTAGGGCATGGAATCATCAATGTTTGTCTGGTTGTAACTGGAGCCACTTTTGAGGTGATTGGGGTAGATTCAGGAGGCGTGTCGTATTGACGACCGTGCGTTTGTAGGAGAATCGCCTCTTCGCTGGTGAGGAGGATATTTCAATTAGTTGGATTGTCAAGGTGAATGAGACTTGGGTTTTGATACTGCCCCATTTGAGGTGGGGAAGAGTGTACCTCATGTTGGGTATTCATCATGCCTTGGTGTGAAATCGGTTTTTGCAAAACGACCGAGGGTGGTTGTTGCAAGTACTATTGTGGGGCCTGCTGATGGGCAGGCGACAATGGAGGATGTGGTGCATTCATGGATTATTTCATCTGTTTAAGTCAACAATTTGGGGACAATGGTGAGTATAATGTCCATACTCACCACAAAGAGCACAAGGGAAGTTCATCTTGATATTGTTGTTTTGTTTCCCTTGTGGTGGTTCGATATAAACTTGACATCGCCTTGTGATATGTCAAGGCTAATGAAGTTCGATATAAACTTGACATATCACAAGGTGGTTCGATATAAACTTGAAGTTGCCTTCGGACATCCCAAAGTTCGAAGCCAAGCCTAATGAAGATCCAGGTGATCACGTGACCACTTTCCACTTGTGGTGTTCATCTAACTCACTGAAAGATGACTCCGTCCAGTTGCGATTGTTTCAACGCACTCTTATTGGGAGTGCCGCGAAATGGTACATAGAGCTTGATCGTTCACGATATTCCTTTTTTGGCGAACTGGCTATGGCTTTCCTTAACCGTTTCCAGTTACCTGTGAGATACGACGTCGGCACAGAGCTGCTAGCCAATTTCGAGTAGACGTCAGCGGACCATATCTCGGATCATATTCGAGAGTGGCGACGCCGAAAGAGTCTTATCAAGGTACCCGTCCCACCAGCATTCCTGCTTGAGTGGTTCCTTAAGTCTTTAGTTCCGCAGTTATCCAAAGATGTCGCAAATTCAGGGGTCTTCTCCGAGGAAGAGGCCATCATGAGGGCTCAACAGTTTGAGCTTATCTATTCTCAGTCTGTTCTATTGTACACCATCCTGCCGGATGCACCACGATCGATTCTGGACAAAACCAGACAGAGAGCTGGACCACATGCCGATGGTATAGTTGGCTCGGCACAAACCAAGCCCGCTGAGCAATTGACAAAACAATTGCAGCAGTTATCTATACAACACTCAGCGGCCAGCCAGACTACTGCTTTGGCTGCTTCTCCTACTCAAACGTCGGAAGTACACTCCGTACAGACGACTAACCCAAAGGCCAACCAACAGCCCGAAGGGAAGAAAAAACAACGCAAGAAGAGTAAGGGGGATAAGAAGCCAAATGATAACGCTGGCGAGGGCACCACAGAAAGGAAGAAGGCGAGGTATCTGTGCAACTTATGTGCGGAAGACCACCCAACCCATCTATGCTCTCGACTTGCAAAGGCCCAGAAGTTTGTCACGCAACCACAACAAGCTGTGTTGACTAATCCCTTTCAGCATGGGCAGAATTTAACTCAAGCCTCCGCAAGTATGGAGGGGGGCAACCATGAAAACTGCCCTCCCCCAAATAGTTCATCTTCCGCGAACGTATATATGATGAAAAGTGACGCTTTCATTG
>ML790361.1:286933-355844 GCA_009831015.1 Picea engelmannii | reverse complement strand
TGGATGGATGGCCTTGGGAATTGGACCCAAGAAAAGATGATCCAAAAATAGTAGCACTCACGGGGGTGTGAGATGGCTGAGCTGGTGAGTTGGAAAGACTAGGGACTCCTCCGAGAATAAGAGGAAGATTCTGCAAGTATCTAGAACGACGGGGATTCTGTGGTTCCCCTATGGTTTTCGACTAGCAAAGTGAATGTGTGCAAATGGTGATAAGAGAAATAAATGAACAAGAGCTTTGTATATTTTGGACCTTCACAAGATAGTACAACTCACAATTGCATGTAATCAATTGAGCATCATACATAAATCAACTGTAAATAAGAAAACATATGGATAGGTGGATTTTGTTCGCGTGGGGGAACAAATGAAAACAAATGTTCATGTCCTAAAAGACGTATCGTCCTTCCTCTCAAATAACATTGGGCCTTCTACAATCACTCAAAAGTTGGGTTTGAAGCCACCAGAAGAGGAAGTAGTGAAGGTTGAAATAATCAGTTATAATGAGGGGTAGAGGGTCCATATCTCGAAAGAGATGGCGATATTTCCCTATAGCCACACAAAATCTGATCAAGGTGCAATTGCAACCCAAAATTTCCACCTGGGTAGATGTCCTAAGTTTAGTCACTAGGTACCTCGGTTAAAGTGCAGAATTTAGATTGTTGGCCTTAGAAATGGGGCACGGGCTGGATGCCCTTCCAAGAGTTGGGTGAATCAAGGAGGGATGCGCAGAACAACTAGACCTCGGCCTTCGACCCTTCATGGGTATCTCCCTGCCTTATGGTGTAGGAACACTTGACTTGGAGGATTTTAAAAGTTCCCTATTGCTCAACTTCTAATGTTTTAAAATGTGATAACCAGATAATAGGGGGTTATTTGGATGCCTACCCCCAAGATCCTACCTAGAATAAAACCTTTCTTTTGACACCTCCTGTGGACGAAAACTTAGTGAGTTTTTAGAATTTTTTTTAGATGTGGTGGGTTGAGAGATTGGGGGTGTGAACCAATCTCGTTGAAATTAAATGGGTGTGGATAATTTCCAAAGAACTAGTGGGACATTTCAAAATTCCTATAGAGAAAACCTACTTCAACCTCCACAATTCAAAATGGAAATTATGTGTGTGAGGAGTGGCTTTGTGTGCAAGCAAGTGAGAAAGTGTGCCAAGTTTTTAATAAGTTAGGTGTGAGATTGCAACATGTGGACTTCCTGTGGTCCTTACAAATATTTTTTACCTATCTTACTACATGTCATTGGTACAACCATGTATAATATTTAAAGCCCTAAAGAACTAGCATGTGGACATATGGGTTCTTTACAAATCCTTTAAACTCCCTAAATTTTGTTTACACTAAGAAATATTTGAAACTATCCTAGATTGCAAGCATGTGGGAATGTATTGGCATGTTACTTTGATCTTTAAACTTCCCTAGATTGAGATGTAAACTAAGAAAGAAATTTTAAGAAACTATCCTGATTTTGCAACATGTGGGCATGTATGGGACCTTACAAAAATTTAAGACGATTTCAAAAAACTAAGAGGAACCCTAGGGGGGCTTTGTCCTCTCCTAAAGATTTTTGTTAAGGTAGATGAAATGTCCCCTTAACCACCTTTTTGATTCTCAATATCACACTAGGGTGCGAGATAAGAGCATACTCAAGGGTCAAAGTTAACTTCTAGTCCCAATGTAAGTGATTTATGTATGATAGCAATAATCTCAACTTAAAATTTTACAAGACAAACAAGCCATCTATGTGGCAACCAAATCAAAAGAGGAGAATATTGGTCCTTTTTACCCCCTAAGTGCCTATGTTATCTAACCTTTCATATGGGAAAGGATTCTAAGTGGAGTGCATTTGTCTTACAAAGTGCATGAAAGAAAAAATCTGAAGGCTAGGGGCCTTCAAATCATCATAAATCCCTTACAATTTTGAAAAACTGGAGATATGCGCAGGTGACAATTTTGATAGGTGTGCAAAGGGTGCACAGTGCACAAAATGCATAGAGAAAAGGGGTCTGTTTCACGCACAGTGGGCAGGAAAATCCACGCACTTACTATCACGCATCGGGGGAGAAATTTACAAGTGAAATACTCCTCTTCTAGCTCTGAATTTTGACTTTGGTAGGTTGGGCTAGGCCAGTTTTGGTACCTGCAAGACAAATTGATTAAAAATAAGTGCTCTCTAATCTCAAATAGGGATGAATTTGATACTAATATCCAGTATGGTCGCCAATCTGTTGTGTTTGTTTTGTCACTTGGGTGAGGAAAACAACAACACTTGCATGCCTAGATGAGCCTGATAGACAAGAAAATATTTTGTGAGTGGGTTAAACCAGCCAAACACATGTAATAAACAAAGAAATAAACTAAAACAAATAAGAAGTAAAAATTAGAAAGCATGAGAAACTTAGAACCATGAAAATCAAACAATGACCAACATAATGCTACCAATGGATCAATAGATTAGTAGACAAAACACCGTAGAGAAAAATGAGGACTTATGAGTCCCTTCTTCATCCTTAGGAGGGATATTGAGTTCCCTAATGGAGAGATATTCATACAATGGAATAAAATGACAAATGGTGAAGGAAATCAATGCATATTCCCTCAAGAGGTGATGGAATGGCCTATTGCAATCATTCTTGAAGGATCCAAAGAGAAAAGAGGATTATCAAGGGGGAATTCTTGCAGCATAACAATACAATGAAGATCTTGGTTTCTTAGTGCACCCATGGCTCTTATTTATAGCATTTATTCAAGGCAAAATGTAATTGGTTCTTGGTGTGAACAAGGGGCCTTTTAGGGAGCCCTCTAGTCCTTAACCAACCTCACATTTGGATTTTGCTCAGATATGAGGGTCAAATCGTGTTGGGAGTTAGTCCATAAGTGGTTGAGGGGACGAAAAGATCCATAAATGCATTGTTCATAGAAGTGAATGGATTTTCTCGTACACAGTCACGCAGTTGGTTCATTGTGTGCACTGAGGGCTTTGTTGGCCCGCGCACACTGCGAACTGTGCATGCGCTTCCTTTGGTAAATTTGTGCATGTCAATTTTTGACCCAATTGTATAGTTTTTTGCCTTTTGAATGCATTTCAGTGTTGTAGGTGACCTAATTTTTGTTGGTGTTGTTGTGTTTCCTTAACCATTTGTGTGCAATGTTGTGGACGATATTTCAGTGATAACACCCTCCTTCAAAAAGCTTTTTCCTCAAAGCTTTGCAATTAAAGGTGTCACATGTGATGAAACCAAGAAATATGATTTTCTTATGTTCATGCATTCTTCTTTCCATTAATTATGATCCATCCATCCAAAACCAATTCTTTTTGATTGTAATCCTTGGTGGCTAGTTGTTGCATAATTTGATTTCCCTTGATTCCATGTATTGTTGTTGAAGCTTCTCCAATTTGTAGTAGATGTAGGCCTATGATAATATCTTGTTGAAGACTGGTTTTGTGATGCCTTGTTCCATGAATATTGTCAATTATTCCATCTTCTTATTTCATAATGTTGATATCGTCCTTCTTGTCTTCCTTTAAGTGTTTCCTAGTAATGAGGGTGTCGATATGGTTTCACATTTGACGGTCTTCCTTCACTTTGCACTTGTATTTCATATATCTTCTTTTCAGAAACAATGGCATCATCGATCATCTTTGCTTGGTATTTTATTACTCTAGCCTTGGAGATAATACCATCATATTTGGCATGTACATCCTCTAGATGGAGTTCAACTTCAATTATCTTCAGGTGACCTTCTTGAATCTTGTCTTCTTTCTCCTTTTGAAGTTGCAATGTCACCCCATTTATCAAATTTTGATGTCCTTAAATTCTGAATTTCATTTCAGATTTTACCTCATCAGTACTTAGGGATTCTTCAACCTTCTTGCAAATTTCCTCTTCAAATATTTTGGTAGATTCTTCATCTAAGATCCTTCTTTCTTATTGATTTTGACAATTCTTATTTTCTTCTTTCAATCTCTTAACCTCATCCAATAGTTTTTTATGATGGTTTCGTAATCTGGATATTTCTTCATCTTTCTTTTTCAATTCTTCCCTTGAATCCTCCTTTTCCCACTTTTATTTTCTACTCTTTTCTTGCTTTAAGATCTTAACCTCCTTAATGAGTGATTCATAAGGGATTGCATCTTGGTGAAATCATCATTGTTGAGACCCGAAATTGACATCCCCATTACCCTATTATACTCTTCATCTATACCTTTTTGGCTTACCTAAAGCTTGGGTGAATGACAAGAATGCTACCATTAGCCAGTGATAAGGTCATAAGGTAAAGTATGGTTAATTCATGCATTTTGTGGTTTATTGAGCTAAGGAATTAAATATTTCATGTACTAATGCTTCAATTTTCCATGTATAATCTTTGACCTCTAGATAAATCCAGCCTTCTTGTACCAACTTAGTTATCCGGTACTTGTGCACCAAGACTACCACTGTCCGAATCCGGTACCAAACRCATTTGGTACTAAATCTCATCTGTTGTGATCCGATACCAATGGCCGTGGACTGTCGTGATCCAGTACCACCAATTGCACACTGTTGTGATCTGGTACCATCTACCTGTCAYGATCCGGTACCAATATAGAGAGCCGAATGTACCAAGTTTAGCTCCAGATTGCCCAAGACAATTGGTGGATGTTTATTTTCTTTAGGAAGGCTATGTTAGAATAGTTTTTTGATTACCTCATCCTCATGCACTTCGTGTCATGAGGATGAAGCTAAAATATGTAACCGATTAATTAAATTTAAACATTTGACTGATTTGCAAATCACTTCACCTCCTTGTGTTTCACGACTAAGACTGTTAAATAGTCGTGGAAAGGATGGTGGAAGTGTAGGAGAGTTAGCATATTACCAACATGTGAAGCAACATATGATATTGCAGGACATATTCTGAGTGAATACTAATAGAAGAACGTCATTTATCTCTATGTCTTGATTGTCTATGATTGAATATGAGTTGAGTTGTTAACAAAGTTTGATGTTATGTTTTGAGATTTGAGTGAGAGTAATGTGTGGGTTGAAGACAAGTTTACTGTAGACTTCAGTAGCTGACCTATTGAAGCGGCAAGGGCCCACCGCCCAACAAAGGTCAACATCTTCGTAGATTAGCATTAGCATTTGTTTTCAGTAGTGTAAATGTTAAATTAGCTGAGGCTTTAACTCTGTTAGATGACAACAGTACAACTTAGACTAGGATTTCCAATATATGATTGCTTAGAGATCTTTACTTGCTCTATTTTTGCATATGTTTTTTTTTTTATGAATTTGGTTTTTAGACATGAATGTTGGTAGCAGTAGTCAGACATATTTGAAGGAGAACTAGTGAAGTTCACAACAACACATTGTGAACCACAACATACTCAGTATATTGACTATTGAACTACCCATGATATGTCTTGATGATTGATGTGTGATTTCCCTTTCAGAAGTGTGGATTTCATAGTTAGTTTTCTGGGTCAGATAGCAGAGTTGATCTGTCAAACCAACTCCATCTCATACTTGCATGTGCCATAATGGAGTAGATAGCCTCTCTATGAAAGACAACCAAAGTACATTGCATTTTTCTATTTTAATTTGTTTCCAGCATGCATAATCTAGCTTAGTTCTATACTCGTGACATTAGAAATTACCTTTCTTACTGGTGTCTTGTAACTCTGTTGATTAGGAATCCCAGATTGATAATTAATGAGTGCATTATACTAAACATATAAGCAACACAACAATCATTTTTCATCTTGATCTCTTCCTTTTCTTCTTTTAACTCATCTTGAATTCTATACATTTCCTCCATTTTTGAGTCATTGATCCATTTGTTTGAGAATAATTCTTCAAATACTTCCGATGTGGTGCTTCGTCTAGTATATTTATCAAAGCTATACCACCACTTATAAACTTCACCATTCAAATAAAGACATACCCCATAAGAAGTCTTGCAATTTTTCCTTATCATTCTAAGCCATTCCCTAAGACTGATTTTATCTTTATCTTCATCTCCACTAAATTTAGGTATTGTCATTTATTCTTAATTGAGGTCGTTATCACATATTATTTCAAGGGGATGTTTTTCTTTTGAAGTTGGCCATTGAGTGACTAGATGCAAAAGAAGGGGTTTAAAAAACCCACAAATGTGTTTGATCCAAGGTCGTTGGCCGCGACCAAGCTTATTTTTCAACGATGGAGATTACTTGCAGGCAGGACAGATCAATGGTTCGAAGAAATTGGGACTCCAAAAGGTGGTTAAAACTGTTCATCAAAGTCTCGAAATGTCGATTGCTGAAATGCCGAAGTCTTGAAACCCGAGATTCGTGGGAGTCATTCGATCTAGTGGGGATAGGTGGCAGTTGATTAAACGATTTCATGGAATCGAGTTTCAGGGGTTTTGAAGTGAGCCACAACCAATTGTCGGGAGTCACGAGATTGCGAAATAGATCTGGGCCGTTCAAGCTAGTGGAGCACATGGCACTTGATCGATGATTTCGTGGATTGGGAAATCTGAAAACAAGAGTATGGAAGCTCTCGATAAGCGAAGTCTTGAAACGCCTTGGGAAGTTTGGGCCCATGGTCATAGCCTGCAATCATATGGGAGTAGAGCCATAAAGAAAGGGAAAGCGCCTGTCGAGCAACGAGTGAATGAGATTGTTTGAGCAATTGATCCTGGCTGTCAAGTTCAAAGAAAATCTGACCGTCGATCCAGAGGGGCCATTTTCGCGATTTCGAGCATCGAGATTTTTGAAATCAAGGGGGGTGCAAACTCCTGAAATGAAAGATCCCAATATTTCATGTGGAATAAGCGCGAGGTCATGGCCCGATGTCACGTGGGGCGATGAAAAGGAGTTGCGCAAAATATCAAAGCGCTCGAGTCGGTCACAGAGAAAGATCTGTGTGGCCTCGAGGTGCCATAATTGACTTGGAGGAGTCACGAATGTCTCCTAGAGAATTCATGGGTGTCAGGATCCATCTTGATCCCGATGCAGTTAGTTAATGGAAATAGGGGGAGGTATTTGAAACCTCATTTCACCCCATAGATAGAAATCATGGAAAGGCTGGTCGTGGAAGCAGATTGTTAACCCAAGGTCCCCCTGTCAATGAATTTTCCTGCAAAGCCCATACCAATCCGAGATCACATCTAACAGAAGAATGCAAGTGTGGTCTGATAGAGGAAGATGCAAATGCCAAGCCTTGAGTTGCTTTGAGTATATATACTCAGTTTTTATATTTTGTAATGGTCGATGGTAGAGCAAAGCTCCCATATTGTAAAGTTTTAAGTAAATCCTCTGGATTCTATGATCCAGGTGGATATTGGTGGCCACCCACCTATTCCACTTAGACCCCCACCATTGCTTCTTTCATATTTTCAGTTTCTGCACACTTTACTATTTTTAGCATTTTTTCGGGTCCTGAACTTTCAGAGCCATTTTGAGGCCCTAAACGACGTTTTTTGAAAACACAGGGAGAAACATGGAACCAAGTTCATGTTTCTCACCCAAAATTCTTAGTCCTCGGATAGATCTTTCTGACGAGGTATTGAACATGTCAAACGAAGATCGTATGCCAAAGTTACGTCCCCAGGAAGTTGATGTACCAATTTACCCAAACGGGGCCCATAGTCTTGGCGTTTCATCTCCTAGGGTTAGGTCTTTGGATGTTTAGGGTTTTCCATTATTTCTCAATAATAATAGGCCTTCGAGCCTCATTGTAACACAATTGATAGGACAGTAGTTGCCACATCTCTTCTCAGAGATAAGCTACCAACACCCTAGCTAGTTTATTTTCATTATGTCTGTAAGCGTATTTCAATCATTTGTTATTAATGAAATGAAGTCTTACTTCCGCTACATCTCTGTGTTTATGTGTATTTTTGTATTTCATTGTATTCCTACATAAATCTGGATCAGTGGTATTAGAGCGATCTTCTCATTCTCGATCCTTCTTTGCATGTCCCCAACGAGGTCCGGGTATAAGGAGTTAGGGCTCGATCTGGTTGAACCTTTGCAAGATCAGCCTCACAAACCCGGACGACTTCCCATGGGGGAAGAAAATAAATATGAGGGAGCAGGAGATCCTATAAAAATGTTTCTCAAGGAGGCCCTCGCGAAACAAAGGAACAAAATGATGGACAACTTTGCCTAGATCCTTCAACGGATGCCCACTCGTGGTGCATCTACATCCAACAACCACTCTGGAGGTGCCACTCTTTTTAAGGTACAAGTAAACTTTGACATTCCGATATTTGAGGGCCAAATAGATGCAGATGTCGTAATTAGATGGTTGAATATGTTAGAAGGATATTTCTCGGTTCATGACTTTTCCGACCGAGAAAGGATTATTTTTGCACTCCTCAAAGCCACCCCCCATGTCAAGGACTGGTGGGAAACCTATTGGGAGAAACAGGGCGAGGGGGAACCTTCTCTATTCTCAATTTCACCCACTTGGAATTCTTTTCGAGACGCCATCAAGGAACAATATTATCCCATGGGGAGCTATGAGGAAAAATACATATAATGGACTATGCTACGGAAACAAAGGGACCAACATGTGCATGAGTTGACGAATTTGTTTCATACCCTATGCAGAAAGTTGGGTATCAAATATTCAGAGAAACATTTGGTGTTAAAGTACCACAATTGTCTGCACAGATACATTCAGGAGGAAATGGAGTTCCTCGACATCTCCTCACTTGGTGCGACATAGCGATATGCTACCAAGATTGAGCAGAAGTTCAAACAGAAGAAGCAGGACCTTAGGTTTGTGAATCAGAAGAAAGGTAAAGGTACCCCCAAAACATAGAACAAAGGACCAAGCCAAGGTGGGACGGCCCAGGACAACCCGCCAAATCCACAATCAAAGAACAACACCACAAATCCAAAAAGGACACGGAGAAGTGGTGTGAGTTCCAGAAGAGCTCCACCCACAATACAAGTGAGTGTCAGGCCAAGCAGTCACTGGTAGCCGAGTTGAAGTCTTATGAATTGGATGCATGCTCTGACTCTGAACCAGAACCCAACAAGGGGAATGATAGGGGGAAGAAGATTATTGATGCAGAGCCCAATGGCATTGTTTCCACCACAAAGATCCATAAGGAGGAACCATAAGACCCAGAAGAGGAAAAACATCTCTTCCATTCCAAGATGTGGGTAAAGGGTTCCCCGTTGTAGTTCATTGTTGACAGCGGGAGACAAAATAACCTCATCTTGGTAGAGGTCATGAAGCAGCTGGGCTTGTTGACCACAAAACACCCACAACCATACACCATCGGGTGGTTGCACCAAGGACGGGACCTCCGCGTTAGCCAACAATGTCGCCTTCCCTACAACATCAAGCCCTTCATGTTTGAGGTATTGTGTGACATTGATCCTCTTGATGTATTATTAGGCCAACTGTACTTGTGGAAGTGACATGCTGTGTATGAATCCAGGCCTCGTGCTATTATTATCACTTTGGGCAATAAGTTTTATAGGATATCGAAGATAGCCCCGTCTACCACCATCTCTTTGGTTACTACAAAATAATGCAGTAAGATCATTTCCAAAACCAAGAAATTTGTTTTCTTGATGATCCGCCCTCTGGGAAAGAAGAAGACTGTGGCCATGACCTCCAGACAGGGACCCTCTGCACGAAAACAATAGATGGATAAGGTCGTGGAGGAGTATGAGGACATCTTAACCTCCCCTGCAAGGGTGCCTCTACACTGCCAGGTCAAGCACCCCATCGATTTGACCCCAGGTGCATCGTTTCCCAATGGAACAATCTATCGGTGCTCTGTTATGGAGAATGATGAAATCAAGAGGCAGATTCAGGAGCTATTGTAGAAAGTTCACATCCGGTCGAGTTCATCATCCTGTGGGAGCCTGATCGTGTTGGTGCAGCAGAAGGATGGGACTTGGAGACTATACATTGACTATCGGGCACTGAATAAGATCACTGTCCAGAATAGGTATCCAATCCCACAAATTGATGACCTTCTGGACCAACTCAAGGGGGAAAAATATTTTAGCAAGGTTGACTTGAAGTCTGGGTATCACCAGGTACCAATTGAACCCTCTGATGTGTGGAAGACTGCCTTCAAATCCAAGGAGGGCCTTTTCAAATGGTTGGTCATGACTTTCGGGTTGATGAATGCCCTTGCAACCTTCATGAGGCTAATGGATGACATATTGTGGCAATTCACCAATTCATTTGTAGTGGTGTACTTGGATGAAATTATGATATTCATCTAGACTTGGGAAGAGAACCTCCACCACATCCGACAGGTCCTCCAAACACTATGACAACACAAGTTGTGTGCCAATTTGGAGAAATGCACTTTTGGCATGACCCAGGTTTAGTATCTGGGATAGATTATTGATGAGCGGGGGGTGTATGTAGATCCAATAAAGATCCAAGTCATTCGGGATTGGCTAGACCCAACCACCCTAATAGAGCTCTATAACGTTTTTGGTCTTTCCATCTTCTACCGCAGGTTCGTGTTGGGATTCTCTCATATCACTTGGCCCTTGAGTTAAGTCATCAAGGGAGGGGCGAAAGAAAAATTCTTTTGGTTTGAATCTCAACAGAAGGTGTTCAGGGAGTTGAAGCATCACCTCTGCTCTGCACTAGTGCTCACATTACCATACTTTCAATAACCATTTGAGATCAAGACAGATGCCTCTGACTATGCTATTGGGGTCGTCCTTACTCAACATGTGCATCTAGTGGCATATCATAGTGAGACACTTTCCGACACAGTCCAGAAGTATCCCACTTATGACAAAGAGATGTATTCCATTGTGCAAGTTTGCTGGCAATGGAAGCATTACATTTTGGGAAAGGAAACGGTCATCCACACAGACCACCAATCCCTGCAGTTCATACAAACACAAGGGATGTTGCAGAATGATTTCCATCAGAAGTGGTCCACATACGTGAAAAAGTTTCATTTTAACATTAAGTACAAGAAAGGCATCACCAATAATGTTGCAGACTTCCTCATCCGACCACCCATCTTGGTGCTAACCACTTTTCTCAACTCTTGTGGTGCAAGATACCAGATACAATAAATATGCAGAATAGAAATAAAATGCTAGAAATGGCAGAATGATAGTAATATAACCAGCATAATCTCCACAATAACACATAAATAATATGAGAACAACAATTGAAATAACACTTTGATTCAGAAAGCAATGTTCACAGGCCTCTTCAAGGGGGCAACCTCTAGTCGAGCAGTGCTCTGTTACAATAATATCCAAGCTAGGGTTTTCATACCCTCGACCCTTATTTATACTAAATATGTCTATTAAGAGAAGCATCTAGAGGAAGATCCTTCTAGAAGAGAAAGATTCTATTGGGTCTTCTTACATCCGCCTTATTCTATTTTATTGAAAGGCCTTATTAATATTGACCTTTATTACATCTGAATACTTTGATCTACCTATGTGCAGGTTAGGACCTTAACATGTCTGCCCCCTTAAAAAAATCCCTGTCCTCAAGGCTTGAGATGTGGAAACTACTGCACAATGGTAGCTGGTTCCCAAGTGGCATCTACTGGAGTCATATCTTTCCATTGTACTATCACTTCCTTGATGGTTCTCTTACACAGGAAACTCTCACGCTGGTCCAAAACTGCTTCTGGCTGTAGCCAAATGGATCCTTCTTCAACTAACTTTGGAAGGTTGGTTTGAATTTGGCACCTGGTTCCAATCACCTTCTTCAAGCATGAAACATGAAAAACAGGATGTAGCTTCGACGTACTGGGCAGAGCTAACTGATATGCGACTTGTCCCACACACTTGAGAACTGTGTAAGGACCATAAAATTTAGGCGCTAGCTTCTAACAATGCTAGGCCTTGAGGGAAGTTTTCTTATATGGTTGTAGTCGCAGAAACACCTGATCTCCTTCTACAAATTGACATTCAGAGTGACCTTGATCTGCTTGCTGCTTCATGCGATTCTGTGTCATGACCAAGTTCTCTTTAAGGGTACAAAGAATATCCTCTTGGACTGTAAGTGTTTGTTCAACCGTCTGGACCTTCAAGGTACCTGATAAGTATGAGAGAACTGAAGGTGGCTTCTGTCCATATACCGCTTCAAAAGGAGTCATGCGAGTGGCTGTATGGTATGTAGTGTTGTACCACCATTCGTCTAGGGGTAACCATTGAGCCCACTGGTGTTGTTTTTCAGAGGCAAAGCACCTCAGATATGTTTCCAAACACTTGTTGACAACTTCCGTTTGACCATTCATCTGGGGATGATAAGCTGAGTTGAGATGCAATTGTGTGCCTTGGAGCTTAAACAGTTCTTGCCAAAAATTTCTTGTGAAAGTTGGGTCATGATCAGAAACAATAGAGTGCGACATGCCATGAAGCTTGAAGACCTGGTCCATGAAAATTTGAGCCACCATGGATGCAGTAAATGGGTGGTGAAGAGTGCAAAAATGAGCATACTTGGAAAGGCGATCCACCACCACCATTATGACTGATTTATTCCTTGATTTGGGTAAGCCTGTAATAAAGTCCATAGAGATATCCTTCCAAATAGCAGGGGAAATCAGAAGAGGTTGGAGGGTGCCCGGAGATTTGACTGTTTCTCCCTTGTTGCATTCACACACCTCACATTCAGCGAAATTCTTACAGATGTCCTGTTTCATACCATCCCAGAAAAAAGAACGTTTGACCCTGTCATATGTTTTGGTGAACCCTGAGTGCCCCGCTGTGGGTGTAGCATGAAGCTCAGAAAGTACTGTGGATTTGATCTTGGATTGTTTACTTAAATACAAGCGGCCTTTGTATCAAAGCTCATTCTGGAGCTAGGAGTACCCTGGGGGAGCTGCAGCCTTGTTCTGCAATTGCTGGATCAGATGTGAACTTTTGGGATCTTGAAGCCATTCCTGGCGCACAACTTGGAGCCAATCGGGTACAATGAAGGAAAGAGAAAAAAGGGATTCTTCATCTTCATATTTCCGGGATAGTGCATCCGCCACGACATTGTATTTTCCCTTCTTGTAAATGATCTCATAATCATATCCAAAGAGCTTAGTCACCCATTTTTGTTGCTCCTGGGAGGAAATAAGTTGTTCCAGAAAGTACTTGAGGCTTTGATGGTTGGTCTTAATTTGGAAGCATTGCCCTAAGAGATAAGGATGCCACAGCTCAACGGCATGCAAAATCGCCAACATTTCCTTTTCATAAATGGGTTTGCCTAGATTCCTTTCAGATAGTTGCTTGCTAGTGAAGGCCAAAGGTTGACCCTCTTGCATAAGGACAACACTGATTCCTTTCCCTAAGGTATCACATTCCAACACAAATGTATTTTTGAAATCGGGAAGGGCCAGAACTGGAGTGGTGCACATGGCTGTCTTCAAGGTTTGAAAATCTTGAGCAACTGCTGGAGTCCAAGTGAAAGAGTTCTTTTTGAGGAGAGCCATGAGAGGTGCTGCAATCTTTCTGTAGTTCTTAACAAACTTGCGATAATACCCTGTTAGGCCCAAAAATCCACGCAATCTTTTGAGAGTCTTTGGGTGCAGCTAGTCTTGCATAGCTTCAATCTTTTTCGGGTCCACCCTGACACCATCCTTTCCCACCAGATGACCCAAGTATTCTACTTCTGAGGAACCAAAAGCACATTTAGACATTTTCAGGAAACTTTGGTGCTGAGAGAGTAGGCGGAGAACTTGATCCACATGAGTAAGATGGTCTATCCAGGTTTTGCTATAGATGAGGATATCATCAAAGAAAACTAAGACAAAATGATGGAGAAAAGGGCGGAAGGCATGGTTCATGAGGCTCTGGAAGGTGGAGGGGGCGTTACACAAGCCAAAGGGCATGACCAAAAGTTCATAGTGGCCCTCATGAGTGCAAAAGGCTGTCTTGGGAATGTCTGCCTCTTTCATACATATCTGGTGATAGCCCGAGCGAAGATCAAGTTTGGTAAAGAATTGGGCACCACTCAATTCATCCAGGAGGTCATCAATGACAAGAATGGGAAATTTGTCTTTGATGGTCAGTTTGTTGAGAGCACGAAAGTCAGGACACATTCTCCAAGAACCTTCTTTCTTTAGTACCATGACGACCAGAGATGAGTAAGGGCTCATACTAGGACGGATGACACCTGCATTAAGGAGTTCCTGGACCATTTTCTCAATTTCATTTTTTTGTGCAAAGGGGTGGCGATATGGACAGATATTGGGGGGAAGGCTTCCTGGGACAAGGGGAATGGAATGATCATGAACACCGTGGGAAGGAGGGAGTCCTTGGGGAGTGGAAAACACCGTTTGATGTTTAGAAAGGAGGGCTTGGAGGTCTTGGGGCACTGGGGGTGTCTCTGTGGCTTGTATGGCATGGAGTTGGGAAATGACACCAGAATGACCTTTTTTGAGCAGCTTTTCCATGTGATGGGAACTGATGATCTCAGGTGAACCAATAGTGATGCCTTGGAATTTATATTGGTGTCCTTCTTGGTCGAATTGCATGGTTAAGTTATGAAAATCCATGAGAATGGGACCCAATGTCCTTAGCCAGTCTGCACCCAACACAATGTCGCAACCGCCCATGTCAATAGAAAACATATGGGATTTTAGGTGGTAGTTACCAATTTGGAGACACACATTTTCACAGCGCCCGCCACATTTCATAGAACCACCATTGGCAATCATGATTTGGAAATTGTTGACAACATGGATGTAGAAATGGGTTTCTTGGGAAATGCAACGATGAATAAAATTGTGGGTGCTACCACTATCAACCAGAATGATGACCTTTTGGTGCTTGATGTAACTGATTAACTTGAGGGTTTGGGGGGCAGAGAAGCCAGTGAGAGCATTAAGGGAAATGATTGGTTCCACTTCGGGAGGGTCGGAGGGAGGGTTTATGTCAGTGATTTCTGGTGACTCGGGCACAAGGGGAGTTTCAACATCCTCTTCCGAAATGTCCTCAGAGATGGCCATAAAAAGATTTTGTTCCTTACATTTGTGGCCTGGGAAATATTTCTCATCACAATTATAACAAAGGCCTTTGAGTTGGCATTCAACCATTTCATCCCTAGTCAATTTTTGGATCTTTAATGGGGCGGAGGGAGTAGTGGGGTTTACTGGTTTAGGGCGAGGGATAAAGGAAGGCTTACGGTTTTGAGAGGAAACAATTTGTTGTGCTTCTTTAGATTTTTTAGTAGCCTCCACCCAACTCGTAGGTCGATCCATGAGCACATGGGTCCGAATCTCCTCCTTGAGGCCACTGATAAAACAATCTCGAAAGAAAGCATTAGTCATGCCCTTTGTTCGAAAAGCCAGTCACTCAAATGCAGCTATGAAGTCTTCTATTGTTCCTGATTGTTTCAATTTTTTCAAATGACCCAAATGGTTGGTGTCAGTGCCAAAGCGTTCATAAATCTCAGTCACAAATTGGGTCCAAGCAATATACCCTTGACGAGAAGTTTTTCTCCATTTCCACCATTGCCAGCGTTCTTGATCTAGATGGAGAACACCATACCGGAGTTTGGCCAAGTCATCCGTAATGTTGTAGAGAGAGAAATAATGTTCCATTTGGGTGACCCAGCCAGTGGGGTCTGAGCCATCAAATTTGGTTACATCCACCCGCGGAAGGCGTATGTCCCGTTGAAAGTGATGGGGCTGAAAGGTATGGGAATGGGAAGAAGTTTCACCTTCAGTCTTTGTATGTGCATCAGGAAAAGGGTCATCAATAGGGATCTTGAGTTTGGTGAAGAGTGATGCAAAGACAGATTCAAGATGGGTGGTTAGTTCTTGTTTGACTTTTTCCATTGTGGACTACACAGATGCATTTATGGTGGTATTGATGGATGTATCACGGGAGGCAATAGTAGCACTGAGTTGTTGCATTTATTTTTGGGTCTCGAGGAAACTAGATTGCAAGGTGTTGAAGCGAGACTCCAGTTCTTGGCTACGGGTATGGGCCATGAGGATGGGTTAAATAAAAAGGGAGCGGGTGGGGTCAAAATTTTTTGCAGAAAAATGATATGGATGAATGTGATAAGGGAGAAGAGATGAATCTAATGGAATAGGTCTCAAATAATGGTGAAAAAATTTCCAGACTTGTTTTTTTTTAACAACTGCGGGGTTATACTTTGGTCTGAAGAATGCTGTAGTGATGAAATCCCCAAATTCTTAACCAGAAAGAAATGTGTATTTACTTGGCAACCCGAACACATTTGCGCGACAATAGATCTGGCTGGTTTAATTTGTTTATGTTTATGTTCCCCAAGGGTTAGGTATTCAAGGGTTCTACAGACAAGGGTTTGCCCTATGCTATAGCTCTCTGATATACATGCTGGGTTCAACAGTAGTACTCAGCCCAATATCTCAGGGCACTAACTAAGGAGGATAGATCGTACCCTTAGCCATACTACCCGACTACCCAGGTACTAGAGAGTATCTTCCCAAGTGTTGTTCTCAATGACACTATAACAGTCTGGCGGTTGATTGGTTTATTTAAAGAGGGCTTCACGAAATCTAGGCCGATCCGTACACAGGTGTTGTCTGATGCGCTACCACTCAAAGGGGTACCAACAGGGGTTACAATGGTGGCCAACAGATGTGCGCTTAAGAACCACTTGTATTTCCTGCATGTATGAATTCCTCAACCGTGGGTTTATGCGCATAACGACAGATCTCTGTGGCTTAAAGACACCGAAATACGTCTCTACCCTGAAAAAAAAATACCCACAATTTATGCCAAGGAAAGTGCTCTGATACCACTTGCAAGATACCAAATATAATAAATATGCAGAACATAAATAAAATGCTAGAAATGGCAGAATAACAGTAATATAACCAACATAATCTCCACAATAACACATAAATAATATGAGAACAACAACTGAAATAACACTTTGATTTAGAAAGCAATGTTCATAGGCCTCTTCAAGGGGGCAACCTCCAGTCGAGAAGCGTTCTGTTACAATAATCTCCAAGCTAGGGTTTTCATACCCACGACCCTTATTTATACCAAATATGTCTATTAAGAGAAGCATCTAGAGGAAGATCCTTCTAGAAGCGGAAGCTTCTATTAGGTCTTCTTACATCTGCCTTATTCTATTTTATTGAAAGGCCTTATTAATATTGACCTTTATTACATCCGAATACATTGATCTACCTATGTGCGGGTTAGGACCTTAACATGTGGGCACGATACTTTTGATTGGCCGCTTCTCTACACAAGTGATCCAGAATTTAGCCACACATAGAATGCGCTCTTGGAGGGTAAGCAAGTTCTAAATTTTAACCTCCAGGATGCCCTTCTATGTCACTTGGGACACCTTTGTGTTCCTTCAAGTGAGTGTGCCAATATGATTTGGGAGGCACACTACAGTCGGGTCACTAGGCATTTTGGGGTCAAGAAAACAATGGCAGTACTGAAAAAGTATTTCTATTGGTCGAACATTCGACAAGATGTCGGGAAGTACATCAAGTCCTACACCGCTTGCACCATTGCCAAACCGACCATCAAGAAGCAAGACCTCTATTCTCTGCTTCCTACCCGTAGTTGACCTTGGGAATCCATCTCTATGGATTACACGTAGGGCCTTCCTTATACTAAGCATGGAAATGACTGTGTTTTTGCGGTAGTTGACAAATTCTTGAAAATGTCCATTATGATGGTCTGCAAGAAGAATATAACAACAAAATCCACTGCTAAAATCTTCTTTGAACAAGTGTGGGTACACTTTGGGATCCCACAGTCTATCATCTCAGATCGAGATAGTAGGTTTCTTAGTACATTTTGGTCTAGCCTCTGGTCGATGCTGGACACCAAGCTCACCAAGTCCACATCTTTCCATCCGCAAACTGATGGCCAGACAGAGGTCGTCAACCGGATGATCGTACACATTCCGTGCATGTACAACTCAAAGCATCCACACACATGGGATGAGATCCTCCCCTATGTACAACACAACTACAACTCAGCTTTCCATATCTCAACCAGCCACATCCCCTTTCAGGTGGGCTTGGGATTCCAGCTACTATGTCCCATTGACGTAGCCATGACATTTGTGGCTACTCAAGAAGATTCAACTCATGTCCAGTCTGAGGATGACAAGGAAAACAACTTCAATGAGTGCATTCAACACATCCTCCAACAGGTTCATGAAATCTTGGACAGAGCCAATGCTAAGTACAAGCAATAACATGATCAACATCGGATGCCACACAAATTCTAGGTGGGCGACAAAGTGGCTACATTTTCAAAAGGAGCGCCTCGCTGGACCCCACCGCAAGCTTCGCCCGCTCCGATATGGGATGTACACCATCCCCAAGGTTGTAGGGGACAATTCCTTTGAACTCAACATTCCACCATTCCTTGGTCTGCACCCAATGTTCAATGTGGACCGCCTTCGACCCTATTTTCCACCTCTACTAGACACATACGACATGGCAGAACAACTCACACCAACAGAGTTAAATACAGACTGCATGGAACAAGCCACAACTGATAATATCATGGATACATAGATCAAGCGCACCCGACAACAAATGATACCTATATATCGAGTTGTCAAAGCAGGTCGACTCCTCCACCAACGCAAGTCGTTCACTAGGGACCAAGTTCAACAAAAGTTTCCTCATCTCATGGAGGAAATCAACGCAATGGGGACCATTGCTTCCTAAGGGGGGAGGAATGATCCTAGTGGATATTGGTGGCCACCCACCTATTCCACTTGGACCCCCACCATTGCTTCTTTCAGTTTTTCAGTTTCCGCACAGTTTACTATTTTTAGTAGTTTTTCGGGTCCTAAACTTTCGGAGCCGTTTTGAGGCCCTAAACGACATTTTTTGAGAAAACAGGGAGCAACATGGATTGAAGATCAATGTTGCTCACTATTGACGGGCAAACATGACTTTCCGTCAACTGGAAGAATGAGTCTGGTCCGGGGTTGTCTAAATAACTCAAGCCGTTTGGTGTAACTCATTCTGACGGGTTTAATGGCTCAATTAGCCAATCTAAAAGTCCTAAAAGAAACAAATAAAAGAAATGGAGTAACTAACTAATTACCAATCACTATATATATATGTACATACATATAATGTAACTATTGTAGATATATTTAAATGAAAGATTTACTTATCTTACTTATGTACATGATATACAAACCACAAGTTTTAATCTAAACTTACGAAACTCAATGTGAAAAATGATTGCTTCGAAGAAGAATATAAAGAAAGCACATAAAAATATTTTTTGTGTTTTTCCTTTATAAATATAAACTAATATAAAAAAAGAATACAGTGAAACAGAAACGTGTGGATAATCAAAAGCTAAACCATACATTTGAGTTTCATTGATAAGTAAATGACAAAAAAATGTGAATGAGCTAACCTGTTAGTAAGTTAGCGATATGTATCCAAACATCTGCATGATTAGGGAATGTCCAACTACCACGTCCAAGAGGGAAACTTGCAATGAACCTTGAGATTGTTCTAAATAAATCTATAATAATGTGTTGGCAGTTGTATTTTAATAAAAAAATAGATGATACGAACAAGTCCTGTGATGTTATGATCGCAAGCGATTACATTAAGATAAATCTGGTTGTAACAACATTGCATTTTATCATTCAACTAAAAATTAAAGAGAAATCATGTCATTTAAGCTGAATGGATGATCACACTGTTAATATCTGAAGCATCAAATATGGACGATATTTATAATAGAATTATCCCAAAACATAACAGATTGTGAAGTATAAAGCTATCAAAACCTATTATCATGTCAGGATAAACAAAACTTAAATGAAGACACCATTTACAAGAAGCTAAAGCTAAAATGTGTATTGTTGTTCCATTCAAGTCTGTGAATTAATCATCCATATTCTGCCCCAGGCCAAGATGATGTCATTACAAAAAATATGAAGTATTTAAAGAGTTATTGCAATCTAAACATCCTATCTTGTAAGATAGGATCAGATCTCAAAAGGATCTATAAGTTACAAAAATAGAGGGTCTAAAAATCCACTCAATATCAAACTGTATCTCCAAAATTATGAAAGTTTTTGTTTTGATTTACAAAATAAACCAAGAGGAAATGACTAATTAACTAAGTCCATAAATGCTCCAGCTTATGATATCACCACAAGATACATCATATACTGAAAGAAAACGAAATGAAGAAATTATATATTTATTTAACTAATATTTTCCAAAATTTTACATGAGAATTGACTAGCTACAAAATATGTTGATTTTGTAGCTAGTCTCATTTTAAACAACATAAATCTAACTCAATCCATATTAATTATAAAAATAACAATAAAAGCATAGCTAAGATAAAAAAATATCCTTACCTTTCAACTGAATACTAAATTCGAATCATAAAATAGCAGAGTTGATCACTGCTTTGACACACTCAACATTTTTTATTATGACATTGCCAATCCTTTTCAAACGTTTTCCTTGCATTTGTGCACTGATCTTGAGCTCATGGTTTTCAATTGTTAATAAGTCATTTTGAGCCGTAAGGGTCTTGATCTTCGGTTGAAGGATGGGGACATATGTGTAATATTGGCCTATCCAATGTAAACACACTTCACACTGTGGAGCTAGGACAGTCGGTTGAGGAAGCACATGACTGTGTGTCAAAACACTACCACTATCCACTGTGGTCTTTTGGCCAAGTTTAATTCCTGGAAAATCTTTGTTGTGTTTCAGGCATGGTGGCAGGTTATTTACATAATCGAAAGTTTGACTGAGATCCGATTTAGAGTAATTCGGGTCTTCATCTGTCAGGAGCTTTTCAATCTCGAAAATAGAGCTTTCATGGACCTCGATCAATTCGATCGAGCTCACATGAGCTTTTGATCTATTTCATAGGCTCCTCGAGATTAGTCTCCCAACCCTTTTGTTATTAAACCCTATGTTTGGATTCTTCTTTGACAGTTTGTGTGAGTGTTTATTGATGGTCTTTGCAATGGTATTAGGGAAAACATACTTCTCACGCTTAGGAGATTTAATGACCCTAGGGTCAGCATCCTATTGCTCGAATATAGCCTGATCGGATGTAGCCCTTTCACAAGGTTTTTCGCATAAGAAATCTGGCCTGTCAATGGAAGGAACATGAGGCATTTCTAGCATAATATTATCAACCACATGAATCTCTACAGGGTTTATTGTAACAAATCCATTGCGAGTTACAAAAGTATCCCAATCGTCACCCTATAGATTCAAATGATGGATTAACAACAATCTAATCAACCCATGGTGGAATAAACTAGAATTCAAACTCTGCCTTTTATATCTCTTAGACATTTTATATAAACTCCTCAATAAGTAAAATGGCATGTTTAATTGAAAACCGATGAAATGCATTAGCAATCTTATGTGGTAAAGGAAAACTAGGTCGTAGCGACCTTCACATGTAATGAATTGCCTCAACACTGCCAATAAACCATGCCACCTATTCTTCAACAGAGATACTGGCATACCTTTGTCACAACACTGGATTTTTCGAGAGGTAATGAACAAAATCCATGGCACCTCTTCCAAATTTGAATTTTTAAACCATTTTTGGCCGGTGAGGGGAAGGCCCATTACCTCACTTAGAAATTCCTCGGTGATTTCTAATTGAACATCGCCCACTTTGTCTCTGCATCGATCGAAAGTGAGGGAAAACTCTTGGGATTCTTGTAAGTTGTAACCCTGGAATTTCTTAAGAAACTCAACCCAAACCTAACTCTTAAGGTCTTCACTTGCATCATCATATAGAAGAAGGGTTTGGGAGCCATTTGGCTCGACATGGATGACAGGGGCCATAAGGGTTTGGACAGGCAGTCACGAAGGTGGCCAGAACTCACTGTGAGCATAAAGGGTGGCATAAATAGAGGAAAGCTAGAGCAAAAAACAAAGGAGCAAAACCCATAATTACCCTAGCATGACCAAAACGAGAGCATAAGGGGTTTCAAGCCAGAAAAATTTGGGCCTTTCGGGTAATGAGTGCCCTGAGTATAGAGCGAAACCCAAGACTCCGGTTTGTAATATTGGATCTATCAATTCAAACTTCCACCTCAAATAGAGTACATAGTATGATCGAGTTTTGTTTGAATCTCATCATTGTGTAATGGGTGAATTCGATTTTCTAAGGTGTTTTACAAACCAAAGCATAACAAAAAGTTAAAATCAAAATCGATTTACAAAGAATTATAAATGAAACAAACCTATAGTCCATTGCCAATCGATTCTTGGTGTATTCTCCAAGTACTCAAGATATAGCTTATAATCCAGGAGCAACTCAAAACAAATGTTTTATTGATATATGATAAGCTTCAAAGAAAAACACCATTCATTAAAAGAGTTGTAAGAATATTGACCCTACATAAAGACCAAGCCTTGGATATAATTGCAACTTGATTACAAGTTTCAATGTTTCATTCATGCTTTGAGTTATGAATGAAGCATGAAAACGAAAATAATAAATTAGGAACAATCAAAACATATTCTTTACAATCGAGTAATCACCTTCAAATAACAATATTTACATGACGAAGCGTAGGCATCTATAGAAATTGTTATTTGTCACTTTAAAAGGAAAAAATCGTGTAGGGCTGCCAACAATGGCGACTTACTGGAAGAAGCAGTTATCTCTGCATTACCGACGAGTTCATGTTAGGACTGTTTAGAATGATTACAGATCAAATCATAGTTAAAGGACATCAAGCATCTCAACAATCATTACACATTCCATCTTCAAATATCTTCCTGTTCAACTGAAATCCAGTGACAAATTTAAAAAATGAGAGTAACGATGTTCAAATCCATGGCTCTGATACTTTTGACAGGGCCACTGTTGCCAGCAGGCATCCATAGCCTTGGCAGGGATGTCAATTAACCCACTCTGACGCCTCTACCCTATCTAAGAAATTTAAATTCAAAATGAAGGATGCTTATGACCAATATCAAAATTTATACCTGAAAATTTTCTTGAACCTGACATTGCTTCGCTTCCAGTGGGCCTGTTCAGTACCCCAACGAAGTTGTATTGGCATCATGCATGCATTTAACCGGTTCCAACAGACCTTTTCAATATCCTGGCGGGTTTACAAACACTTCCCACAACTCTTGAGAAATTGTTTACAATCTGATATAATTTTAAAGATATTCAGAAGAGTGGGGTGAAGCTGAAAATTCCAGTCTTTAGAACACTTGTTATTTTTCAGGATTTAATTTTCTTCTTAATCACCTTCATTATGATATGAAGTTAGTTTCTTGATGAAACCAATTTTTTGAGGACAGGAAGGAATACTTGCGTTTCTTTCTTTAAAAGTAGGGACAACGTAAAAATCTTTAAAGATGATCATGTCTGCTCATAATTATAAAGTGAGACTAGGAAGTCTGTTTCAATTTTTTCTTTTCTTTAGTTAGTCTGTGTTTCAACAATTCATAGCATTGATTCTCTTGAGAAGACCTTAACAGTTGCTTCATAATCATGCATTCTAGTTCCCCTCCACGAACTAAAAGGTGACACAAACATAAGTTTAACCAAAATACAACGAAAACAAACAAGATGAAAAGAACCAAAATTTGAAAATAAAAATAAATCAAAACAAAACAATATGTACAAAAGGTGGATCTGAAACTATCATGAAAAATACCTCTTGAGAGCTTGGCCATTCACCGGGAAGGTGTCTCGCTGTCCCTCTAAATTCTGTAGGCGGAAAGAGTTGGGACCTAGTTTTTCAACAATTATGAAGGGCCCCAACCACAGGTTCTGGAGCTTGGTATGTTCCCCTTTTCCCTCATGAGGTTTATCCCACTTGAGAACCAGATCTCCTACCTTGAAATTTCTATCTGAAGTAGAGTTTGAATTGAACCATCTTTTCACGATATGTTGATGCTGATCTAGTCTCTCTTTTTCTTATGCTCTTACTTCCTCTAATTTCAACAAAGCATTAATTCAACTTTCAAGAGGAGGACAATCCTCTTCCTGAACTTTCTACGATAATTGCAGAGAGGGAAGCAGAACATGAAGAGGGAGAATCGCTTCTCTTCCATAGACAAGAAAGAAAGGAGAATTACCAATAGAAGTTTTCGGTGTCACCCTATCAGCCCACAACGCGTTATAAAGCACGTTGTGCCAGTTTTTGTGGTTTTCAGAAATTGTCCTCTTGATGATTTTGATCAGATTTTTGTTTGTTGATTCTGCTAAGCCATTTCCTTAGGGGTAATAGTTGGCAGAATATTTCAGTTTTATCCCTTTTTCTAAAGCAAAAACACTCGTATCGAGGGATGAAAAGTAGGAAGCATTATCGAAGACCAAACACTCAGGAATACCGCACCGATTAATGATGTTTGAGTTAAGGAAAGATATCACCTGACTAGTGTTTACCACTTTTAGTGGTGCAGCCTCGGACCATCTGGTAAAATAATCCATTGTTGTAATGATGTATTTATGTTGCTATGAGGAAGTGGGGTTAATCGGCCCTATAATGTCAAGACCCCACTACTGAAAAGGAGAATCTACCGAAACAGGCTGCAAAGGGAATGCTGCCTTCTGTACTCGTTCAACAGCCTTTTGGCAGATTATGCATTTACGACATAATGCATGGGCATCTTTGAACAACGTGGGCCAATAATACCCATCTCTTAATACTTTGTGAGAAGTGGTGTCTCCATTGAAGTGCCCACCAACTTCACCTGCATGAAGTTCAGATAATACTTTCTCTGCTTCATCTCTTTCCAAACAACGCATGAGGACATATCAAACATTTTACGGAATAATACGCCATTTACCAGCTGGAAAGGTGCATATTTTATTCTTAATTCTCTTCTCTTTTTTTGGATCGAGATGGCGAGGAGAAGAACCATGTGTTAGACAAAAATTAATATCATCAAAACAGGAATTAGCAACAACTTGTGTACAACAGATTTGATTTTGACTATGCTAATTTATAGTTAAGCGATTAATTTGACTCTGTTGCTTTTCAACTGAATCAACCACCAGTTTGCATAGACTTTGAGCTCTGATAGTTTGTGCAGGGCTAATTTTGAGGTCATACTCTTGTAACGATGTCATCCAGTTTGCCTGTTTTTCACCCAATTCCTTTTGTACTAACAATTTTTTGACAGCAGGATAAGGCGCAATGACTTTAGTTCTTGTTTTCCGCAAATACGATTGAAAATGATTCACTTCTTTGAAAACTGCATAAGCCTGTTTATCTACAGACGGGTAGTTAAGCTCTGCTCCTTTGAAGGATGAGATCATAAAGGCAATGGGGATTTCATTTCTTTCAACATTTTTTTGGGTCAACACAGTGGCATAAGATCGATCAGAGGTGAAAGTATAAAGAGTGAAATCTTGTGAAAAATAAAGACTCATTAAGGAAGGGGCCTCCACTATGGATTTTTTGATGGAATCAAAAGCTTGATTTTCCTGTGGTCCCCAATGATACTGAACATCCTTTTTAATTGATTTTTGCAATGGCCTTACCATTTCTGAGAAACTTGGGACAAACCTTCTGACAAAACTGTTCTAGCCTAGAAACGATTGCATAGATTTTTTGGAGGAGGGGGGAGGAAGTTTGGCAATGGCTTGAGTTCTTTCGGGATCGATGATCATCCCATGACTGGATACTATGAATCCTAGAAGTTTTCCTTGTTCCACTACAAATATAGACTTCTTAGGGTTGAGAGATATGTCGTACTTGCGACATCGTTCTAGGACAGACCTAAGGTGAGACAAGTGATGTTTCTTGTTTTTGGAGAAAACAATAACATCATCAAGATAGACCGCTACAGATTGATTAATGATACCACGAAAAGAAATATCCATTTCTCTCTGAAAAGTGGCCCCGACATTTATAAGCCCAAAAGGAATTTTCCTGTAAGCATAAGTACCCCATGGGGTACGAAAAGTGGTTCTTAACTGGTTTGGGGGAGACATGAGGACCTGGTTGTATCCCAAAAAACCGTCTAGCAGTGACAGTCTTTCGGAACTAGATACCTACTGAAGAATTTGTTCCATTGGAGGAACATGATAATTGTCTTTGTCAGACGCTCGGTTCAAGTTCCAAAAATTGACACAAAGTCAAATTTTGCCACTTTTCTTCCTTACATGAACGAGATTAGACACCCATTGTGTGTGTTTTACGGGGAAGATTATGTTTGCATTCAATAATTTATTTAGTTCTTTCTTGACTGTTGGTTCCAGCTTAGGGTGCATCTTTCTCAACTTCTGCTGAAAAGGTTGAGTCTGGGGTTTCATGGGGATGATATGTTGTATTATGTTAGGGTCAAAAGTTTTTAAGTCATTGTATGTCCAAGCAAAGACATCCTTGAATTCTCTAAAAATTTTAATAAAAGCGGACCACTCTTTCTCGGAACATCCCGTTCCCAGATTGATATATTGTGGACTATCTTTAGTCCCTATATTTACCTTTTCATGAGTCAAGGAAGAACTGTTTGTTTTACAATTTACTAATTTCCTAAATTTATCATGCAAATCATAAAAAATTTCTAGTCTTACCATGGATTTAGGGATAGAATTTACCACATCAGATGTTGATTCGGGAGACCTTGGCTCTGATATTACCGTAAAATTGTGTAGATCTTCATCATGGGTGACTTCATCAATAACCGCACCTTGGAAGGTGTCCTCCATGTGCAAAAAAATGATGATCTGCTGATCATCATCAAACACTCCAATTAGTGACGTTGTCTGGGACTGATGGTCTGAACAATAACTCAATTGAAAATGCATTTGGAGAAGGACCTTCTGCGGAAAAAATCTTGGAAGCGACGTTAGCTAATAAATCAACCTCAAAATTGTTTAATATCGAAATGGAATTGATGTTAAATGCGGAAAAATTGTGCATTAGATTCCATACCTCGGTTTGATAACTTTTCAGGTGTGGTGATAGGAAATGTATGGAGTTTCTTACCCGTCTAACCACAATTTTCGAATCCCCGAATACCATTAAATTTTGTACGTTCATATCTACCACTTTCCTGAGTCCTTGCAAAAGTGTCTCGTATTCGGTGGTGTTGTTTGTACATTCAAACTCTAATCGACAAGAAATAAAAGTTTCATTATCTGCTGGGTCGATGAGTAGACATCCTGCACCAGCTCCTTCTTTGGATTTGGATCCATTGAAGTAAAGTGACCATATGCGAGCTTCATCGACAGTGTTTGGCACATTCAGTAAAGCTGATGACTTGGTACATGTCTTGATCTCGGACTGTTGTTCCAAATCGGTGATGGAGGAGGTTTCAACCATGAAGTTACTGAAGAAGGTGTTCATTCCCTGCATTTCAAGTGAATTAGTGGAAGAAGTAAATGGTTCATTAGCATCATTCAAATCCGTCATGGTGTGCTTGAGGTAATGTTCACGATTAATCCTAATTTTGTTTGGCTTTCCATTTTCTGCTAGCCATAAATGAGACCAATCTGTTGCAAAGTATCCATGTAGCTATTCGGGCCAATATCTACTTAAGAATAAACCATAAAATTCAGGGATGTCAAAAACAATGATATCAATAATTTGGTGAACCTTAGGATTAGAAGATAGCCCAACGAGCACATTCTTTAGTTCACCAATTACCTTAACATTCGTCCGATCGAGCTGAATGATTTTAAGACTGGAAGGTTGAACTTTAACATTGATTTTTTGGCAAACAGACAAGGGCATCACATTTGATGATGCACCATAATCTACCATGCAATTATGTACATTTCTGTTGAAAATTTCAAAAGTTAATAAGAAAGGTGGGACATTTTTGCGAGTATTAACAACAGAATTCTGCTGATTTTTAGTCGCTGTCCGTGAAATTATTTTATCTACGTTTTATACAATTTTTTAGTGAGATCCCTTTTATCTGGGAGTTTAGGTGTTGTTTTAGCAGGGACCTTTTGAACTATTTTGGAGCTGATTTATGCAATTTTCTTGCTGTTCAGATTGTTGTTTTTACTATTTTTTGTAATGTTCTGAAGCATTTTCTGCAGAAGAAGAGGAAACTTCAAAAGTTCGTAAACGTAAATATTAGCTCTAAGTTTATTTAGGTATTCAATCAAATCATACTCTAAACTTGGGGCTGCTAGGTTCTTTTTTGTTTTACCCTGTGTTTTGCCTCAAATCATACTCTAAACATTAGTACTTATTTCGGAAAAAGGATTTACCCTGTGTTTTGCTTCTGGTGTTGTAAGGATGGACAATTTCAAAATTGGCTTGAAAAATACTGTCAGAAAAATGTCTGAAGACATTGGGAGATGATTCCTCTTCTTCGACTGTTTCTTCTTCAACCACGTCTTCAGAATTCTCAGTGGGGACCAAGTTATCATGTGCTTCAAGGACAGTCTGTAGAGCGTATTGTAATCTTTCAAAATTCAGACCCTCAGGGGTTGGATTTGATCAGTTTGAGGGAAAAGGTTTTCTAAAAGGAGGTTTGTAACTTACTTTTCTTGAAGATGATTCTTCAGCCGATCTCCTCAAGTCTACGACTTGATTTGATAATTTTTGGACGACCTTTTGTAAACTTTCTAAGTCAGAGGTTTCTGATTGGGTTTTGGTTTGGGGAGGCCTAGGAAGAATTTCTATTTTCTTCTTAGAACATGGGGTTATTTCTGCCTCATTATATTTCAAGCTCAAAATATATTTTTCGATTAGGCTCGCGTCCTTGAAGGCTTCCAGTAATGTTGACTTCTTAGACCTTTTAACCCAAATTGCTATATTTTTGTGTAGAGATTTAGTGTAATATGCCACAATAAGGTTATCTGGGAGCATTGAATCACTGGGGATTCAAATTTTTAACGTGAGGAACCTTTGGTTAAAATATTTTACTTTCTCCTTAGGGTTCATCCTTAAGCTAGAGAGTTCCATGACTAAGACTTTCAGAGTTTTTTCATCTCTGAACTTCTCTAGGAAACATGTCTCGAATCTGTCCCAAGAGACAATAGTGTGAGGTTGTTAAGCGAAATACCATGTAGAGGAATTTCCCTCAAACGTGTAAGGAAAAAGCCTACATACTACATATTCATGTTCTACACTTCAGAGTCTAATGACTAGCATGAATTTATTTATGTGATCCTCGACGATTTGCTTAGAATCTGGATCGAACTTAGGTAACCATTTCGCCGGGTGTTTTGGTAAAGGGTGCTGGGGTCCAGGTACAACCACAACATCTTGATCAAGCCAAGGTCTGGCGGGATTGTTTTGGTTTGCCATGGGTGTAGGTGGTGTCGAAGATCAAGATGGTTCAGTTCAAGAACTGCCTTTGTTAGATGAATCTCCTCCTGAAGAGGAAGGAGATGAATGAGGTGGGGAAGGTAGAATACCATATCCTCCAGCTGCAAGACTAGGGGTGTGGTCAGGATCTGTGGTATTATCTCCTAAACAATTTAAAAGAAGACCAGTGCCTTCAAGTTGTTCTTTGATATCAGAGAAATCTAAAGATTGATTCAGCGGTCGACCAGGTTGTCTGATATGGGCCAAAGCACGGTGTGTTCTTAAGAGTGATTGATGAACGATTTCTTGTACGTCGGCCCCTTGAGGATTTGGTGTTACTGGCTCAACAAGAATCTCAGGATTTTCATTTGAGGTAGTTGTTGTTTCAGAGGTAACGTTGTTGTCTGAGCGACTACGTGTTACTATGGGGGAGAAAGTGTGTGGGGGTGGAGTTTTGCGACCTCCACATGCCATCAATTATATTCAGGCCCTCCTTCTAGCGCCATTTATTGACGGGAAAAAATGATCGTCCGTCAACTGGAAGAACGAGTCTGGTCCAGGGTTGTCTAAATAACCCAAGCCGTTTGGTGTAACTCGTTCCGACGGGTTTAATGGCTCCATTAGCCAATATAAAAGTCCTAAAAGAAACAAATAAAAGAAATAAAATAACTAACTAATTACCAATCACTATATATATATGTACATACATATAATGTAACTATTGTAGATATATTTAAACAAAAGATTTACTTATCTTACTTATGTACATGATATACAAACTACAAGTTTTAATCTAAACTTACGAAACTCAATGTGAAAAATTATTGCTTCGAAGAAGCAGATAAACAAAGAAAATAAAAATATTTTTTGTGTTTTTCCTTTATAAATCTAAACTAATATAAAAAAAGAATACCGTGAAACATAAACGTGTGGATAATCGAAAGCTAAACCATGCATTCGAGTTTCAATGATAAGTAAATGATAGAAAAATGTAAATGAGCTAACCTGTTAGTAAGTTAGCTATATGTATCCAAACATCTGCATGATTAGGGAACATCCAACTACCACGTCCAAGAGGAAACCTGCAATGAACCTTGAGACTGTTCTAAATAAATCCAGAACAGTGTGTTGGCAATTGAATTTTAATAAAGAATAGATGATACAAACAGGTCCTGTGATCTTATGATCGCAAGTGATCACATTAAGATAAATCTGGTTGTAACAACATTGCATTTGATCATTCAACTAAACATTAAAGAGAAATCCTGTCATTTAAGTTGAATGGATGATCACATTGTTAATATCTTAAGCATCAAATATGGATGATATTTATAATAGAATTATCCCAAAACATAACAGATCGTGAAGTATAAAGCTATCAAAACCTATTATCATATCAGGATAAACAAAACTTAAATGAAGACACCATTTACAAGAAGCTAAAGCTAAAATGCGTATTGTTGTTCCATTCAAGTCTGTGAATTGATTGTCCATCTTCTGCCCCAGGCCAAAATGATTTAATTACAAAAAATATGAAGTATTTAAAGAGTTATTGAAAGTTAAACATCCTATATTGTAAGATAGGATCAGATCTCAAAAGGATCTACAAGTTACAAAAATAGAGGGTCTAAAAATTCACTCAATATCAAACTGTATCTCCAAAATTATGAAAGTTTTTGTTTTTATTTACAAAATAAATCAAGAGGAAATGACTAATTAACTAAGTCTAGAAATTCTCCAACTTATGAGATCACCACAAGATACATTATATCCTGAAAGAAAACAAAATGAAGAAATTAGATATTTATTTAACTAATATTTTCCAAAATTTTACATGAGAATTGATTGGCTACAGAATGTGTTGATTCTGTAGCTAGTCTTATTTTAAACAACAGAAATCTAACTCAATCCATATTAATTAGAAAAATAAAAATAAAAGTATAACTAAGATAAAAAACAAATCTTACCTTTCAACTGAATACTAAATTCGAATCATAAAATAACAGAATTGATCACTGCTTTGACAAACTCAACATTTTTTATTATGACATTGCCAGTCTTTTTCAAACGTTTTCCTTGCCTTTGCGCATTGATCTTGAGCTCACGGTTTTCAATTGTTAATAAGTCATTTTGAGTCGTAAGGGTCTTGATCTTTTCTTGAAGGACGAGGACATCTGTGTAATATTGGCCTATCCAATGTAAACACACTTCACACTATGGAGCCAAGACAATCAGTTGAGGAAGCACATGACTGTGTGTCAAAACACTAACATTATCCACTGTGTGATTTTGTCCGAGTTCAATTCCTGGAAAATATTTGTTGTGTTTTAGGCATGGTGGAAGGTTATTTACATAATCGAAAGTTTGACTGAGATCCGGTTTAGAGTAATTTGGGTCTTCATCTGTCAGGAACTTTTCGATCTTGGAATCATAGCTTTCATGGACCTCGATCGATTTGATTGAGCTCACATGAGCTTTTGATCTATTTTGTAGGCTCCTCGAGATTAGTCTCCCAACCCTATGTCTGGATTCTTCTTTGACAATTTGCGTGAGTGTTTATTGATGGTATTTGAAATGGTATTAGGGAAAACATACTTCTCACGCTCAGGAGATTTAATGAACCTAGGGTCAACATCCTGTTGCTCAAATATAGCCTGATAAGGCGTAGCCCTTTTACAGGTTTTTTCGCATAAGAAATCTGGCCTGTCAATGGAAGGAACATGAGGCCTTTCTAGCATAAGCTTATCAACCATAGGAATCTCTACATGGTTTACTGTAACAAATCCATTGCGAGTTATGAAAGTATCCCAATCGTCACCCTGTAGATTCAAATGATGGACTAACAATAATCTAATCAACCCATGGTGGAATAAACTGGAATTCAAACTATGCCTTTTATATCTCTTTGACATTTTATATAAACTCCTCAATAAGTAAAATGACATGTTTAATTGAAAACCGATGAAATGTATTAGCAGTCTTATGCGGTAAAGGAAAATGAGGTCGTAGCGACCTTCACATGTAATGAATTGCCTCAACACTGCCAATAAACCATGCCACCTAATCTTCAACAAAGATACTGGCATACCTTTTTCACAAAACTGGATTTTCCGAGAGGTAACAAACAAACTCCACAACACCTCTTCCAACTTTGAATTTTTAAACCATTTCTGGCCGATGAGGGGAACGCCCGTTGCCTCACTCAGAAAGTGAGGGAAAACTCTTGGGCTGCTTGTAAGTTGTAACCCTAGAATTTATTGAGAAACTCAACCCAACCCTAATGCTTAAGTTCTTCACTCGCATCATCATACATAAGCAGGGTTTGGGACCCATTTGGATTGACACAAACGACATGGGCCATAAGGGTTTGGATAGGCAGTCACGAAGGTGGCCAGAACTCACTATGAGAATAAAGGGTAGATGAAACAGAGGAAAGCCAGAGCAAAACAAAATGGAGCAAAACCCACAATTACCCTAGCACGACCAAAACAAGAGAACAAGGGGTTTCAAGCCACGAAAATTCAGGCATTTTGGGTAATGAGTGCCCTGAGTACCGAGCGAAACCTAAGACTCTGGTTTGTAATGGTGGATCTGTCGATTCAAATTGCCACCTCAAACAGAGTATAGAGAACGACTGAGTTGTGTTTGAATCTCATCATTGTGTAATGGGTGAAGTCAATTTGCTAAGGTTAGGAGAAGAGGTGTTTTAGAAACCAAAGCATAACGAAAAGTTAAATTCAAAATCGATTTACCAAGAATTATAAATGAAACAAACCTATAGTCCATTGCCAATCGATTCTTGGTGTATTCTCCATGTACTCAAGATATAGCTTATACTCCAGGAGCAACTCAAAACAAATGTTTTATTGATATATGATAAGCTTTAAAGAAAAACACCATTCATTAAAAGAGTTGTAAGAATATTGACCCTACATAAAGACCAAGCCTTGGATATAATTGCAACTTGATTATAAGTTTCAATGTTTCATTCATGCTTTCAGTCATGAATGAAGCATGAAAATAAAAAATAAAAAATTAGGAACAATCAAAACATCTTCTTTACAACCGAGTAATCACCTTCAAATAGCAATATTTACATGACGAAGCGTAGGCAACTACATAAATTGTTATTTGTCACTTTAAAAGGTAAAAATCATGTAGGTCTACCAACACTCATCCAAAAGTTGTAGTCCTCGGATATATATTTCTAATGAGGTATTGAGCACGTCAAATGAAGATCGTATGCCAATGTTACATCCCCGGGAACTTGATGTACCAATTTACCCAAACGGGGCCCATAGTTT
The DNA here is from genome assembly GCA_009831015.1 of Picea engelmannii. Taxonomy (NCBI): domain Eukaryota; kingdom Viridiplantae; phylum Streptophyta; class Pinopsida; order Pinales; family Pinaceae; genus Picea; species Picea engelmannii. The sequence continues at coordinate 322,372 of ML790361.1, read as the reverse complement.
TGGCGTTTCATCTCTTCTCAGAGATAAGCTACTAGAGCCCTAGCTAGTTTATTTCCATTCTATCTGTAAGCGTATTTCAATCATTTGTTATTAATGAAATGAAGTCTTATTTCCGCTGCATCTCTGCGTTTATGTGTATTTTTGTATTTCATTGTGTTCCTACATAAATCCGGATCATTCTGGCTATGTATATGTATTTGAGACTTCTTGTTTAATAACAACAACTTTCCTTACTCCCTCTTGTTTCCCTCTGATGTTGAAATAATTCATGATTGACTGATTCACTTGAATTATTGAGACTGCATTATAATGAATGCTTGATTATAGTGTTGTTGTAATTGCTTTCAGTTATTTTGAGATTTAAATTCGAGAAGTTCTTGCATTTAAGTTTTTCCTCTTTGGGTTGTTGGAAGACCTGATGTCCTCGATGGACCAAAAGCCATCACAACACTCAAAGTGCACTGCGCAATATCACTCGATATAGTTCTATGTGTGAATCCAATGGTCAGGTGCTTGTAGTCTAGAAATGAGTGGGTATCTGGGATTGTATTTCATCTTCTTCAGGCCTTGATCTGATTATTCTTTATTTAATTACTAAGATTCATTAATATTTTAAGCCATGCATGCATTCTAACATATTCATCTTAACCATTCATTCATTGATTTATAAACTAATCTCTGACATAATTAAACATGCAATACAAATTACAGATACCACATGTTTTACCATGGTTCACCCCCTCCTGGGTTGCATCCACAAAGATCTAGCTTCTCTTCTCTTTTATTAGGTTTGCTACAAAATATGGCACTGCACGCACTACATCTCCGATCATACAATCATGAAAAAGGTTCCACAAACTCTGTGAGATGGACTAGATTACACCAGGCTCCTCAACTTGCTATCTAAGCCTCAAGATCCAACTACCTGACTCTTCTACAACTCAAAAACTTACAAAATATATCAGAACTACAATAGTTGAACTGAACTAATATCCAAACAAATCAGAACCAACCAGAACCAACACCTGACCTAGACCTCCTAGGTTCTTATTTATGTTATTTTGCAAGCTTATTAGCTTTTATAATCTCTTACCAAAACCCTAACCCTAACATGGTTATGTTTTCCTTCCTGCACACCTTGCATGCTTTCCTCCTTTACATGTGGCTTTTCCTTGCACGTGTTTATTTTCCTGCCAGCTGTTCTTCTCCAAAATTAGGCCTTTCCTTACCAAAATTGGGTATTTCCTCAAAATAGGCCTACGCCCAACATGCCCCCAACATTGACATGTGGCTTGTACCGAGCCACTTAGGTAGTGTGCGCTCCTTTCACTACCCTATCCAAGTAAGGGAATTTTCTACTAGTTCCTTTCATGTTTCTCTCATTTGTGTGACTCTGTTTCTTAGCGCCTCTACAGTCTGCGCTGTTATCTCCTCTTGTATCAAAGTGTTGCACTCTCCTTATGTCTATACTCTAGTTTTCTTCTCCTCCTCCAACTATGCAATCATTTGAGCTGCTTGTTCTTGGAGGGGTTCCAATTCTTCTTGTCTTGCTTGCTTCTTTGTCTACGCGGTTTTCAATTCTGAATGCAACTTATTGATGTCCTAGGTGCCCTTCAGGTGCTCTGTGATGCTCATTTCTTTCCATCTTTTTTTGAGCTCTTGTATGGTTGCGGTGGCTGTCTCCTCTTATTGGTCCCACTGTTGGACTTTATCATCTTTTTCCAATGTTGTCTAGATCTATGTGGCTCTATCGAACACTTCTTTTGTTGTGCTTTCTTGTTTCTCCATTTCCGCTATTTGGAGTGAAACTTCTTGTCTCCTATGCTCTCGGACCTCAGGAGGAGTCATAGGGTTAATCCTTTCTTTTAGATCCTCAATATCCTGTCTATAATGATCAATCATTTGTGCAATGAGATTGATATTTTCCTCTGTGCTTCTATCCGATGCTTGCACGTTGTCTGGGATGCGATTATAAACCACTGTTAGTCCCTGTTCCATTCTATATGTGCATTCTTTTTCCTCCTTTGTTTCAAGCTTGACCTGCTCGACTACTAGTTCCAAGGCGTCCCTGGCATTCTTTGTTTCCTGCAATTCCAACACATATTTCCTTGCGTGCGATTACACTTCCTGCACGACACTAACTTGAAGCTTGTACATTGCCTTTTTTGGTATCCTTGGCAGTACCAAATCTATCTATGTTAGATCCTTCAATGGTGTCTGGGCTTTGGCTTTGTCCAGTTGCAACATGTCTGATGTAATTTGGAAGTTTTGACTCGCTTACGCTATGGTTTGGATGGTGTCTTGTTCACTAAGTGTGGTCCTTGCCTCTATTTCTTTTTCTACGGGGAAAGGATTTGTTCCCCTTTCAGGCCTTTGTGCTTCTTTTATTTGGTCCAAGACCTGCCTTATGTCTGCAACTCATTTTGTATTCTCCCTCTTTGGTGTTGGGCCTCTTCAAATTCCTCAGCTTCATGATCTTGTACTATTTTTGCGATGAGGTCAGTGTCATCCTCAGTAATCGTGTATTTAGACAACTTCTTATGAGCCGTGGCCTTCTTGTGCGACCCCCCTATGTGTATAATTGGCCACTTTGGTGGCCCTGTTTCTTGTGGGGTGGCTATTGAGGGGGTTTCTTGTGTCGCTGATACGGATTTAGGAGAAGAATGAGCTGATTAACAGACTGAATACAATAAACACAGAGATAGGAAGAATAACACAAATATCCAGTGAACAATATCTTCTATTAAATAATGAAATAGGATGAAACTATAAAATTGCAGAACTGAAACTTGCTCGAATGGTGGTATCTATCTTTGAGAAGAGATGTCGATGCTACGTGTGTTGGGCTTGTAATTTAATACATTTTATTGTAGATTCTTGGCTTCTTTCACGATTGATTTGCTAAGATTTTCATACTTATGAAGTCTTCTTCTTATGGATTCTTGCAAAACCTTTCTCATATGCTTTGGCATTCTTTTGATATCATTGCAACACTATTACAAGAAAATGCATCCATTTTTCTATCATTACTACCTTCAAACATCAGGCACTTTCGATCGTCTGTGCAAGCTATTAAATAGAGGTGTTCCAAATCTCTATGTTATTAATGGTATCGCTCATTGTAACAATGGAATGACAGTTTATAGAAATCGAGATAATGATGAAGAATCATTTGACCAAGTTCATATACTTGTCGTGAGGAGCCTGAATGGACAAATAGAATGTCACTGAAATGACATATCGTGCATACCAATCTATGCATTGGTTAAGCTATTCATTTTCCTAGGTTCTAGATGTGGCCATCAAGTGTTTAAATGCTGAGCGCCATTCCTGGGACATTTGTCAGTCATTGCTTCCATACGATTGTGTGGATGCGTTGTGCTCTTTTATAGGTGAAACCGTAAACTTCCTTGAAGACTGCCACATTGCCTCTTGTTTAAAAGATCTCCAAGAGAATTATCAACGCCATGTGTTTACTTCCACACAAAGAAAGTGAACAAGTCGATATCCAAGGAAATCCACCTGGATCTATTCTTCTATGAATTGGTCAAATTCTCCTCAAACGCAAATGGTGGACAACCCATTCACATTAAACTATCTTCTCAGCTCCTTCTGTTTTGATCTTTTCCAGGTGTTTCTTTTACATTCTAAGAATAAATGTATTGCCTTATCTCATGACACTTTGTGTCATGAGATTAAGGCGTTCTTAAGAATCGGTTGCATAATGTTGTTATCCATTTGTAAATGTAACCATATCACAAATGGCATCGCCTATCTTAAGGGGTGCAGAAGCATTCGGTTGCACATGTAATCGATATAATGCTTATCAAGAGGCATAGGGTAAGGAACCGAAACAGAATTGTAACTGATCCAAAACTCTATATAAGAGCTTCTATGCTTGATAGATGGACAAAAATTAGATGGAAGGAATTTGTGAATAGATATGGGGGATATTATGTAGAGATAGAACGTAGAACATAAATAGATAGTAGATCAGAGATAGAATAGACAGAATGAGATAAGTGATTTTCCAGCATTGCATTGTTCTTGTTTATTGAATTAATAGAGTTGATTAATTTCTATCTTTTATCATTCATAGGATTTGATGTGATTTGTTTAAAGAAACTAACTGGTTGATGAAGAAGGCAGGGCCCCCTTTTCCTGAGACGGGTTATGAGCATCATAATCAGATTTCAATTGCATCGATGAATTTGAAGTTTCAAAATGCAGTAGACTTTGATTAGTGTGTTAGTATTTAGCAGAATTTGAGTGAATTTCCAGTTATTGAGTTAGAGTGTAATTACAATTTTCATTTTCGATTTGTCCATTGGCTTTAGTTTTTACTTTCGAGCTTGAGATCTAGTTTGGGTATTTCATAAATTAGGAAAGCTTTATTACATTATTACATTTCAATAGAGGAAGCAGATATGTTAGAAGTTGTTGAGTGATTGTAGAGTGATAAGTCGCAGAGTTAAAGTATTTCCTATCATTAATTTCTCAGTAGATTATTTATATGCTTAAAACACGTTTTGTGAGCTAGTACATAATCGGTGCAGGATTAGTGCAGAATCAGTGTAGAACAAGTGAAGAATAGGGCAGATTAGTATAGTTTCTTTCAACAGTTTCTTTTGAAGTAGATTGACATTCTTGAAACTCTCTCTTCAACCCTGCACATACAGTGTTGGTTCCTCTAAGTCTACCTCCTCGGGTTGACAATTAAATGTTGATTTACATGGTATATCTTTAGCCCAACATTTTGGCGTTGTTGCCAGGGAGGAACTAAAAAGGATTGGAGAGTGGATACTGTGTTTATGGAAGGCAAAAGGGAGGAGGAGCTATAAGACATGAGGTAAGAACCTACGCATCTACTATAGTAGGTTCCTCCAAAGCTTTTCCAAGTAGATTCAATTTCAGCAAGTATTTCTTTAAAAGCAAGGTGTGCTTTCATTTTCAGTAGTATGCAAGTGTGCTTTCATTTCAGCAGTATCAGAGTGTATTTAGCAGCAAGAGAGTCTTCATTTCAGCAGTGGTAGATTTGATTCAGCAGTAAGAGAGTTTTTTATTTCAGCAGTATAAGAAGGTGTGCAGTTGATTCAGTAGAAGTAATCTTCATTTCAACAAAGAGTGCCTTTCTTTTCAGCAGATGCCATTTCCTTTCAACAGAGTTTTTGTTGCTTTAAGTTTACATAGAGAAAGTGTGTCTTCATTCTCAGTAGAAGGATATTTCATTTAGCAAGTGTGCATATTTCATTTCAAGTAAGTTTGAGTTTGCAAATTAGTTTTCAGAATTGGTTATTTGGTGTGACTTGCAAAGTTTTTAGGAAACCCCCTACAACAAAAGAAAAATAATAAAAATAAGTTAATGGATCCAAGCATGGTTGAGCGAAAGAAGAGATTGTTGCAGGAACTTTCTTGCATCTTGAAAGAACTTAAAGAGATATCGGTAGCTCAAGAGATGGAGGAGAAATCGGTTGATCCAGTGGTTCCCTTTGAGCACCTATGCCAACCTACAGAGAAGACTGAGTAGTTAGAAGTTCCAGCAACAAAAGAACATGGTATGCATGCTTACATTGAACAGTGGTTTCAATCTTCTTTACAACTTTCAGATGCTCTTCTCCTTCAACAATTTTTGGAAATCACTCAACCGGTGTTACTTTTCATGCCTGGGTAACTATGCACATATATCTTTTATCAAAGGGTATGAATTTGTTGTTGATTCTGCTACGTCAGTGGCTTCATTGGTTATTTGCCTATACTTAAAGAAATGTTTTCTTTAAGTAGGTAGGTAGGTAGGATAATGAATAAAGGTCAACACCTTCAAATAATTTGTGTTTTCTGCAAATAAAAAGAATAGCAGTTGCAATAAGAAATGGATTGAAAGTTTTCATACAAATGATGAATGGATAGGTCTCTATTGAGCTAAAGTCAAGGGGCATATGTTTAAATATTTTGAAAGAACATGCTAAGAGTGCAGGGGATCTTCATAGGAAGTTTCACATCAATCAAATGGAGAGATCTCGGGACTTCTAGTATCCTCTTAATGTGCCAGTGTTAAAGAGGTGAATTTGTTTGCATGAGGACATGCAAAAAGCCAGGCATGGGGGAATGTTGGGCTTGTGATTTAATACATTTTATTGCAGATTCTTGGCTTCTTTCATGATTGAGTTGCTAATATTTTCATACTTATTAAGTCTTCTTCTGATGTATTCTTGCAAAACCTTGCTCATATGCTTTGGCATTCTTTTGATATCATTGCAACACTATTACAAGAAAATGCATCCATTTTTCTATCACTACTACCTTCAAACATCAGGCACTTCCGATCGTGTGTGCAAGCTATTAAACAAAGGTGTTCCAAATATCTATGTTATTAATGGTATTGCTCATTGTAACAATGGAATGGCAGTTTATAGAAATCGAGATAATGATGAAGAATCATTCGACCAAGTTCATATACTTGTCGTGAGGAGCCTGAATGGACAAGTAGAATGTCACTGAAATGACATATTGTGCATAGGTTAAGCTATTCATTTTCTTGGGTTCTGGACGTGGACATCAAGTGTTTAAATGCTGAGTGCCATTCCTGGGACATTTGTCAGTCATTGCTGCCATACGATTGTGTGGATGCGTTGTGCTCTTTTATAGGTGAAACCGTAAAATTCCTTGAAGACTACCACATTGCATCTTGTTTAAAAGATCTGCAAGAGAATTATCAATGCCATGTGTTTACTGCCATGCAAAGAAAGTGAACAAGTCGATATCCAAGGCAATCCACCTAGCTCTATTCTTCTACGAATTGGTCAAATTCTCCTCAAATGAAAATGGTGGAGAACCCATTCACATTAAACTATCTTCTCAGCGCCTTCTGTTTTGATCTTTTCCAGGTGTTTCTTTTACATTCTAAGAATAAATGAGATTATCCAACTGTTAAAATGATCCAATGAAATAGGTGACTGATTATGTTTGTTTTAGCTTAGTGAGGCTACCAAAATAATGCGATTCCCAATCAAACTGTGCACAAATAACTTTGGTGAACATGTTCCAAGTTGGATATCCTAGATATCATTTCTTATGCCACTTCCACCATTGTGAACGTTATTGATATAAGTACAGAATTCCTACCTGGAGTTTGGTCTCATCATCCTAAATATTATGTAGGGAGTAGTGTTTCAGTTGAGAGACCCACCCATCTAGGTCAGGTCCATTAAAATTATGCATCTCCACCTTTGGCATCTTATTCCAAGAGTTTGGAGAACCCCAAGGAGAGTGGGAATTATAAGTACTCTCATAATGAGAAGAATGAGGGACTTTAGAGTGGTAATCAAGTTGCTTACCCTTGTTAAGCAATACAAGGTGTTGGGTAAGGGATTCCATGTTGGTTTTGATGGTATCCATGTCTGAAAAACATTGCTGGAGGTGGATAAGGTCCCCTACAGTCTATTTTATCTTAGAGACATCACCATATAGTTTTTTTACATTAGTGTCACACTAGTCAATAATTTGAGAACGTGTGGTAGTGATATGAAATGATCTTTTACAAAACAATGGTTGAGTTATTTAGCATATGTTAATTAACCAGTTAAGGAAGTTGAATCAAAGAGGAAGAATTATAGAAGAACTATGACATCCATATAAACATGTACAAATATGAACATAATCATGAATACAACAAACCATAAAAACACCGAAGTGATAACGGAGTTCGACAATCTTGTCTATGTCTTCGGACCTTGTCTTAGTTGGGATTTCTTATTTATGTTTGAAGCTTTCAATTTACATCATGAAAGTGCCAATAGATTACAACAATGAGTTGGTCATGTTCTACTATATCTCATGAACCCATCAAAACTGACAGCACCCAAATCGAATGAACGAAGCTCCCAAAAATGGCCCGCAAAGGTGACTCCTCAATAGCTTCCCTGCATGACAATGTCTTTAACTCAACAATTCGGTAGCATAAACATGTTCTAAACATCCTCTCATTTCCTCAAGAAGAATTGGTTTATATAGATCTTAAGTTGGTAATCATCTCGCAACTTCCCCCCAAGATCTGGCCTAAAAAAGGACCCAATATCCTCCAAAAAAGACCAAAATCTCCAAAACTCAGGCTAAAATCCATAAAAAAATCATATGGTATAGTTGAAAAAACACTTTGGAAAATATATTGGGGTGTAGGTCATTTTCCATTGGCCCCTGGTCATATGGGGTACCTAAACGTGGCCATGAGATAATCCTTTGGCGTGATGGCCCCTTGGCTATTGGCCCTGGTCCTATGTTGTTGTGCCATGTGGCCACACCCCACACGATATCAGTTTAGAGTACCGATGGTTAAGCCATGTTCTGCTATCCCCCTGGTCAGTGGGCTAGCCCGACCGACCAGTGCTAACCTTGAACCCTTCGCGCTAGCAACCATAACAGAGTCTCGGGTCACATGGAATAGGTCCCGTGACCATGGCTTAACCATAATCCACACATGCCAAACGTTAATGCACCAGTCACATTGGAATGTTCGCCTGGTATAAGTTTACGCCGAGGGATGGGGCTAGCCCCAACCCTTTCTCCACCCAAACAAGTCAACATTCCACTTTAAAACATTTCGAGATTGTATAGTATTAAGAACTACTATATAGGTGGGCTAGTTCTCGGCCTTTGTGAAAGATCTACACCGTTTCCCGAGGTCACGAGGTTGACTCCCCGGGAGTCATAAAAAAGTTTCAATGAAAACTTGAACCAATCCATGGGTGCCACATGGCAGCCCATGTCTGGGCCATGTGGCACCTCTCCATTCACCGAATCTGATGCCAAGTTTCAAACACCAACCGGTCTAACTCTGCCACATCATTTTCCCTGTCAGCATTGTCTTCCATGTGTCAAATGCTTATTATTCCACTTGTCCACATCTGCCACATCATATTCCACGTAAGTGTGGTACGAACGTGCCATGTGTCACCCTTGCAGTGGTGACACGTGTCACACTTGGATTGGTCCACCTGTACCTTCCACGTCATCATTCTATACGCTGAGTCATCCTACTACTTCAGCTGTATGGACCCTGCCACATTAGCACCAATTATGCCTACCACACCTGATGTATGGCCGTACGACCTATACAGTAAACTGCCATGTGGAATTGTACGGACTGTGCAGTCATCATTTTTTTGCATGTTTGGCAAAATGAACATATCACCATATCAGGAGCATACGATGTCTGTTTGAGCCCATTCAATTTGTGTTGGGTTCATATCAACGAGGCCTATACACACATCTATTTTGAAGCCATTCTGAGAACTTTTATTTTTAGGCCTTTCTAAGCCCCATCAAGCTGCTGGATCCAATTCTGGATCACACCTCGCCACTAAGGACCTTTTGGTCCCCAAAAGGTTACAAAAATAGACCTTACTGATTACATACTTATAAGGACAAAAACAAAACATGATTTTATACAAAATTGATGTTATAACAGGTCATCATTTCAACATGTGTGATTACATTAATGGAAGAAAAATACAATGAAGATGTGACATACACTTCTGGCAAAACCAAGTGACTGGTTTCTTTCATTCATGGTGTTCCTCTTGCATCGCTGGTAATCCTTCTTCATTCTTGAGTACATGCACAATCCTTTTGTCCTTCTTTGGACGAAGCTTCAGATTAAGCTTCCAACAATTAGACTTTTAATGTCAACCCTTGTTGCAATAAGTGTAGTGAGTTTTCGGCATCTAGACTTGTTTTCCCTTCTCTTTATTCCATTGTGGAGTGGAGTATTTATGTCATTTTTCCTTCTTGGTCGACATAGGTTTCTTGTATAAAGGTTTTCTCTTCCAACACTTGGCAACACAATGCTTGGGTGAATGACAAAAAGTACATGGATACATATTCCACAAGTTTCAGATTACATGATTATGTTTTTTATAATAAAAAATAGACTTGGTAAAAAAATGACCATTATACCTTCCATGTTGATATTCACTTTTATTTGGAGATGACTTGCATTCACCACCACAATCCTGGAGTGATGCGCCATTACCTTTTGTGAATCTATCCTGCAATGACTTAGACTAATCATTTGAAGCATTACTTTCTTTCGATGTTTTGGAACCCATTTTGGAGGATGCTCCAATCTCCACTTCGCCATATCCCAATCCTAAATATCAATACCTTTCCACAACCTCAATGGGATTAGCAATACCTTGTCCCTTAATTCCAAGGCCCTTTCCTTCATAGCCCATCCTAGTTAGCAATTTCAAAGCTATACTTCTTGTATGTTTTTCAAATGCACCAAAACCATCTTGATGGGAACAAGAAGAAATTGATGAATGACCTTCACTGCATACCACAAAGATGTTTTCTTAAATATATGTAGAAGGCACTTCCTTCAATCCCTCTTTTCCTTTGTTTTCATTTGAATCTTTCACTTGAGTTGAGCCCTTTCATTCCAAGTAGTCTTCATACAACCACTTTCACCATCTCAGCCATGGCAAACACCGAATTTCGGAAATCCTTCTCATCTTGAGAAAGTCCCTCCTTAGATGCCATTTTCTCAACTGAGATGAGATCTTCCTTGGTAAACATGCAAAACTTGAATTCCAACCGTCAACTAGCTCTGATACCACTTGAACCAAAATGATCTTTTATAGGAAAATGATTGAGTTATTTAGCATGTGTTAGTTAACCAGTTAAGGAAGCTGAATGAAAGACGAAGAATTGAAGAAGAATTATGACATCCATATAAACATGTACAAATATGAACATAATCATGAAGACAACAAACCATAAAAGCACCGAAGTGATAACAGAGTTCGACAATCTCGCCTACGTCTTCGAGCCTTGTCTCAGTTGGGATTTCTTATTTCTGTTCAAAGCTTTAAATGTACATCATGAAAGCTCCAATGTATTACAAAAATTATTTGGTCGTGTTCTACCATATCTCATGAACCTATCAAAACTGATGGCACCCAAATTGGATGAATGAAGCTCCCAAAAATGGCCCTCAAAGGTGCGCTCCTCAATAGCTTCCTTGCATGACAATGGATTTGGCTCAAAAATTCGGCAGCATAAACTTGTTATGAACCTCCTCCCATTGCCTCAAAAATTCTTGGTTTATATAGATCTGAAGTTGGTAACCATCTCCCAACTTCCCCCCAAGATCTGGCCTCAAAAAGGGTCCAATATCCCCCAAAAAAGACCAAAATCTCCAAAAATCAGGTTAAAATGCATAAAAAATCATATGGTATAGTTGAAAAACCACTTTGGCAAATATATTGGGGTGCAACCCCTTTTCCACTGGCCCCTGGTCGTATGGGGTACTTGCACGTGGCCACGGGCTAATCCTTTGGCGCGTTGGGCCCTTGGCTATTGGCCATGGTCTTATGATATTGGGCCATAAGGCCACACCCCACATGATATCAGTTTAGAGTCTCAACGATTAAGCCTTGTTTCGTTATCCCCCTGGTCGACAGCCTAGCCCAACCGACTGGGGCTAACCTCGAACCCTTCGTGCTAGCAACAAGAATAGAGTCCCAGGTCACATGGGATAGGTCCCATGACAATGGCTTAGCCATAATCTACACATGCCAAATGTTAATGCACCGATCACATTGGAATGGTCCTATGGTATAAGTTTATGCTGAGGAATGGGGCTATTCCTAGCCCTTTCTCCGCCCAAACGAACCAACATTCCACTTTAAAATATTTCAAAATTGTATAGTAGTAAGAACTACTATATAGGTGGGTTGGTGCCCGACCTTTGTGAAAGATCTATGCCCCTGCCTGAGGTCACGAGGTCGACTCCCTGGGAGTCATAAAAAAATTTCAATGAAAACTTGAACCAATCCATGGGTTCCACGTGGCATCCCATGTCTGGGCCACGTGGCACATCTCCGTTCGCTGAATCTGATGTCAAACGTCGACTGGTCCAACTCTGACACACATGTCTTCCACATCATCTTCACTTTCAGCACTGTCTTCCATGTGTCAAGTTCTTATTCATCCACTTGTCCACATCTTCCATGTCATATGCCATGTAAGTGCCATACGAACGTGCCACGTGTCACCCTTGTTGTGGTGACATGTGTCATTCTCGAATTGGTCCACCTATAACTTCCATTTCATTAGTCTATACGCCCAGTCATCCTGCCACATCAGTTGTATAAACCCTTCCATGTCAGTGCCAACTATGCCTGCCACGTCAGTTGTACAGTCATATGGACTATACAGTCATTTTCCATGTGGAATTGTACGAACTGTACAATAATTGTTTTTTTCTTTTTTGGCAAAATGAACAAATCACCATAACATGAGCATACAATGTTTGTTTGATCCCATTCAAGTTGTGTTGGGTTCGTATCGACGAGACCTACGTACACATCTGTTTTGAATACATTTTGAGAAATTTTATTTTTAGGCCTTTTTGAGCCCCATCAAGCTCCTGGATCCAATTATGGATCATGTAGGGCACATTGTGATACGATAAGTTCCAAACAAAGGTGTTTAGAAGGAGGTCAAGTCCATAAAAAGGATTAAAATTGATAGGGATCACTGCTATCAGGGTGAAAAAAGGAAGCCAATGGGATAGGTCGTAAACAAGGGGGTAAGGGGATCAGGTCTAGAAAAGGGATGAAAAATGATAACTATCATTGTGATCAGGGAGAAAATAGGAAGATAATGGGATAGGTCTCAAATAAGGGTTTTTTCAGTCCCTAGACTTTTTCTTTTTACTCCTATGGAGTTATACTATGATCTGAATAATTCTACAGTGTCAAATTGTCCAAATTCTTAACAGGAAGAAAGATGTAGAAATTTTGCAACTGGAATGCAGGAGGCTAGGTTACCCTGCAATGGATCTTCTCTATGCTCTTTCTGCACTGTTATTTTTATATTATGTGTCTTTCCCAAGGGTTACAGTTTATTTCAGGGAATGTTGTTGGGAAAAATACCCTACGGACTTGCAAACTAGGGTCAGACTTGCATGCAGATTTTTTACCATAAAGAAATTACTTTTTAACCTACCACCCAAAACTTAAACCCCTCTTTCACGATACATGCATGGAAAGGAACTACTAACCTTGTTACTGATGTTTGGTGTAGATCCTCCGTTGCGCTTTGACCGCTTGCTTGCGCTGCTCCTTCCAAAGATAACCTGCAATCAAGACAAACAACTATGCATGCATGCTACTTTTCTACTTGAGGGTTAGAAATTAAGCATAAATTAAACAAACCATAGATAATTCATGCATTGGGATGGGAAAAGTATTCTTTTATTATTTGAAAAATGAATCAACTTACAATCAAAGTCGAGACCGACCACCGCTCCTTGATCCTGATCCTGGGCTCCTCCTCTTCTGTCCTCCAACTGCTTTGCGTTAATTCTCCTTTGGCTTGAGGAAAGGCTAAAGGGTTGGGACAATGGATTCGGCAAATGGGAAGAGTTTCTTTGCTATATTTTTCCTCCTCCAAATGGTACCCATACCCGTTCTTTTATAGGCTAGAAGGAGCTAGGGTTTTGGACTAACCCTCGGCCATGCATGGCCGGGAGTTTCAGTTAACTGACCCACAACTTTTTGTTTTGTCGGCAACTTTCCTCTTTTCGTGCTTTGTTAGGTACACACAGGCTGTAGTGAGACAGCCAGCGTGCACACGCTTGCAGTAATGGGTTAGGGCGCGTGGGCCTTGACACAAGAGGATTTCCAAGGAGTTTGTTCAACAGATGTTTTGGCAATGAAGGGATATGAGTTGGCCTGATGCCAGGGAAGCATGTGTGGTGCAATTTAGGGTTATAACAGATGCCCCCTAATGTGTGAGGTCATAAGAGCATATGATGGCCGAAATACATTACCAATATGTACTGATGTGCTGAATGAGTGAGCCCAAGGATCAGGAACCAGGAGGTGTCATCTGCAAAATAACAAATGTCTCACCGAGGTGGGCATACCCATGCTCGGGATAAAATAGAACCATGGCTGCCAATCAAATACACTGTAGATCCATGTCAAATAACTATAAAGAGTAGCCGCGAATAATACACAGTGGAGCTACATCTCAAAATCAGAAAGATATACATATAGAGTATCCATCTTCCAAAAGTCGATTCGGCCTGATGGCTGTACTTCAAAGCTCGAGCAACAACTTCAAAAATCTTCTAAAACTCGGGTAGGAGTGTAATATGAGTGTACGAATGCACTACCCAGAGGTCTTCGTCAGCTCGTCGGTTATGGACTTGATAATCTTGATTATCGGACTAAAGGCTTCAGTGATTTCGAACAAGGACTTGACTGGACGTTCAGGATGGATGGGTATGTGGACAAGAGACATATTGCAGAGGGGTCGAATCAGGCTTAGTGACAAACTTCCCTTGGATAATAGCATGACAAGTGATAAGAATCAGGCAACATATCTGTTAATCATAAGTCTACAAAGCAAGAGGCAACACAAACTCTCCATATGTTTGGAAGAGTAACCAAACGATGGAGGACACAACTCTATATAGCGAGAAAAAGCTTCCTAAGGTCGTACTACATCCCATAGTCTGATGATCAAACAGACATATGTGTTTTATCCAAGGGCGACTCATTATGCTGCCAATAAAGAAAATACTTTTCCCATCCTCTTTTTGGGGTATATTTGATTTTTTTGTTATTTTGGATAATTTTTGAAAAAGAATAAAGGAATTTTACGTTACAATGGAGGAACGAGTACTGCAAACATACAAGCTCAAGGCACAAGGACAAGACTGATGTTCTGGTAAAATGATACTCGGGAAAAATCCTCCGGCGGCCAAAGGTGTTAAGACGCAGAAGAAAACTGTCACAAGGCTGATGGATAAGGTATGCAAATGCGGTTGATAGAACACACAATGGTAACGCCCTTCAATGTATGTTTAACGAGCCCAGAGAAGGTAAGCTCGGTGGTTTTTCATATTTAGAGAGTCTAAAAAATCATAAAAGGAGACTCCAATGGGGTACCTTTTTCGACAATAGTCTAGTCGGTTCGAAAAAGGGATAAACTAGCACCGATTAGACGTCAATTCAAAACCATTTTAACAAGTGTGACAAGGACAAGATCACTCAGCCATTTTTTCATTTTTAAGGAGTCTGAAAAAAGCTTAACTATGGACTCCATCAGGAATATTCTTCTGGACCAATTTAATGAGTGTGAAAGAATAAGGTCACTCAACGATCTTTTCAATTTTAGGGAGTCTGAAAAGAGCTTAACTATGGACTTCGTGGGGGTTTCTTTTTCATAAATTTACTCCCTCAGGCCTGAAAAAGGAATAAAATTATACCTGAGAATACTCTTCTAAAGAATGGGAATTCGATAGAGTATACCTATTTCGTACAGTTGACCGTCCAGACCGAAAAAGGGGTAAACTATCGCCGGACAGACGTGACTTCAAATTTCAGTTTAACGAGCGTGAAAGGTCACAAGATCGCTCGGCAATCTTTTCATTTTTAGAGGGTCTGAAAAGGGCTTAAAAGGAGACCCGTTATTTTTTGGGAGTCCTGAGGGTAAGACAAAGAGTGAAAAAGACTCATGAAAATGAGGCTCAAAATCATATTCAGGAAAGACTATATGGACTCCCAAGCCTACAGTGTTTTGAGAAATGACATGGACACCAGAATGCAATCAGGACCTACCTAGGGCATCCATGTTTTGGTAAGCTCTACCACCAAGTCACGACACTTCTAGAGTAGATATGATGGTTTCATGTCACAACCTGATGGGATTGATCCTATAGCATAAGAAAAAGGCAACGAGATGCAAAAGTTGGGGTGATATCCTACCCTATATGCTCAAGTTGATTTTTGAAAATAATTTCTTTTATGGACCGTCAATATTTTTTTGAAACTCAAAAAAAAATGTCCCAATACCTGATCAAATCCCTCCAATATAACTCCTAGATCACTCTAAATGGTTTTTGATATAAAAAAACTGATAAGGGGGGCTAAAAAAGTGACAAAAAGAGGCCAAAAAGTCTATAAATAGAAGTTGGCAGCTCATTATCACCATTGCTGATTTGGAAATTGACTCTGGAGCCAAAAGACCCCCTTTGCCAAAGATCGTGATTTCGGGAGCTACAGTGGACGAAACGGACTTCTGCTTGGACCAAGTAAGTACAAACTCCCTTATCTAGCTAATCAATATTTCATTTTTGTCATTTAAGTTATTTTTTGGGTGGGCGTCGACCTTAAAAAGGTCGGCCCTAGGTACACGCGGGTTGTCCAAAGACAACCCACGTGTACACGCGYGCAKAGTAAAGACTGCACGCATGTACACGCGACTGTCACCTCTACAGACCGCGTGTACCCCCCTAATGATGGAAAAGTAAATGAAAAGAAGTATTGACCCTCCTTTACCTTGTTGTGTTGGCAGGATGTATGTCCAGTGGAGGGAAAAGGAGCATGAGGCAATCAGTGAATTGGTTGCTGCAGATCCAAATGTTGTGGCCATGTTGATGTAGTGCAGTTTGATCAAATTCTTTTTATGTCCGTTTATGCACTCGCAACCAAGGCTACTAAATGACTTGATTGATTACTGACATCCTGATATAGAGGCGTTCATGCTAGAGGGGCAATCCTTGGTTCCCACCACTGAGGAAATTTACTTTCTGACTGGACTCTCAAGGAGAGGGGAACCAGTCAATTTCCAGACTTTTCCTGTGGGGCCGAGAAAGATCTCGGAGTTAATAGCTGAGTACTGTGAGGCTGGGACCGATCGTAGAGGTTCCCAGGTACCTATTAGCAAGATTACCAACTTAGCACTACAGAATTTCTTGTTGCTTATTGGGTGGATTACCGGCTCAGCAGCCGTGCATCAGGCTTCGCGTGCACAGATGAACTGTGCTATCCAGTGCATGAATGCACAAATTTTTGATTGGATCACTAGACTGCTGGAGTGTATGAAGAGGAAATTTACAGATTGCCGATAGTAGACACAGAGGAACTTCGGGTTCGGGACTATCTTGTGTTCGTTCTTTTTCGAGAGAGTTTCGTGCTTCAGTCCTTTGATTGTAGTACGAGGACATCTGGCCTCTTTCCCGGCAGTGTGTAGATGGGTAGTGTTACTGCCGCGATAGGGTAGTGGAAGGACCATTGAGGCCTTCGACGATGACTTTTTTTCTTGGTTGTCACGACAGATCCCTGCTATCGAGGACTACCCATATGCGGGGATAGACTTCTCTATTGATCTAGAGATACCCGTGCCTCCTGGTGAGGAGCAAGGGTAGATGGGTAAGTCTCCACCTTTGTATTTTTTTTTTTATTTGCATATGTAATTTTTATGTCTTTTTGTTATATATATCATTTTTTGTATGCCAGAGTATTTGATGGGTGAACGTTTATTGCATGCATATGTGGGACCCGTGCGACCTGCCGACTATGCACGAAACAGGCATCGCCCACGACCGCAATCCGCGGTTGCCGCCACTGGGGGAGCAGCAGTAGCAGGGAACCTCCCAACAGGAGAGGCCGAGAGGGTCCTTAGGTGAATTGAGCGGAAGTTTACTGCGCTCACTCGCATAGTCCCGATGGTAGAGATAGAGGACATGCCGCCATCCATACAGCCTCATGTTGTGGGGGCACCTCAGACATAGGTCCGTTTGTTTAGGCGTTTAGCCTGTGCAGTGGATGATTATAACAGGGCCCTTAAGCCCTGAATAGACTTGAGACTTTTTATGTGCCATGAGCACCTACTTGTATATATGTTTTTAGGGCATAAGCCCGGTGACTCGTTACTATTCCCATTTTTGAGGCGCTTGCGTCCATCTATGTACTCTGAGGATTTTATGATGTTTATATATGGTTTTTATCTTTTTTTGTGTCTTATGGATTATGTGTGCAAAAATGTATTTACATGTTTATGTCCATGATCTTTTTTATATGTGGGCAAGATGCCAATCTAAAATGTGATTAGCTAGAGTATCTTTGATTTGGTTTAATCTCCTAGGAACATGAACATATGTAATATAATCAAAGTTGCGTTCTAAGAGACGTACCCTAAGGAATCGTCGGTGTAAAGTTGTCTCATGAACCCGGTATATTCTGTTTAGCTGCGACACAACCAGTTGAGCATCGAGATAGACCCAGAGGTGAGAGATACCTAATGAAAAGGCATCACGAAGAAACTCAATAACTACACTATACTCGGTGACATTATTTGTGGTGTCACCTAAGCTTATACCTCTGGAAGATAACAATTGACCATGTGGTGTAACGATTACCCAAGCTGTGGAGGCAAGCCTCTGCGTGTGTCGACTAGCACCGTCCGCATACCCAATGAACACCTCGTACTCACTTGACATCTTCCATATTGATGAAAGATAACATCAATGACACGTCCATAACACTTTAAAAGAAACGTTAAAAAAACAATAGTACAAAGACTATACATATGTTACAAAAAGTTACGCACAATGACCTTTCTATGAGTAATACTTCTTGAGGTAGAGCCCATTTCTAGGCTCCGCCAAAGCATTCCCTTCAAAATCGACCAAACGATAAGAACCCTTTTTTAAAACCTCTTTGACAATGAAGGGTCCAAACCACATGGGTTTAAACTTTTCTGCCCCCAGGGGGTCCTTGTCTTGGTCGTAGACCAGGACAAGGTCACCCTCAGAAAAAATCCGCGGACGAACAGACCTATCATATTGACACTTGACCTTATGTTTATGAGCCTCATTGGCTAGGGCTGCATCGCGACGCTTCTCATCAAGTTGCTCAAGGTGTACTAACCTCTCTTCAAGTGGAGAAGTATCTGGCAATAACTGTACTGCCAATTTTAGAGATGGGATTTGACATTTGATGGGAAAGACTGCCTCCAGCCCGTAAACGAGTTTGAAAGGTGAGAAACCAGTTACAGTCTTAACTGACATTCGGTAAGCCCATAATGCCGAGTATAACATCAAATGCCAGTTGGACTTGGCTGAGTTGATAGTTCGTTGTAGAATCATCTTAAGAGTTTTGTTTACAGCTTCCACCTGCCCATTGGCCTGGGGTTAGTAAGGTGATGAATGTTCCTGCCGTAACCCAAGCTTTGATGTTAATTCGAACATCATTTGGTTCTGAAAGTGACTTCCATGGTCAGTGACAATCTCTCTCGAGACGCTGAACCATGCTATAATCTGGTTGAATAAGAAGAGAGTTGCAGTCTCTCCATCATCTTTAAATGTTGGCATAGCTTTGACCCACTGAGTGAAGTAGTCGACAGCTACGATGATATAGCAGTTCCCCCTTGCTGACGGGGGGTTGCATGTAGTGTAATCAATCCCCCACTTAGTGAAGGGATCAACTGTGATGACAGGAAACATAGGAGCGGGATGTTCCCTCATATTCCATGAGAAGACTTTGCATGGATGGAACTTCTTGATTGATTCGATACAATCTTTGATAAGTGTTGTCCAGAGGTAACCTGCTCGTAGAATCTTTTGGCTGTTGCCAACCCAAATAAATGACCGCCACAAGCTCCAGTATGACAATCGTTGAGCACTATGACGACCTCCTCATGAGTGAGACATCGACGCAAGATGCAGTCTACACCTCTCCGATACAACGTATCATCGAGTATGAGATAATTCTTAGCCTGATGGCGTATCCGTCGACGCTCATCACACGAAGCAGAGGTGGGGCACTTCAAAGTCTGGAGATAGATAAGTATATCTTCGTACCAGGGTTCTGAATATTCAATCAAAAACATATCCCCCTGGATAGGCGATTCCTCAGGCACAACGTCACCTGACTCAACCGGAAGTTTCGAAATAAGTTCTGCGAAGACCAATGACTTCTTGGACTTTGTTGAAATGAAGTCTAAGTCAAATTCTTGGAGGATGACCATCCATCTACTGATTTTTCCACCTATAACTCGTCATGTCAACATGTAATGGAATGGATTCATGACAGCAATGACGGTGGTCTTGTGAAATAGAACATAGTGACGGAACCGTTGAACAGCATGAACTGCTGCCAACGCAAGTTTTTCGAGATGGGAATAATTAAGTTATGGTCCTATGAGGCCTCAAATCAGGTAATAGATCATGTATTCTGAAAACGAATCATCTTCCTGACCTAAAACCATGCCTATAGTTGACTCTGCAGCAGCCAGATATAAGAAGAAATCTTTGTTATAATTAGGTGGCCGTAGCAGAGGTGCGGTTGTGAGGGCGTGTTTTAATGCGTCGAAAGAGCATTGAGCGGCTTTGTCCCAGAAAAATGGAACATCTTTCTTCTGTAAACGCATAAATCCCTTGGTGATTTCGGCATAGTTGGCGATGAAGCGTCGTAAGAAGTTCACCTTGCCTTGTAGACTTTGAAGTTGTAAGATTGTGCGTGGGGGGGGCAACTGGATTATTGCCTCCACCTTAAGAGGATCAACCATGATCCCAGTTGTTGATATGATGAAACCTAACAAACTTCTTGATGTTATGCAGAAGCTGCACTTGTTGGGATTCAAGCGAATCCTGAAGTAGCGACAGCGTTTGAAGATTAGTCTGAGGTGCGTAGGATGATCCTTTCGCTTGCGAGAGCATGATGCTAAATCATCTAGATAGGCCTCGACTATATGTTTGAGGTCATGAAATGCAAAAGACATGGCCCGCTGGAATGTGGCTCCAACATTTTTAAGGCCAAAATGCATCTTACTATAGGCGAATGTACCCCACGGACAAATGAATGTCGTTTTGTGTTGGTCTTCAGGTTTGATTTGGATTTGATTATATCCCGAAAAACCATCCATGAACGAAAAGGCTTCACAACCGGCACATTCATCAATGATCTGGTCGATGAATGGTGTTGGAAAATTATCTTTTGGACATGCCTTGTTTAAATCACGGAAATCGGTACATACACGAATCGTGCCTTGTTTTTTATTGATCGGCACAGGGTTTGACACCCATTGAGTCAAATGAATAGGATAAATGAAACATGCCTTGAGAAATTTCTCAACCTCAATCTTGATGGTTGCTCCTTTCTTAGGATTGACTGGACGAAGTTTTTGTCAAACAGGCTTGGCATCAGGATACGTCGTGATTTCATGTTCAACTATTTTCGGATCGATACCTGGAATTTCCTCATAAGACCAGGCAAAAATGTCGCAAAATTCTTTGAAAAGATCTGTGTAAATTTGAATCTCTTCGAGGGAGAAATCCGCTCCGACGAAGACATTCTCCATGATGCCAGGGTTTCGGGAGATGTTGATAGGTATAGTTGCAGTGATAGTCGCCATATTTCCCTCAGCATAAATTTCCTGTGTAGCTAAGAGTTTAATAGGACATGGTTGATCTCCCGTCATGGTGATAGTGAATTCTCCTGCCTCGATTCGGCTTAACTCTAGGAGAAAATATGATCTGTGATGAAGATATTCCCAAGGTTTGTCCGGACTAGTCATTGCTTCGATTACTTCTTCATTAGAAGGCAAGACTAAGTCTAACGAATCGATGTTGGCGAGAGAACCCTGAGCCCAGATAGGCTCTAGAGGTGGATCCAACTCTTGTGCGGGGGTCGTATCAGGGTTAGCTGAAGCTTGCTGGACTAAAGAGTACGCTACTTCAGAGGCCGACAAGGGCATGGACATGTCGGGGTGCCCCATATCATCCATCGTGGCTAATGGGGAAGGCATAATCCAAGGATCCTCGAAGTAAGTCGTGCGGAACAATGAAACTTGAAAAATATCAACCTTATGGTGATTAGATATAAACTTGACATCATCATGAGGAGGTGGGTAATCAAAGGTAACCATCAAGGATGGGCACAAACCAACTCCTACATTAAGGACACCTGGTTGAGGATTATCAATCATGGGAACCGTGGATGCCCCCAAAGCTGGGTCAGGTCTAGAGAAAGACAATTGATCGATAGTCACTATCCGACCCTCGTGTGGAAACAACAAGACTTAGAAAACTGTAGCAACCACATCTTGCATAGCATAAGTCCAACTCCGACCTAACAAGAGGTTATAGTCGAGGGGAGCATCGACTACCTCTACCTCGACACACACGGTCTTCCGTCCTAACTGCATAGGGAAAGAATGGATGATGCCATGTGGTCAGAAAGAACGACCATCGAATGCAGTGAGGAGAGTAGGTGATGGAGACAAAGAGGGCTAGCCAATGGCTTTCTAACATGCTAACGACATAACTCATGTCGAGGCGCCCTCGTCGACCACCGTGCAGAAGATATTCCATGTAAAAGTTTTCATGGGATGAGCCACTACTATCTGAAACGCTACGTGGTAAGGCAGACGAGGTTTTAAGTTGGTTGTATCCAACATGATGGTGTTCGGGTTACAAGTCTCAGTAGAGCCTAAAGCAGTTAACAAGGCTTTCCTCTGCGCAAGACAACTTTGGAGGACTTCCAAAGCAGACATAGCACAAGGGGTTTATGATAAATCCTCCACCATAGAGTAATTCTAGGCGGCCCTTGCATTTGGGTTGTGAGAAGCTTTCTTAAATGCACCCTTCAGAATGCGTGTCATTGTTTCTACCAATGTCTTCTCGATATGTAGAGGAAGAGAGGGGATCTCAGCCTCTTTACCCTTCTCAAAAGTTCTTGGTTTACTATAGTCGTGTGCTCTAGTCATTATTAAAGCATCACCCCTAACCATATATACGTTCGCGGATGAGGGATTGTTTGGAGGAGGGTAGGTTTCTTGACTGCCCCCTTCTGCACTTGTAGAGGCTTGAGTTAAATTTTTCCCATGCTGAAAGGGATTAGTCAATACGGCTTGCTGTTGCTGTGTGACAAACTTTTGGGCCTCTGCAAGTCGAGGAAAAAGATGGGTTGGGTGGTATTCCTCACACAAGTTGCACAGATACCTCGCCTTTCATTTTTCCGTGGTGCCCTCGCTAGCATTATCAGTGGGTTTTTTCTTCCCCTTACCATTCTTTCATTGTTTTTTTTTCCCTTCAGGCTGTTGGGTGGCCTTTGGGTTAGTCAACTGCACGGAGTGTACTTTCGACGTTTGGGTAGGAGGAGCAACCAAAGCAGTAGTCTGGCTGGCCGCTGAGTGTTGGATAGATAACTGTTGCAATTGCTTTGTCAATTGCTCAACGGGCTTGGTTTGTGCTGAACCAACAATACCATCGGCATGTGGTCCAGCTCTCTATCTAGTTTTATCCAGTATCGATCGTGGTGCATCCGGTAGGATGTTGTATAATAAACCAGACTAAGAATAGATGAGCTCAAACTGTTGAGCCCTCATGATGGCATCTTCTTCGGAGAAAACTCCCGAAGTCGTGACATCTTTGGATAATTGTGGGACCAGAGACTTAAGGAACCACTCAAGAAGGAATGCTGGTGGGACTGGTACTTTGATTAGACTCTTCCAGTGTCTCCACTCTCGGATATGATCAGAGATATGGTCCGTTGTTGTCTCTTCAAAATTGGGAAGAAACTCTGTGCCAATGTCATATCTCACACGTAACTGGAAATGGTTAAGGAAGGCCATCGCTAGTTCTCCAAAACAAGAGTATCTTGAGCGATCGAGCTCGATGTACCATTTCACGACACTCCCGATAAGAGTGCATTGAAACAATCGCAACTGAATGGAATCATATTTCAATGATTTAGTTGAACACCAAAGATGGAAGGTAGTCACATGATCACCTGGATCTTCATTAGTATTGGCCTTGAACTTTGGAATGTTCGAAGGCAACTTCATTGGCATAGAAGGCCAACGTGGATCGTGACAAATAGGATCATTTAACAACCTTGTCAAATCTGACAAGTGTAACATTGCCAGGAATGGTAGTTTGGGTTGCTGCTGATAACTTGGGAAAAAGGGTCCTAGAGTTTGACCGGCACCAAGTTGCTAGGAAAAGTTTGGTTGTTGGCCCGGATTTTGGTAGAAAACATGGCCCTGATCAGCATAAGGATTTTGCATCTGTGGAGACATCATCGATTGATTTCCCATAAAGGACATAGGATGTTGGGAATTCATCATGTGTGACGAACTTTGGGAAGGATTACCCCATGCCGGTCCTGATGGGAGAGGCACAGTAGTCTGTCCAGGGTTCCATTGACTGTGGAAAGAATTACCCCAGAATGACATTCCAAAGGAAGGAACGGATCCTTGTCCTGAGTTTTGAGGTCTTGCTATATGTGCCCCCGACGCAGGAATAGTACCCTGCACCGGAGTAGACTGTCCAAAAATGGGAGTGCCCCCAGATAGGAAAGCGGTGGATGCGAAAGTGTTGTTACCAAACATCCCGTTCCAAACAAATGGTGAGGAACCTACCAACATAGTGTGCGCAGGTGTTCCTTGACTCCCGACTCCAAATAAACTAGTGTGTGCAGGCTGCCCGATGGACTGCTGATGCAGACCACCAAGTGAAGGGGACGAAGGAGAGATATGACCTCCAACGTAAGGAAAAGCATTAAAAGGGACATAAGTGCCCCCAAGTTGACCTTGCAGAGGAGCGTTAGAGCTCCCTGCCCCTAGACCCAAAGTCTGTAAAGTGGAGTGAGTGAGTGTAGGACTTGTGCCCGAACTAGGTATACCGTATGAGAACGGAGGGCCTGTCGCACTAGGTGTGAAGGGGGTTGTGGCCACTGCCATAGATGGAATCAGACCACTGTGCGACGTAGTTGCGTCCGAGACCATGGTGACTCAGACCGACGATGGCAAGTTAGGAGATGCTTGTCCTATGGTAGCAACTGTGGTGGGAACGAAAGAATTCCCAGAGGAGGTAACAACGTTTGTTTCCATAGCTATGTGAGGCACTGACAGGCGTTCGTAAAATTGGATTGGTACAATAACTGATGGCCAGGTATCAGTGGTTGCGGTTTCAACCGAGCAAAGATTTGCAGTTGATTCCTCCAGGAGTTGTTCGGGCACGATGGTTTGTAACCCGGTTGCTTCGAAAGACCCTTGTTGGTCTAGCTTTTGCCTCAATGGTGGCGGGGGTGGCTCCAATATAATTGGCGGCAGGCCCAGAAGCCTTCGTGACCAGTGGAGCTCGAGATCCTCCACTGTGTGAGAAGATCCAAGACACACTAAAGTATTCTACATGTTCAAATAGTAACACACACTAAAAAAGAATCCCCTAAGAGATAAGACAAGCAAACTCTAAACTAGTTGGAAGAACAGTTACAACAACCAACACTAGAGGAACTTACCGGTGCAAGTGAAACTCGAATACGGAAGCACCCTCTGGGTATACTCTGAAAAGAATGGCCCGATGTCTGTCTTAGGTACCGCGGTATACCCCCGCAGTCACTTGTGTATGTCCCTAAAAAGATTGGCAACTAGGTTTCCAGCACGCGAATAGTCACCAGGCGGGTACAGTCGAAAGTCGGGTAGACCACAATGAGCAGGGTATCAAGCCCGAAACCTATCAAGGGTATCGAGAGAAAATGGTCTGAAAGACATATGAGGACCTCGAATGGATTCGAGACCCACGAAGCCCCGTGGAAAATGCAAACGACGGAATCCCAAAACAAGTCCTTGATATGTGTTCTCCACTACGCTTGGTCCGGCTTTGGAGGGGTTATCTTCGCTACCTTTCCGCACGTGACCTCGTGTTTATCCCCTGTGTTAGAGGGGGGTCCCGGATAAATTCCAAGAAACTGGACTTCTACACTCCCTATCACAGAATCTAATGTTTGGTTTTGAATGGCCTTGGAGAGTTTCCTCTCCAACCTAATCCAAGGCCCTAGTCCTGAACTAGTTTGTGAACCCTACAAACAAAAAGTCTAATAGTTTTTAAATTATCGTTGATTTTAAGGCTATCTCTTACGTCAAAGGGTATGGAGGTGCAACTGAAGGTGTGGAAAGACGAAAGCAAAAACGAATGAAAAAAAAAAACTGGAAACAAAATACTTTTACTAAATGCAAAATTTTCAGCAACTTTTCACAATGAAAGATTTCTTTTTCTTTTCAATTTTTCTAAGATTTTATGCAGCAAAAATAAAGATATTTCACTCAACTACGAGCTACTTATGCTCTAAATGAACTACAAAAACTTACGAAATAAATACTTATCCCTAGCTAATGATGCAGAAACACACTCTTCAAACAAAGAAGAAAATGAAAAGGGATTTTTATTTATTTCAGTGCTAAATAAAGAAACCAAGGGAAAATACCGACAAGCACAAAACCAAGAAAGACAAATTCTAGCTTAAAGCGCAGATCGCAAAGAATCAGAGCAAAGACACACAATGCAATAAAGAAAATAGAGACTCTTAAGCTTGCCTAAAAACCATAAATAAAAGTATATTTTTATTTTTTTTTATTTTCTGTTCAACTATCAACTGAGAAAAAGTAGGCTAAGGGTAAGATGACCTAACCTACTAACTGTTCAACCCTAGACTCAAACACCTGAGAGGAATAATTCTTATCAAAGGAGGGGATGACTGCCCCACCCTAAACAAAAAGTAGCCTGTCAAGCACGCTACTGTCACTAAAACAACACGCGTACGAACGTGTGCTGAGATGAAACAGGACGCGTGTACACACGGTCTGACCTTGTACAGGTCGCGTGTATGTATAACTCTTAAGAAAAAAATAAAAACAGGCAGCCCAGACCCAGAAGAGGCCTCTGGTATTGACAACCAGGGTCCCTTGAAGGCTTGGATGCTTCTTCCAACATAAAAGAAAAGTAATGCAAGGAATAATAAGGCGAAAAAGACAATCTGATACAGGACTGTGAAACCAGCAAGACCCAGACAGGATTCTAGAAAACCCCCTGAGAATGTATAATTCTGACAGGGAAGAGGTGAACTGCCTCTAAACTTCTTTGGACTCCTACACGCTACTGTTATCCCTACAAATAGCGTTCACACGCGGGCTGTAAGAGGATAGGGCGCGGGCACACGCGTGCAGGCCTTGTGCATGGCACGTGTACCTCTGTGTGTCCCGAAAATTATCGTCAAGCAACAGTCAGGGAAAACTGGTATAAAGAACCAGGCTCCCTGCTAGCTTAGACCTAACAGAAAACAGACAGACAAAGAAACAGAAAAATATAGACTTTTAAACTACCCAAAAACTCAACTAAATCCGGAAACCCTAAAGAGTATCTTCCCCAGTATGGTCGCCAACTCTGTTATTGGGAAAAATACCCTACGGACTTGCAAACTAGGGTCAGACTTGGATGCAGATTTTTGACCGTAAAGAAATTACTTTTTAACCTACCACCCAAAACTTAAACCCCTCTTTCACGATACATGGATGGAAAGGAACTACTAACCTTGTTACTGATGTTTGGTGTAGATCCTCCGTTGCGCTTTGACTGCTTGCTTGCGCTACTCCTTCCAAAGATAACCTGCAATCAAGACAAACAACTATGCACGCATGCTACTTTTCTACTTGAGGGTTAGAAATTAAGCATAAATTAAACAAACCATAGATAATTCATGCATTGGGACGGAAAAAGTATTCTTTTATTATTTGAAAAATGAATCAACTTACAATCAAAGTCGAGACTGGCCATCACTCCTTGATACTGATCCTGGGCTCCTCCTCTTCTGTCCTCCAACTGCTTTGCGTTAATTCTCCTTTGGCTTGAGGAAAGGTTAAAGGGTTGGGACAATGGATTTGGCAAATGGGCAGACTTTCTTTGCTATATTTTTCCTCCTCCAAATGGTACCCCTACCCCTTCTTTTATAGGCTAGAAGGAGCCAGGGTTTTGGATGAACCCTCAGCCATGCATGGCTGGGAGTTTCAGTTAACTGACCCATAGCGTTTTGTTCCGTCAACACCTTTCCTCTTTTCATTCTTTGTTAGGTACACATGGGTTGTAGTGAGCCAGCCGGCGTGCATACGCGTGCAGTAATGGGTTAGGGCGCGTGGGCCTTGACACAAGAGGATTTCCAAGGATTTTTTTTAGCAGATGTTTTGGAAATGAAGGGATATGAGTTTGCCTGATGCCAGGTAAGCATGTGTGGTGCAATTTAGGGTTATAATAGGGTACCTACAGACAAGGGTTTTCCCTGTGCTATAGCTCTTTGATATACATGCATGATCGACAGTAGTACTCGGCCAAACATCTCAAGGCACCAACTAAAGAGGCTCGACCATACCATTAGTTGTACCACCCGATTATATAGGTGTTGAGTATCAGTATTGACACTTCTATTACCCTATATTGCCTTCTATCTGAGCCTATTTTACCTATTCCATATGTATCTAATTGACTGTTTCCTCCATGATACACTCGATGACCTTGTTCACATGCATAAGAGGTAACTTATGATTAAAGCATGATTTGTTTAGTTTTATTGAGTTAATTCGATTAAATTATTGATTATGTATGATCCTAATCACCTTGACTCTTAAGCAACATAATCCGGTACCTAGTTTGTTCCGGTACTAACCTGTGCTAATCCGGTACTAGAAATAATTCAAAATTTTGGAAAGCTTCTAGAGGAAAATTGGTCACATGGGTTTTGTCTAGAAAAATGTTTTCATGAGGACACATGAGTCATAATTCACCCATCTCGCACATGTGTACCTCCATCTCAGAGGGAATGATTCTGCCAAAATTATAAAAAAAACTCAAACTGCCAAATTGCGCCTCGATTTTCGTGCATATGGTATCATATCTAGAAATTATAAAACATGGGTTTTGTCCAGAATATGATAAATTGAGTAAATATAGGGCCTATTTTCAAAATTATAATTGGTTTGGGAGATATGGGTGGGGGACTAACTCGAATCTGCCTAAATTGTTAAAAAATACAGATTTTTGGGATTTATCCTAAAATTGTAAAAATTGTTTTCTTAGTTTGGGGATTCGGTTTCATCCATTCCTCCATGGATTTTATGTATAAATAAGACCTCATAGGTCTGAGTAGAAAGGAATTATCATGATGTAAGAATGGTTCTTAAAGGAGAATTGTTATGATGTAGAATGGATTCATGAAAAGACTTTTTGTAACCTACTTGTTGGAGATTAATGCAAGATTGAATTAAGTGATTTTGTCTCTCTTAGAAGTTAACATCTGGTGATCTAAAAGATTCCATGTTGTCATCAGCAAGGGCCACCAATTCAGCTTGGTAAGCTTATTGTAAATTGTTAGTGTAGATTTTCATTTCATGTATTTGTTATTTTGATTTCATGTTATTTTGTTTGATTTCACTATTCGAATTTGTTGCAAAGTGTGGTAATGCAGGAACAGTTGGATATATATATTTCACCATACATGAGCTTTAATGGAGCATCCCACTTGTCAGTTTAGTTGTTCCAGGAGATAGATCTTAAGTTCATCTTTTCATTTCATGAGCCTTTAATGAACAGATTTGTCACCTAAGAAAGAACCTTTTGATTCATTGTTTGCTTGAGAAATTTTGTTATCAGTTTTCTCTTCTAAGTTTGTAGTTGTATTGTTGAAGTGTACCCATATTTGATTGCTAAGAGTAGCATCTACATATAACTAATTCAAAGTTCATCTTTCCACTTCATGAGCTTGTAAATGGACAAGGCATTATCTGGGCGAGATCTTTTGAGTGCATGATTACAAGTTTTGCTTTCTAATTTATGAACTGTGTGAAGAGTGTTATCTTTGAAGTGTGAAAACAGAGTATTGGTTTTTTTTATATGGTTTTCTTGATTGAACTATACTCATCAGACATAGGAACCTATCTATTATCGGCATATATAGTGTATCAACTCTTTTGATTACGAATCCCAGTTGATAATTTATGTTTGGTAATATATTATGCAAATAATTGCACCAACATTAGGTATTAGAGAGTATATTCTCGAGTGTTGTTCTTGATGACACTATAGAAGTTAGGTGACCTATCGGTTGAGCTAGGAGGGTTATAGGATGCCTAGGGAAAGTCTGTGCACAAGTGATGTATGATGCACTACTACTCGAAGGGGTACCAATAGGGGTTACAAGGGTGGCCAACAGATGTGAACTTAAGTACCACTTTTATTTCCTGCATGTATTTTTCCCCAACCATGGATTTGTGCATACGCATAATAAGGTACACACATTGTGAAAACACATAATAATTGTGCACGTGGTGTGCGCAGTATTGGCAGAGCGAAGATAAATTTTGTTGGTGTGCGTGCAATTAGGGTATATGTTGTCGCATGATAGTTTAGTTAATGGTGCGCGTAGAGTATTGGTGCACGGTGGGGGCATACTAAAATTTGGCATGGTGTAGTGCGTAGAATGAAATATGTGAAGAATATTAGTGCATGACACAAAGTGGTGCGCGACACAAAAAAATTGTGTGCAATAGGTAATAGTGCAAGAACCAAAATTTTGCGCGGTGGATATTGGCGCACAACACAAAAATAGTGTGCGACAGTTATTTACGCGACAGAGAAGTGATGCACAGTGGTTATAGGTTCACGAAGCATGAATTACCTTGTGGTATTATTGCGCATGCTAAATATGGGTGTACAGGTTGAAATTTGTGCACGCAAATTCGTTTGGAGGGTGAACAACAATGGAAAACCAACAAATTTCCATGACATTTTATATTGTTTGAACATCATCTTTTTGCACCGCATTTTTGAGGCCATTAATAACATTTTTAGCCACTCAAAAACCATGAGAACAAAGTGTACCAAGGTACATTATGTTTCTACATCTCAAACAAAATATCTTGGAGAGAGATTTCTAATGGTGTAAACCGTTCATCAAATGGAGCTTTTATGAGAAAGTTACAACACAAACAATGGAGGGTAAATTTTAAGACCCAACTAACTTCAAAGAGCCATAACCTTTTTCTCTGGAATCAGATTGAGGTGCAGGAGTAGTCAATGGAACTATATTGAACCATAGAAGACAATCCTAGAGCTGAATTAAATTTCTAGGCATGTTAAAAATGGTTAATATGGAAAAGAAGGTACATGTAGCATTCTAGACCAAAAACACGAATTTGCCTAGAACTTCAATAGGCTGTAACTAGTAGCCTAGAAACCAGAAAGAGGTGAAACTTGTACAGAATGTCCAAAATATGTATATGAAAAAACTCAAATGAGATCCTACAAAAAATCCATTGGAGTAGGTGCAAAAATGCATATTTACAACGCAGAGTTGCACCAAGTTGAAGTGTGAACATAAAAATTAATGGGAAATTTTCAAATAGCCATAACTTTCTACCCAAGACTCAGAATTGAGCATGGGAATAGGAATTGGAAAGGTGTTATACAATAGAATATAAATATTCACCCAAAAAATTGATCTGAGAATTCAATTTTTCAGGAAATCGGAAGAAATAACTCTGATATATTATTGAACCAGAATGGTTCATATTTTTCATGAAATTGTTGAGTCAGTTAACGTGACAAAGTTTTGTTGGCTGCACATTTTGTGGAGTTAACAACAACTAGATTAGATCAGGATTAGCATAGAGTCTAGAGTAATGGAATATGCACAGGGGACTTATAGCCAAGAATATGAGATTAGAGGGATGGATGTCCATTTGGCCATTGAAGAAACAAACTCCAATGGACATGGAGAAGGAAGGGATGAAAACATGAAGATGGTAGAGAACATTAAAAGTTTGCAGAAGGATTTCTAAAGCCATAAATATGATAATTAAAGGATTATGAGAGCCAAGGAGCAACAGGAGGACTTCAACATGAATTTAATGAAATGCTTGAACATAATCGAAAAGAAATTGGATAAGGAGAGTGGCTCAAGCAAATCAGGAAGTCATAGGTCTCCTGATGAGAAAAGAAGAACCAGAAGTGTTAGTAAACATCATTGTCACTCCCCAAGGCATTCCAATAAGAGATCACACAACAACTCAAGTCCTTCCCCTGTCAGGAAGCATAAGAGGTCTGGGGTGGATGAGCTACCAGGAGAAATGAACAAAATCAAACCTCCTACATTTGATGGTGAGCACAAGAAGGATAAAAATGCAGAGACATGGTTGTTGGGCATGAAAAAGTATTTTCAATTGCATAATTATTCTTCTCAAGAAAAAGGAATAATTTCCATCTATCAACTCAAGGGAAAGGCATCCATGTGGTGGGATCAGCTTGTGCAGGTGCAACACATTAAAGAGAAAAGTGTTACTTGGAGGGAATTCAAAAAGTATTTTGAGAAGAAATACTTGGCTAAGAGATATTATGACAAGAAAATGAAATATTTCTTTGAACTCAAGCTTGGGAGTATGACCATAGATGAATATTAAAGAATCTTTTTAGAAATGTCAAAGTATGTTTCTTTTATCAAGGATGAGACGGTTAAGATTCAGAGGTATTTGAGTGGATTGTCGTCATCCATCAGTGACAAAATATAGTATGATGATCCCAAGACATTGGAGGAGACCATAAGGTGAGCTAAATTCCTATATGACTAGAAAAAAGAAAGGCCAACTTTCCAAAAATATTGGGAAGACAAAAAGAAATTCAAGATGGATCAGAGGAAGAAGGGAACTAAGCCACCATTCTTTAGAAATAATCCTCAGGGGCAACCAAATTCTAGAGAAACCAGAACGATTGAGACAGGGGGTCAAAGGCCAAGGAAACCACCTATTCAATGTTGGGGTTGTAAAGGATATCATATGTTCAAAGATTGTCCCCAAAGAGGTGAAAAAGTGAGGATTGTTCACAATGTACAGAAATTTGAAACAATGGAGGACATGGGAAGAAATGTACAAAGGATAGATGTATCCCTGGACAACAAACAAGCAGAGTATCAGTCACATATGATTGAAGTGGAAGGTATGATCAATAACCAAACTATTGGTATT
Source organism: Picea engelmannii (assembly GCA_009831015.1). NCBI lineage: Eukaryota > Viridiplantae > Streptophyta > Pinopsida > Pinales > Pinaceae > Picea > Picea engelmannii. Next base: position 289,729 of record ML790361.1, on the reverse strand, counting down.
TTAATTGATTCAAGAGCTAGTCATAGTTATATAGATCCTAAGATGGTGGAAAGTTTTCAATTGTCAAGAATCAAGCATGAAAAATCTTGGTTGGTGCAGTTGACTATCGGAGCCAAAAGAAAATTTAATGAGATGGTTAAGTCATGTCTTATGGACATGAATGGACCGAACACCATGGAAGATTTGAACATATTGCCTTTAGTTTCCTATGACTATCTAATTGGGATGGATTGGTTGGACCAACATCATGCTATCCTAGAATGTCATAACAAGGAATTTACTTTCTTGGATGAGGAAGAAAACCTAAGTAAAGTGCATGGAATTCCTAGGGTAGTGACCATCAGAGAAGTTTCATCATTGCTACTGAAGAAATGTTACAGAAGAGGGTGTCAAATATTTGCAGATCATATGAAAGAGACACCTAAAGATAAGGTGAAAAATTTGGAACATCATGCAATCCTGGAATATTTTGAAGATGTGTTCAAGGAGGTACCAAGACTACCCCAAAAGAGAGATATTGACTTCTCTATAAATTTAATGCCTGGAGCAGCTCCAGTGTCAAAGACTCCTTACATAATGAGTACACCAGAGCTGAAGGAGTTGCAAGCGTGTCACCTTGGGGTTCCCCAATCTTGTTCATAAAGAATAAAGATGGGGCATTAAGATTGGGCATTGATTTCAGACAGTTGAATAAAGTGACTGTAAAGAACAAGTATCCTCTGGCAATGATAGATGATTTATTTGATCAATTGAAGGATGCAAAGATATTTTCAAGGATAGATATCGGGTCAGGATACCATCAGGTAAGGATTAAAGAGGAGGATATCAGTAAGATCACCTTCAGGACAAGGTATCGTCATTATGAGTTCACAGTGGTGCCATTTGGGTTGTCAAATTCACTAGTTGTTTTCATGTGCTTAATGAATGGTGTTTTCCAAGAATATTTAGACAAGTTTGTAATTTTATTTTTGGATGACATCCTTGTATATTCCAAGTCAGAAGAAGAGCATGAGCATCATTTGAGGTTGGTGTTGCAAGTATTAAGGGAGCATTAGTTGTATGCCAAATTGTGCAAGTGTTCATTTTATCAGAAGAAAATTCATTATTTGGGACATATCATTTCACAGGATGGGATAGCAGTGGATCCTGAGAAGATAGAAGCCATTAGAGAATGGTCAGTGCCAAAAAATGTGACAGAGGTCAGATCATTCATGGGCTTTACAGGCTACTATTGGATATTTATTGAAGGATTCTCAAAGATTGCACACCCAATCACTTCCTTGCAAAAGAAGGGTGTGAAGTTTCAGTGGACATTGGATTGTGAGAAGAGTTTCCAACACTTGAATAAATTATTAGCAAGTGCTCCAATACTAAGGATTGCAGACCCAAATGAAGACTTCATTGTGTGCACAAATGCATGTAAAGAAGGACTTGGTGGAGTCCTTAGTGAAAATGGGTTTGTTATATGTTATGAATCAAGGAATTTGAAGGAGCATGAAATACACTATTCCACTCATGATTTGGAGTTGGAAGCCATAGTGCATGCCTTGAGTAAATGGAGACACTACCTCATGGGGAAAAGGTTTGAGTTGAGGACAGACCATAATGGTCTAAAATATTTATTTGATCAACCAACTCTAAATGCTAGGCAAAGAAGATGGTTAGAATTTCTTAGTGAATATGACTATGATATAAATCATATCAAGGGGAAAGAGAACAAAGTGGATGATGCATTCAACAGAAGAGTGCATGAATTGCATGCTACAACCATTAGCATGTACCAATCAGATTTGAAAGACAAAATTTTGGAGGCTACAAAATTAGATTTGCAATGCAAGGAATTAGTGGGAAAATTACAACAAGGTAATTTGCAGCAAAAACTTGAAGAATACAAGCTAGATAATGATGAAATTCTCATGTATAGGGGAAGAATATATGTACCAAATTCTTAGGAATTGAAAAATATGATATTGAGATAAATGCATAATGTACCTTATGCTGGGCACCTAGGTTATCAGAAAACTATTGCATCTGTCAAAAGCCAATATTATTGGCTAGGCATGAAGAAAGAAGTTGTTTCTTTTATTGCCAAATGTTTGGAATGTCAAAAGGTAAAGGTTGAGCATAGAGACTTGGCTGGTTTGCTACATCCATTACCCATTCTTGAGTGGAAATGGGAAGTTGGAACAATGGATTTCATCACCAAAGTGCCCAGAACAAACAAGAAACATGATTCTATCATGGTAGTGGTGGATAAGCTTACTAAAGATGCCCATTTATTCCAATTAATCTCTCTCACAAGGCAGACAACATTGTTGATGTTTATATGAGAGAAATTGCTCGATTACATGGTATAACCAAGACAATTGTGTCTGATAGTGATAAAAAATTTACCTCAAATTTTTGGAAGGTATTATTTAATGGATTTGGAACAAATTTGAATTTTAGCACAACTTATCATCCAGAATCAGATGGAAAAATAGAGAGGGTGAATCAAGTGATTGAGGATATGTTGAGGATGTATGTGATGGATAAACCATCAAAATGAGAAGACTACCTACACTTAGTATAGTTTTCTTATAACAATGGCTACCAAACATCTCTAAAGATGAGCCCATTTGAGGCACTTTATGGTAGAAAGTGCAACACATTGGTAATGCAAGATACCAGATATATAAAATATGCAGAACAGAATCGAAATGCTAGAAATAACAGAATAACAGTGAAATATCCAGCATAATCTTCACAATACACAGAAATGATATACGAAATAGCAACAGAAATAGCACTTGAACA